>CM047810.1:24247024-24631786 GCA_026214975.1 Gentiana macrophylla | reverse complement strand
TTTTTTTAAGAAGGTAATATTGCTGATGAATAAAAGAGTCTAGACAACTGAAAACAAACCCATCTTTTGCTACTTTTCTATTTGCTTCTATTAGTGTGCTTCTTCTTCTTAAGGTATATATGGTAACATTTTGACTGTAAAAAAACTTTGCAGACATGAAATCCATGTCAATTCTTGAAGAACTCGATAAACCGAATGAACACGTGACCGCCACATGGGCATTTATGCCTTCATCAACTCCCAAATCGCGATTTGCCAAATTCATGGCGGATAGACACAGTATGTTTAAAAACAAATCATTACCCCGGAAGATTGAAAAGCTCGTGAGCAAGTTATGGAAATGAAAGAAGCTTTCGATTTTAACTGTATGTTTTAACTGTTGGTTTTTTTTTTATAACTCGGTAAGTTGTCATGTATATAATATAGGGCAAAGTCGAGATCTTTCGGGTTGTGTCTCCTTGAAATCAAGATTTCTATTTTGATTGGATTATGATAAATAAAATTTGTATGAAGGAGTGCAAGGTCTTTTGAGCTTCTTTGTGACATTGTATTCATGGTGTTCTTTCTAGTGAAAAATATTCCTTCTCTACCATATGAAATTGCTTTATAAAGGTTGAGCCCCAATCCCCTTTGGGCCTCCACTGCGTTGTCCCTAGAGTTTCGTAAATGATGTAAATCGAGGGCTATGCGTCCCCACTGCATTGTCTCTAGAGTTTTGTCGATGATATAAATCGAGGGTTATGCCTCCTTGGCCCACTTTGCAGAGGATGCTTATATACATTCTTTTACTGAGAGAAGTCGATCCCGTACCCTAGCTCAATGGCGAGATTGTTATTACAATGCCCATGCTCTTTACCAGTGAACTATATCCCCCGGGAGGCCATATGAAATTGCTTTACAATTCTCTATCTAGTCACAATTACATAGGTAGGAGTCACTATTCTGGCAAAGTTCAAGTTCAACTTGAACTCGATCTCGATCAGATCATACAAGTACGAGCTTTTCACGAACAAAACAATCAAACTGCTCGTGAGCGATCACCTGCATAGTTAAACACGGGTGCAACATAAACGTCACCATGATCCGTTCTCGATCGCCAAATCAAAACTCTCACGGTGAGAAAAACAAACAACAAAATAGCTGTGTGCTCTAATTCAACACGAATGTAGATTTGATCAGCGGTGTACAGTACAGTACACATGAGAGATCCGATCTCCATGCGCAAGTGCCGCTTGCTCTACATTAAAGTCTCACATGCTTGAGTGTTTTCTGAAAACATAAACGTTCAAATCTCACATGGTCACTCTTAGTTTGACTTCATACTACATTATTATATTCTAATTTAAAGCTAGGCCGTTCCCCAAGAACTACTAGCACACTGTTATTATAAAGAAAATAAAGTCTTCCTCAGTTTCATCATGAAATCTATTTAGTTGTTATGAGTGAATCCAGTGATTCACCAGCACAACATTAATTATTCTACTGAATCTGCAGTACCGGCAACTAATCCATAGCAGCAGCAGCAGCAATGTCAATGATCTCAATGAAGGTGAAAAGAGGAGAGTTTCAAGGTACGTACATGATCAACATTCAAATCAAGCCATTTTTTCTGATTATTAATTTAATCCTTGCATTAGGGTCGTTCCTTAATTCCTAACCTGCTGTGCTGTGTTCTTCAGCATCTGCAACTTCAGGCATAGCGAGCATGGCTACTGCAGAGATTTCGGTATGGGGTCAAAAAAAAATTGTCAATTTTTTCATTATCACACATATATTTATATATTTAATTCTATACATATAATTATAGAGTAATAAATAAAAATAGAAATCAATGTATAAAAATAAGTAAAGTCAATTACACATAGATGCGTGTTTATAAAAAAATTCTCCAATTGTTAATACATTATTTTTTTTATTTTAGAAAGTCATTGCACTCCGTTAGGCTGCACTTAAAGCCGCCCCTGATAGCAGATTATTCTTTCGGGCTACTTATGTTCAATTCCAACTGTTTAGTACACACGTGCTGTATTTAAAAATTATATGGTAAAGTTAACACAGTTGTACAAGAACAACAATTGTTTAATGAAATGAAATGAAACCTCTTTGTTTGTTGTGTTCACTTTCAGCTACCTTACACCTTCCTGATTCCTCCATTCCCTCCCTACTAAGGGATAGTACTAGTAGTGTATTATATGCAATGGAAAATCGGTCATAGTTAATTTGGATAACTATGGGACTATAGCCCATAAGCCGGTTATTTTAGTGATGTTTAGTCTAAGTGCATATATATAGTACACAGCTGTCTGTTTGTTGAAATGCTTGAGCGAAATTCCTCTGTCAAACATAACATAGTTGTTGCACTTTTTAAATAGAACCTCTTGTTTGTTGATTTTCAGCTTGAACTTTTCTCAAACAACTACCACATTACTGAGAACAGATTTTTCTATCATCAACATTATTAAGAACTATAAGTGATTCGCTTGATCAGAATGGGGGAAGAAGAGAAAGTGACTTCTGTATACTTTGATATGATTTATGATCGCCTCTCAAGCATTCAGAGTGTATCCCCATGGGCTGATGAAGTGCTGGGCCAACTCCAGCTGCTCAAAATGGACGTCATGTTCCTGAAAGAGTTCTGCCAGTACCCTGAATCATGGGATTATACTACTGATGAAGAAAGCAGGGAAAGATTGGGATCTATGATCACTACTCTTACAGTGATATGGCCGAAAGAACTTGAATCATGGGGACAGACGCCAATGGGCATGTCGATCCAAGATTTCCATTCTGCAAGTTTGGAAGCAAAAATTCAGCAGACCAAACAACATGTTGAAGGTTGGTGTGAATATTTGATGGATTCCTCGATGCAATGCCAGCCTTTAACATTTTCCGACATCCGATGTTCTCTTGAATCTCTTCGCATGAATCTAGATGATTTTTCCAGCTACAGAGCTGACAAAAATGTTCCACTGAAGAAGCAAATTGATCTTTTGAAAGCCAAGATTGTATTTCTGGAAGAAAGCTTGAACACTGTTGATTGTTGCCAAGATGGGGAGGAAATACCTCAATTTCTGGATTTTATCGGTGATTTTGCCAAAAGAGCAGCATGCTTAGCATGTTTGTACTGGGCAAAAGAAGACAATGAAGAGATTGCGACAGAAATGTGCATTCATCTTTTTAATATGTTGCAGAAGTTCATATCTTCTGCATATAATATTATACCATTGTACCATGGCATCCTAAAGTCCTACAATTTGCAGCCATCTGATTCTTTTCTTTTCGAAGAAGCTGTCGAACGTTTTATTGACTTCTTCTTTGAGCACCTGGCTATTACTTTGATGGATGACTTTTTTATTCTTCGAGATCATCTGATATTTCTTTTTATCTTTCTCACCAATCCTTCAAGTGAGAATGCAGCAATGGAAGGTTCAATCCGCAGCCAAATTTTTGCTCTTTTGCATGAGGATGCATATCTTCCCCTGCCTTTTGATGTGATGAAAGAGGATTTCTCCGACAAGAAGGTGCTTCTAAGTGATTGTATGATCAAGATTGATATCACAATTGCTCAGATTAGACAGCTTTACTGTGAATTCTCGGACTCTTGGATCAGTGTGGAAGTAGAGAAAATGAAATATGTCTATTTTGTTTCTGTTCGGAGAGAGCTCTCTTTGATTGAGAAGCATGCCCAATGGGCTGATTCGGTGCTGGGTCAACTGCAATTATACAAAATGGATCTTGAATTCCTAAGGGTGTTTTTACTTTGCTTTGAGATTTGGGATGACACTGATGAAGAAATCAGGGTTAGGTTGACCTTTATGATAACTTCTCTTCAAAGGATATGGGGTAAAAAAGAAGAAAAAGGACTTCTTGCTCCTCGTCTTCATGCTATACATACAGGAGGCATAGAAGACTGGCAGCCATTGGCATCTGAATTAGAAGGAAAAATACAACTGTCGGCTTAGAAATCGAAGCATGGTGGGTGAATCTGTTTCATCAGTCATTTCGATGCAAGCCTTCCACAAGTCATAAGATTGTGAAGTTTCTGGAATCTATTGTGAACAATCTAAGCGATCTTGCCAGTTTCAAGGCTGGTGAAATCGTGCGAATCAAGAATCAAATTGAAACTTTGGAAGAAAAACTGGTATTTCTGAAGAATATTTTGAAACTAGGTGCAAAGTGCATAGATGGCAAGGAGATGAAAGAATTCAGCATGTTTATTCAACCCTTCGTTATTGATGCAGCATGCCTAACATTCCTTTATTGTGCAAAAGATGCAAATGATTTAACTGCATCTGAAACCAATTCTATGCTTTCTCATATGTTGCACAAGATCAAACCAGCCACGTCTGATGTTTCCAGGTTGTACTTTAGAACCCTTACGGCTATATATGTGCAAAAATCCGATTCTATAATATTCACACAAATTGCTTTGAGCTTTGTCGACCTTTTTCTCAACGATCTGATGACTCATTTGAAGGATGAATTTCAAATTCTTCGAGACGACATCCTATTTCTTTTGACGTTTCTCAATGAACCTCCAGATAAAAATGCAGAAGAATCAATTTGCAGTCAAATTGATGTTCTTTTTTGGGAGGGTGTGTCCGGCCTTCTCCCTTTTGATGACATGGAAGGGGATTTCTCCAAGAAAAAATTGCTTCTGAGTGAGTTTATGACAAAAATTGAATCTCTCAATGCTAATATTAGACGGATTTATGGCAAATTCCCAAAGCCATCGTTTTATAATTTTCCTAGGATTATTTCTCCAGGATCTTTGGACTTTCTTATAAAGAATCTTAGAAACTTGATGGAGAAGATGAGTACTGATCAGAAGTATGTACCTTTTGCGAACTACAAGATCGCAAAAATTGAGGAGGAATTAGTTTCTCTTTGTCCTTCGTTCAATCATATCTTCGACTTGCAAGGTGAACTAAATGACACTTGGTTAGAAGTTGTCAATTTGGTACAACTAACAGAACATGTCATCAGCTCGTGCATCAATTCGTGGTTTGTTTTTGATCAACCAATCTGGTATAATATGGCTTGGCTTTCTTATGTTTTTGATGGGATTAAGGTCATTAAGACAAAGCTTGGGAAGATTAAAGAGAATAGCATGTATACTTTAGATGGTTTTATGAGTACACCCTTGGTTGAAGCTATACCTTTAGAATTCAATGAAATAGTTGTTGGTTTCGAGGATGAGGCTGAACAAATAATTGGTAACCTTACAAGGGGGGCATATGTCACTTGACATTGTTTCCATTGTTGGCATGGGCGGATTGGGTAAGACTACCTTAGCTAAAAAGGTTTATAATTCTTCATTAGTGAAATGTAATTTTCATGTATTTGCTTTCTATTCTGTGTCACGAGACCATAATACTAGAAGACTATTACTTGACATTCTATGTGATATCAACGGTGACGACGATAGACTCTCTGAGATGACAGATGACGACTTGAAACATGAGTTGTGGAAGTGTTTGAGTCGTCAAAAGTACCTTATTGTGCTGGATGATATATGGAACATGAGTCCTTGGAATGAAGTGAAAAGCTCATTCCCTAACGACAGAAATGGAAGTAGAGTTTTGCTCACGACCCGAGACCGTGAAGTTGCTGAAATGTGCAAAATCAATTGTTGCCCACATCAACTGCGTTTTCTGTCTGAAGTTGAAAGTTGGGATTTATTGCAAAAGAAGGTATTCCAGAATGGCTTTTCACCACCGTATCTTTACGAGATTGGAAAACTTATTGCCAAAAGTTGCAAAGGCCTCCCTCTAGCTGTGGTTGTAATCGCAGGTCTTCTAGCTCGAACAGAAAAGAACCTAAAGTGGTGGAGTGAAGTTGCAGAAAGGGTAGTTTCTTATCTTTCTAGCGAGGGATGTGTGAAAGTTTTAGAATTGAGTTATATGCATCTTCCGAAGAATCTGAAACCGTGCCTTCTATATCTTGGAGCATTTCCGGAGGATATGCTAATTATGGTTAAGCAAGTGACAATGCTATGGATTGCTGAAGGATTCATACAAGAATCCAAGACAAAAAGTACGGAAGATGTGGCAAAAGAGTACTTCAACGATTTAGTTGCCAGAAGCTTTATCATTGTTAGTGGGCGAAGTTCCAATGGTGAAATAAAAACATTTCGTGTTCATGATCTCATAAATGAATTATGTCAAACAAAATGCCAAGACACGAACTTTTTTCAGCTGGGCCATGGAACAGCGTCATCTAGCGTCTCCAACCCTACAATAAATAACTTCTATCGTGTTTCTACGCGGGTGCCCACTGACGATACTATTGATGCTGGATCAGCACTTTCAAAGGCACGCTCTATACTCTTTTTCAGTAAAGGTAATGGTTTTTTAAGCGAATTCCCTTTAGAGAAGTTTAGGCTTGCTCAAGTGTTGAATTTTTATCTCCTTATGGTGGAATTTGATCACAACCAACTAAGCTCTCTAGTTAATTTAAGACATCTACATGTTGAGTTGTGGGCGGAGAACTCGATATCTGTTCCATCATCGATATCCAATCTCTGGAATATAGG
Organism: Gentiana macrophylla; assembly: GCA_026214975.1. Taxonomy (NCBI): domain Eukaryota; kingdom Viridiplantae; phylum Streptophyta; class Magnoliopsida; order Gentianales; family Gentianaceae; genus Gentiana; species Gentiana macrophylla. Next base: position 24,625,251 of record CM047810.1, on the reverse strand, counting down.
ATCTTTAGTGTTGTTGACTACACTAGAGTATCAAATACATTTGCCAAAATCTTTTTGGAGAATGAAAAGTCTCAGGTATGTTAGAGTTGACCAATGCGTCCTTAAGTTTTTGGATGGCCACGAGCATGAGGCATATCCGAAATTGGATAAGTTGGTAAGCTTTTCAAAACCAATTTTATCAACTGGAAAAGATGTACAACAACTTCTTCAAAGGTTGCCGGCTGTTCGGAAACTGAGTTGCACTTTGAAAGATTCTGTTGATTATGATGAAGAATCAGTAGAAACATTGGACTTTGATGGGAAACTTGAGACGCTAACGCTAACTCTGATTAGTGAGAGAAGAGAGAGAAGTCCATACTTGATCAACTTCCCTTCAACTCTCAAGAAACTTACTTTAGAGTGGTTTCATCTACCTTGGACGACTATAGCAGCAATTGCAGAACTACACAGTCTTGAGGTCTTGAAGCTACGAGGGATTTTCTTCCAGGCGCAAAGATTGGAGATGGAAGATTTGACATTCCAAAATCTGAAATGCTTTGAATTGCTTGTTGAAGATTTGGTGGAATGGAATGCCTCCATTGAATCCTTGCCTTGTCTGGAGCAACTTGTGATTCAATGCCCAAATCTGGAAGAGTTGCCGGCTTGTTTTGAAGAGATTTCAACGTTGAAGAGGATTGCCATTAGTTGTTCTCCGGAAGTTGAGAGCTCAGCTCTTAGAATCCAGGAAGAACAGATGGAACAAGGGAACAAAGTTGAAGTTTCGATCAAGGAATAGGTGAAACACTTAACTCTTAACAATTTGTCATCTCTTTCTTAAAAAGCAAACTTAATAGTAGTAAATAATAAAGATAGCAAATAGCTGAAATTGTCAGTTTTTCAGTTTTACAGGACTTACAGTAGCTTGAAGAGGTGTATTTTGAGGCTACCAAGATTTATCAACTTTTCCAAAGGACTAGGTGACCTTGAGTAAGAGGATGCTACAGCCCTGCAAGCTCCAAGGCCAATGACGAAGACTTCAACATCCTCTAGTCAGTGTACTGGCTGGCTTCGGAATCATGGATGAGTTTATGTTGACGTCTGATGGCTGCTTTCAGAGAATAAGGATGATGCCAACGGGCCCATTTATTGTGTGTTGATCAAGCCATAGACTTGTGTGATGGGGTATCTTACGTGTGCTGATTTAGACATGGATGATAACCGACAAGCTTCTTAAATCATTTAGTTCTGTATTTTCTTATGTCGAGGATGCTGAATTATCTGAACAACACTTTCTACCTCTAATGCCAATATGCTGGGACTTATGCTTCATATTCATTGTGGAAGTTCAAGTATTTGACTCAAAGGTATACTTACTTTCTCTTTAATTATGAGTTCCTATTTCGTATCCTTTGGATGTGTTTTTTTTGTAGATACTTTGAACTCTAAATTCAATGGTATACTTTAAACGTCGTTTGTTTATTTACTTCGAAGCCTGGGCTTTAGATTACTTTGGTAATGCATGTCTAGAGATTTTTCTAACTCGCGGTTTCACTTAAAAAATACACAATCGCCGAATCAAATCAAGATTCCCATTCTTTGTTCTCACATCAGTAAACCAGTAAAGTACTTAAGTAATTGCCCAATGCATCAGTATTTAAGTACATGTAGACAGTATACAAAGATAGGGGTCAAATTCTATTACTTACAATTAACAACTTCCACAATCTTGCAAAGGAAACATTTAAATCTTTAACCTTTGAAAACTTAAAGAGGTTTTCCAGTAACCTTTTTGTAACTATACCACTTGGCAATCCAAAGGTAAACCAAGAAATTAAGCAAACTTAGGATTGCCAAAAGCCAAAAAAAGTAATCAAGGTGGCCTCTGTTCAAGTTATCCGGGATCCAACCTTGCTTCCCGTTCTTTGTGGTCACATCGGTAACAATAGTAACCAGAAGGGTACTTAAGTAATTACCCAATGCGACAGTAGTCAAAGAAAGTGCTGAACACAAACTTCTCATAGCATCTGGAGCTTGATCATAGAAGAATTCAAGCTGTCCAATAAAGGTAAAAACTTCAGCACATCCTATAAGAAAATATTGAGGGACTTGCCAGAATATCGACATCGGAATCGTTTCCATATCATAGTAGTTATTCTTCCTGACATAGTCAAGTCTAATGATCTCCAACACTCCTGCTACAAGCATGGCGAATATGGAGATCACGAGACCGATCCCCATACGCTGCAACTGCGTAAATCCGCGCTCGTGGCCTGTGTACTTTCTTGCAAAGGGAATGATGAGTTTGTCATAGACAGGTGCCCAGAAAATGACACTTAAAGTGTCGAAAAGGGACAAGGAAGCTGACGGGATCTTGAACTTTGGACCGATGTGCTGGTCCAATGTGTTGCCTTGTAGAACAAACATGGTGCTCATTTGACTGTAAACAGTTGAGAAAACTATCCCAGATGCCCAAATAGGGAGTATTCGTAGGATCGACTTGAACTCTTCTACTTGTGTCACTGTGCTAAGTCTCCATGGATTCACACTCCCCTTCACATAGTCTGTTTCGGATTCGACTGCAGCCTTATCGAAGAACCTGGGGAAATATACAGTTTTTTTTAATGCCATTTACTCATAAATCATAATGAAGTGGTTTGACTTGGATAACAAGTAATACTCTAATTCTTGAAATCAATTATCATCAGAGCAATTGTTAAAAGTACCTGAATTTGTCAGTGTGCTCGAGCTTCCGGCTCCCTACAATGGTGCTTTCTGCATCAGCCGATTCATAAAGTAGAGCATTATCCGTAGGAAGTTTCATACGACATTTTCTAATGGCAGCAACCAAAACCTGAATGATTCTAGTCAGAGGACTTCCTCCTGGTTTCTGTATCCTATACAGTTTGCTACCGGCGAGGAAAAACACGAGTGCAATGGCCATAGCAACAGCTGGAATACCGAATCCCCAACCCCATCCAACGTTCATTTGTATCCATACAAGAACTGATGAAGCAATAAGAGCACCTATGTTGATAGACAGGTAAAAATAATTAAAGAAAGAACTCTTTGTCTTGCGTTCTTTTTCATCCGTTTCATCAAACTGGTCAGCCCCAAAGGAGGACACACATGGCTTGATCCCACCAGTACCAAGAGCAATTAAGTACAATGCTGTAAAGGTCACTGCTATTTGAGTGCCTGTTGGATGACAAACATCATTATCACACGGCGGTTTTAGCCCGTGGACTGAAGCAGACAACGTCAAGAGCGTCATTCCCTACAAAAATTCACAAAACAACAGATAGAAATCAGCTTCGAGTTTTCTTCCCCATAACTCTCATATAGGCAGGATGATTTCATATTATCGGAGAGAGAAAAGGCTTACAATGATATAAATGATGGAAAAACTGGCAATAGTCCAGTATCTCCCAAAGTAAGAGTCTGCTAGAAATGCCCCAATGACTGGTGTTATGTAGCATGTTCCTTGCCAATTCGTGACGTTTTTCGATGCTGTCACATTCGGTTGATTAAGAGTCATATGAAGATAGTTCACCAGATTAGTACTCATCCCATAGTAAGCTAATCTCTCTGAACATTCATTCCCTGCAACAAAAAAAAAAAAAAAAAAAAAAAAAGTGTTCGGTTATAACATCCGGTGAATCGGGTACCGTGATCCCTCCGGTGACCTATAAACATGCCGGAGGGATCACTTTATTTATTAGCATATGTAGATGGACATAAAGATGAAATAATAATAATAATCATACCGAGAATGAAACTGCATGCCTTCCACCGTCCGGTTTTCTTCTTGTTTGCAGGCTTCTTGTGAATATCTACTGAACCATCATTTGTATATATAAGACTCTCTTCCATTGTACTGTATGTAATTATGTATGTTCCTGATAATATATAACACTTAAACTTAGATCATCTGAAACCTCCTCAATCGAATTCGAAACCCGAAGAATTAATTTTCTTTGCAGAAATCAGCAAATGATCTGCATTAGATGTCCAGAAATAATATTCAACTCACACTCTCTCTCTATATATAAACAAAACATAGTTCCAACTTCCATGGAAACAACCTTACGTATAAACTGTCAAGTATGACAACTAAAGGGTCAATTGCAAAAGTCGTATGCTTTGTACAATACAAACAAATTAGAAAATATATATATAGAAACATACAAATCAGATGTCATCAACATACATAGTTATACTACATGATGTTAAAGACTGAGAATTAAGATGATATATATACTGACAAATGACAATGATAAAAAGATTATAAGAATTTAAACTAGTTAACAAACTCACCAATAAACTCAGTAAAATCTTCAGAAATTCTTGAAGAATGTTTATATTTAAATTTAGATTAAAGACGTAAAATCATTTAAAATTGATATGTTTTAACCCTCACGTTTCTGTTTAATTTATATTGTAAGATAAAGAGAGAAAATATTTCAACATTGTACTCCTTCAGACATAGAATGCTCAGAATACTAATACAAAATGCCCACGTAACAATCAAGAAAGAGAAAAAAGAGAATTTTGTCAGTGGGGCAGTATCTGTTATTCTCTTATCAAACACTAAGAGCCAAGGACACATCATCGTTTTCACGTACACGCTACACATCACAGACGACAAATTGGAAATGTAGACATGCCATGTGTGTACTAGTGTGGAAATGAGGACATGGACATTTTGTTGCGGTCATTCTGTTGTGGACATAGCATTTTCTTAATTTTTTTATGTCTTGATATCTCTTCGTTATTTCATTAAAATTTTGAAAATATTTACCTTGGCTCACGCTTAAAATTTCAAATATTTACCCCACATTCCTCACACTCAGAAGGCAGCCATATCCTATGATGACACTCTGCATACCATTTGGATCACACAATAGCAGTTCGACCGGGAGAGCGCCACTTCCTCACGGGGCCAATAATCCCTGCCAGCCGGCTATATGACTCGGTAGGGTCAAGAAAGAGACGGAGGTTGAAAGTCCTTTCTTGTGTGGGCTTCTTTCCTCCAACAAAACCCAACAATTTTTAATTTTAGCAATGAAGCGCTGCTCGTCGAACTCCTCCTCGAGGTCCTTGATGCTTTCGGTATCCGGCTCTGCTCCCTTGATTCTCCTAAAGGGCCATCTGACCCGGGATTCAACTTTCATACACCGACTACGCCAGGAGTCCACTTTTTCAGGAAGATCAAAAAATAGCTGACAAGCTTTCCGCCGGGGCGCTACTTGATTAAATTCTCCAAACTTGGTAACCCAATAGAAATGGTTGAACACGGCAAGAGAGGGTTCCTGGCCAAGCAAACGACTCACGACAATAAAGCCCAAAACGACCCTCATCAATCCCAGGGTGAGATCGTTGGGATGGGTATCGGTAACCTCTAAAAACTTTACGAGGAAGGGATCGAAAGGGGGGTCTAGCCCCGTCTACTTGATGATCATAATGCAACCAGATACAGTCAAATTTAGAACGACCACACACCCGTTTCTTATCTTTGGTCCCAGGGAAAGCTGATAAAACGATAGTATGAAGGAATATTATAAGCAGCCAGGGAGCTAGTATAGTCAGCGGAGCGATGAAACTTTTGCCACTGCTTGGCTACCTCTCTATCAAAAGCTTTTTGGGCCTCGATCTCGGCACGGCCCTCTTGTATATCTTGTTTGGTAGCGGATTCGACTGTCTGGATGCCCCCCCGTTTCCTGGAACGAGTGCATTTGCCCGCAATAGAGCCTCTCCTCATCCGGGCCTTGATCAGAAATACCCGGGGCCTCTCCCTCGGACATTTCCACTGCGAGTTGCTCACCGAAATCCTCGGTGCGCTTCGTCTTGATCCACTTCAACGAGCCCATATCCATAGCTTGATCGATCATCTTCTTGACTAGAGTGCGCTCGGAAGACATCCGAAAAACATAAGGCGGCGTATCATCAATCACTGAACACAATAGTCGGGCCAGAGGCAGCGTGTCCGCTCATCGTGACACCTCGTCCCTCCGTTTTTCCGTAATAGTGCCAACGTTATCCCAGTACCGGTGATCAAAATCAGAGATTCCGGAAGAGGAATGGTTGCAAACCCAAAAAACCAACAGGGGTGGGGATTGCACACAGACTGAAAAACGCTCAGACACCACATTGGACAGGAAAACAGAAGAAAGCCTACCCAAACCTTCAACAATCAATCACTCCATGAAAGCCTCAAACAAAGTTGCTTGTTAAAAGTTACCAAAGCATAAGGAAACTAAGGCAGAAACAAAAATCCGAGCTTTACCTGGAATAGGACGATCTGCCGGAGGCAGAGTAAATATCAGTCGGAAACTGAAGATAAACCACCACGGAAGTGCACAGACGCCGCTGGTATTTATGGTTGAGCCGTCGGATTCTCCACAAAGCGCCTGAATAGCTTCAATGAAGAAACGAAAAAAGAAAGGATTTTGAGGAAACGGAAAAGCGAAAATGTGTCGATTCGGGGTTACCCCCTATTTTTAGGCAACACAGGAACCGAAACGTCACGTCAACCGCTTCAAGATTTGAAATTCAAAATAAAACCACCTCACGGTCAACGAGGTTTTCCCGCCAATAAAAATCGGTTCAGGACACATCAAACGTCAACCAACTGAACGATCGAGGTCATGCCTCACCCAACATCTGGTCAATCATAGCTACCATAAATAAGTATGTCCGCTTCACAGCACAACACCAGGCAATGAGTCATATCGTGACATGAAAATTGCTAAAACCCGCATATAAGTGCGATCCCAAATCTATTCGCCATAGGATGCAGCGTTTTTCGCTTGTCCGCTTCATCGTGCAAGCGTCTTGCAATGAGTCGCAACGCGACACGAAAATTGCCCCGAAAAACCCGTCACCCAAGACGGTCCAAGACTGTTCGCTCAAAGCGCCCCGCGCTTCTCAAGCATTAACATACCGTCAAGGCTAGCTCAAGCCCGGTACCATCAAAAGCAGTATTATCTCAAAACAGAGGTCATTGGGTCAAGGTGTACCGCGTGTGAACCACATTACTCCCTACCCAAACCCTAACGAATGGTCTGACCACGAAGTAGGGGGCCATTGATATACCGCGGCCTAACGCAGTGGATCGGACAACCTTGAATCCACCTCAATAATCTCATCTCAACCTCTTACCCCCCATCGCCACCAGCTCGGCTGGAAATAAGACGATTGGGTCATCGAGCCCGCATAATCATCAGCCATCAGGCAGGGGGCCGAACGCGTTGCCCCCTATCCGTCTCCACGATCGGACGGACCAAGCCCTCTACACGCAGGCGAGCACGATCCATACTTGGCATTAGCAAGGACAAGGCAGTCCCGACCTGAAGACGTTAAAACGACCCCCGGCCCCCTCAGCGCCACCCTTTACACTTGCATGTCTCCTTAATTACGCTTAATTATGTCTTGTCATTGTTAATCTAAACGCGATTAACATCTTGCCTATAAATAGAGGCCTCATATCACCTGTAAAGGGGATTCACTCCTTATTCAACATAAGCATATAAGATCTGCCAATTTGTCGACCACGTTTTCTGTTCATATCGCCATTTGTGCCCACGGGCTGAGCTCCGCCGTGAGTTCTTTACAGCCACCGTCTTTTCATATCATAAATCATCCCTTCCGTTCAGATATCCACCGTATAAGTTTCAATACAACCACCGTGATATTCCAAGCAATATCAGTTTACTAGATTCAGAATATGGAAAGTGTTACAACGTTTGCTTCACCTTCCAAATCTGTATTTAATCTTTCTAATTTAATCACACTCGTAGGATATCATATATCCGAGAGTTGACTTAAACTTAGATAGATTTATCTCAACTTACTTGCTTAGGGTAGAGCTTCGATAAGTTCTCTTACTCAAGCACTTGCCCTAACTTTCCATTTTAATCCTTCAAGCTCTTGTAAATATCTTTTAATTTAGTCTTCATAAGACTTAAGAAAAATCATAAGAATTGTGTCTTCAATTTTCTTTCATAAAAAAAATCCAACGTTTGTTAAATAGTCTATTCAACCTTTTGAATCATATTCAAAACATAAGCTATTTAATTAACCTTCAAGCAATGATTAAAGAAATAAGTCGATACTTAAATCTTACAATTCTGAAAACAACATTTCCAAAATTCGATGCGGTCATTCTTATCCAATGTGTGAATTAATTGTCATCGTATGACAGAATGATCATATTGGATCGTATCCAATATATGATCAATTCGTTGAAACTTATTTCAAGTGATTTAATCTTATAATGAGCTTCCGTTTTTTCATTAAAGTCTTGGAGCACTCCATCAGATATGTAGTCTCCTTGTCTCTAACTACTTATAGCGGAGTTGCTCGTGTCATTGCTTTATTTTAAAAGGATTAAAATTACTTAACCAACTTGACAAGCGTTTCTCAAAGGTATGATCATTTAATTTTGGTTTTTAACAATCGAGAATACAAAACATAAATAAAATTTGCTAAAATTACAACATAAAATAAAGATAAAAGAGTGTTGTTGTTTATACATGCAAAATCAAAGATGGTCTTTGGGATTATGATTTTGCTCCCACTAATCAACTACTCCCAAAGAATTTTCCAAAATTCTTTAGTGCATTTCAGAATCAATCTAGTTGACTCGATCCCCGACGTGGGCCGACCGATCGGGTAAATTTCGACGGGTAGGTTTTAATAGCTATTTTATATAAAATTCTTTTACGGGTAGGTATTAAATCCAATCTAGTTCCCATTTAATACCTTCGTCTTTTACATCACCTTTCCCATTTAAGGATCGACTTCGTTTAAACAATAAACATATAACAAGGAGGACAAAGATTATACCTTTCGTGACCTTAAAGATAGAAGCTTTGACCGTCCGGTAGAAGTAGATGTGCGCAAGCCGTCCAAGCATCCGGCCTCTATCAGTTATCCACACGAACGCCTCGCCGGAATCCCGCCAAGGATTGCTACTAGAAAAATTTGACTGCTAGGTCGATCCTTTCTCTCTCTATAATCTCTCTCTAAGAAGCTCTCTTATTTTTCACAAGAGCAATTAGCTCTTGGAATTATGATATATAAAAGAGCTAGCCAAGCCCTCATATATAAGGGATGTGCCGCCCCTATTAGTCTCCCCAACTGATTGAGATTAGCTTTTAGTAGATTGATGAGAGAGAAAAAAATTCCTAATAAAATAAGAAAAATCAATTTGATTGATTTATCTCATTTAAGATTCAATATCTTATATTAAATACATTTCAAAGATATATATTGACAATATCTCATAGTGAATATATCTTATTATATTACCATAAATCTATTTTCTAAAAATCAATTAATATCCAATATTAATATTATGGTAATTTTATTAATTAAATTACTTGTAATCAAAGTGTATCTTTACACAAGAAAGTGGCGCCCGTATATGCCAACTAATTGCCTTCCGGAACATTCTTTAATTAATATAATGCTTATGATTAATTAATTTGCAAAATACATGTGTATCAATGTACACATATAAATTTCAACTTATATGTATATATATATATATATATATATATATATATATATATATATATATATATATATATAATTAATCAACATAATTAATATATTGTATTATATTTATTCATAATAAATAAATACCACCATATTAATTTACCACTATAACCTTTATAGTATGAGATAAATTATTTCCTTATTTGGTCATCAACTATAACCGCATTTTAATCCGACTTGATGTTTATATGTGTGACCCGATAGACTCTCGAATATGTTGGCCGTAGACATAAAGCGCAAATTACGAAAATTCTCTTCACTTACAACGATCATGGATAGCGCGTCAGCAACACGTCCATGACCCCCAATCATCGGAAGAATCAATACACAATGACTACTACCTTTCATGTGCTCGGTTAGCGTGTAAATAGAATCATATCGCTGTAATAATATCCATACGGTCGTATGTCGAGTGTCAAGCACTAACGACTGTTTCTTATAATCTGGATATCATGCTCTCTCGAAGTAACTCATTTACTTCCACTTTGCAAAGATTCACGAGAGTAAGACATTCCTTATAAGAAGGCCCTTTCGGATATTCACCCCTCTTGATAAGTGCACGCGATTCCCGGACGACCAAACATGTATGCTCCGCGTGCTTGATATCACACCCAATCACTACCGCATGATCGCCTCGTGGCTAAGGAAACCGATAGTGTCAAAGCATGACATTAACACACGCGTGATGCCGTATAGACTCGGTCCCAGGATAATTACACAACCGTCATATAGTGTGACACGCGGTGTAAGTGAGTCGATCCCAACGTCGTATTCTCAATACACGTCCACGTCTGATCCAAGTGTCTGCACGCCCGATAGAGCGAGATCTATCTACGCTTACTAAAAAGCAGAAGACATTTAATCGTGCTTTCATGTTTGTACTATCAATGCCCTGTTTAATAGTACATAAGCACAGAGACATTTAAGTATCAAACTTATGAAAGTGATTAGAGATCTAAATCAACCATAATCGCTTATCATGATTCCTCTATCCTTTTTTTAATATCTTAGGGCGTTATCATATAACAATTCATAATCGGTTCATTATGAGAACAAATATATGACAACAAAAGAAATTTATTATATATGTATAATCATAAAGATATAGTAGAAATGATCCGACCGGTCGGATCGGTCCAACCGATTGGGTTGGGACACTATTTCAACAATGATCAATTCCATGAGATGCTAGGAATGGCGGCGTAAGAAATGAACTCAAGACCGTTGTTAGAGTAAAAGGTTTTAATAGAAGCCCAAAGGAGCTTTTCAACCTACAATTTAAATTTTGTGAAAATAGATGAAGCATCAGATTTACGGGTTAAAGGATAAAGCCAGATAAAACGTGTAAAATGGTCCACAAAAATGACATAATACTTATAACCATCAACCGAGTAAATAGGAGCAGTCCAAACATCAGAAAAGACAATTTCTAAGGGGAGAGAAGAATGCAATGTAGAGGCTGAAAAAGGAAGTCTGTGGCTTTTATTACGAAACATTCAGTACAAGGGGAAGAAATAACAAACGATAAATCCAAACCTGAATAGGGATCATGCAAGGACAGCAGGTTGAGATTGGGAGTCATGTGGTGTGAAGCACCACTATCGAGCAGCCACGAGGCGGAGAGAGACATGTCGAGCAACCAAGCCTGAAAAAAAGGATTAAGTTTTTTTTTTTTTTTTTTTGGTAAAATAAAAATAACAATAAAAGTACAACTAAAGGCAACGAACGAGACAAGTGCCGGTTAGAGATTTGGCACAGAATGAATTATGGTGTGGGTTAAGCTAATGGAGATTGAGGAATTGGGATGATGACAAGGAAGCCAAGAGATAACAGGGAGCTTCAACGGATACGATGTGAAGCTGGGAACAGGTATGATGGCGGACCGAAGATTACGATTGGTGGTGACGGTGGCGGCTAGACTGGTGGAAGGATCGAAACAGAAATTGGAAAAAAAAAAAAAAAAAGACGGATCGCTGAGACGGAGTCTCAATGATCTGATACCATGATAGATTATGGAATGAAAACTAATCGAATCCAGTATCATACAAAGAGAATAGCACATTAGGAGCAAGGTGAAGATGATATATATATATATATATATATATATATATATATATATATATATATATATATATATATATATATATATATATATATATATATATATATATCAAACACGTTTCTTCATAATTATCTAGTAAAAGCATGTGGACATTTACAATATTTTTAAGCAAATTTTGCAAAGTTTTTACCTTAAGCATAAGCATTCATTTTGATAGAGTGCATTTAAAAAAGTATAAGCGAAGTGGGTTTCATTTACATATTATTTTATATGTTTATTATATCTTATATACCACCATCGGCGGCTCTACCTTTAAGGGTTGGGTGCGGCCAACCCTCTAAAATAAAAATATTATGTAAAAATAGTAGATAATTTTTTTTATGAACACACATATATGTGAAACCGACCCCCTTATTTTTATGTATTGATCCCATATTTTTATCTATTGCCCCATAATTACATATATAGAACTGAATATTCAAATATATGTGTGATACGAAAAAAAATTGACAAATTTCTAACCTCATGTCAAAATTTCTGCAACCTATACTACATGTACTATTACTATAAGTACGTAATCCAAATATGACGTGACATATTATATGCCACAAAATAAATTCTACCCATCATTTAAAATTAAACATACTCTAAATAATTATTGTAATTTAGGTTATGCGTCTATATCATGTGTATGAAACCCCACTTTCTTGGCGATATGGTGCAAGGATTAGATATACAAAGGTTCATGAACAAAGACAACTTTTTGACCTGTGTCCACACAACAAAATGCAGCACTAAATCTCAAGTTTAGTGGCTCCGAAGTTTTATATAAAATTTTGACCCCAAACATTAGGTTATGTTTGTTTTGGGTTGGAGTTTTTTTTGAAGTTTTTTAGATAAAGTGATTGAAGTAATGATTAGAAAATTAAGATGTTTTTTTAAAATTTGTATAGATTATGAAATGATTGGTAAAATAAAGTCGAATAATGAATAAAATAATGGTAAAAAAGGTAATAAAGTTGATGAAGTGAAATGATGAGAGATGATTTAATATTTTTTTATTTGTAGTTGAAGATTTGATTGGTGAGAGAATTGTAAGAAATGATTGGTGATGTGATGTAAAAAAAACTCTCAAAAAAACTCTCCGGTCTTTATTTCTCCGGTGTTTACGGGATGATTAATAGAAATGTTAATCATAAACTCAATGGCTTAAAGTCATATGCTTGTCATTACATCAATGAATCGAAGAAATCCAATCCCCATTTAGGATCCAACTTAAGATCCACCTGCGTTAAGCATCAATATGCTTTATCAATAGGCTACGTCCTGGTGACCTCCAAAGTTTTATATAAAAAAAATGTTGAACTCCTCATTAAGCGCCCTCACTTCGATCGTCCATGGGAATGTGGGATGATGTCAGAGTGCAATGCAATTTCCAGCACGTATTTTGCTTTACAACCCACTGTGGCTGAAGAGTGTTATCAATCGGAAATCAACCCTTTACGGGGAATCGAGCCGTGGCCATCAGAACATAGTGCACAATTGCGCTTTTACACACACACGTGTCACCACTAGGCCATATCCAGGGGATCCTCCAAAGTTTTATATAGCTTGAATGGATGGTGGAGATAGGTTAGGAAAATGAAAGGGAAGATTTATTGATTTTTTTAAATGCAGTGCTAAAATATGGGAAATTACCCTTGAAGTAACTCAGCTAAGAGCACTAGGTTATGAAAGACTGTTCGGGATTTTTATAAAAACGTGGGTTACATTTAGGTGCTACAAATTAAAATAAATAATATATATGAGAGTAATCAATAAAAGTAATCTTGTTTTTTCATCCGGTCGTTTATTACGGCATTTTGAAGATTCTATGGCTTATTTTAATAAAAGTAATATTATTCTTTCATCCGGACGTTTATTACGGCATTTTGGAGAGGTTATGGCCTGTTTTAATAAAATTAATCTTGTTCTTTCATCCGGCCATGTATTGCGGCATTTTGAAGGGCCATGACCTTTTTCTTTTCGAAATGGCTAGCTATAGCCAATATAGTGGACATTTCCACTCGCACACGATGAGGACCTCATTGTCCTGACATCTCAGTTCAACCTTTTTCACAAGCTTAATTGACACTTAACAAGTTTTAATTAGAAACTTTGTTTCCCTTTGACTTCGGCCAATTTATAATATATCCTTTCTCCCGGGAAAACATAAGGTCTTTTTTAACTCTGGAATTTGGTAGATAAATTAATAATTATTGAGCTGTTGTGTATAAGGGTATTTTGAGGAATGTCTTGTTATGACACATAGGCAAGTTTGTTAGAAAGGTGTATTAGTAGGTGTCATTATGTTTGTGCTAAGAATCTAACAAATATTATCCTGATTTTATCTTCTCCATTTTTGACTTGGTATCGGAGCGGGTTGCCGGCGTTAGCTCCTATGAGCACCGGAGCTCCACCATCCGCCGCTTCTGCAGATGCGGCTGCATCTTCAATAACATCTCCTATCACCGGAGTCTCTACGCCCTTATCCACTGATGAAACAACAGCAGCTACAGCAGCTTCTGGAGCTCTTCTTTCTGCCGGAATGTTCACCGGATTGCCACCACTGAGTCTTCCGATCAGCGTATCACCTAATTTTACTCTTGGAGGAGGTACCTTTGCTCCCTTTACTCACATGCAGAACTCTGGAACTTATCTGCAATCAGGTACTCCCTTTGTTACATCTGCTTACACAAGCTTACCACCTCCACCGGTTTTTGGAAATCTGGGTACTGGAAGTCCAGCTCCTTTGTCTCCGTTCATGAGTAACTTGAATCAAACTTGCAATGTCAAGATTGATAGATCTAACTATCTCTTGTGGAAATCTACTGTTCTACCTATTATACGGGGACACAGACTTGAAGCTCATATTCTTGGTGATGAGTCAAGAGGAAGATTGAGGTCATCTCCTTTCACTGGTCCACCTTCTCCATATCAAAGACCTCAAACGGCTAAGGAATGGAGTTTGTCAGATCAATTGTTAATTGGCTGGTTGATGAGTTCTATAACAGAACAAGCTTTACAAGAAGTTGTTGGTTGCACCTTAGCTAGAGAGATATGGGTCACCCTTGAAACCTTGTTTAACAGTCAATCTGAATCCCGGATGTTAGAATACAAGAGTGCCTTGACCAGAGCTGTGAAAGGCACTAAATCCATGGCAGATTATCTAGCCCAAATGAAGTCTTATGCTGATAATCTAAATGCTGCTGGCTATCCTGTTCCAAAATCAGAGTTGATTCTTGCAACTTTAGGAGGTCTTGAGAGAGAATATGAAGCTGTTATAGTCAATCTAACAGCAAGAGTTGGTTCCATGACTTGGCAAGAAGTTCAGTCTCAACTCTTGATTCATGAAAGGCTCATTGCCAGGTTTAACAATCCTGTTGGTGGACCCTCTGTCCAGTTTGCTAGCAATAACAATGTCAGGTCTGGCTCAAATCCTAGGCCCTATAATTCTCAGGGATCAAATAATAGGGGCAGAGGAGGAAGGAACAACAGAGGAAGGGGAGGTGGTAGAAACTCTGGCAATTCTTCAAATAGACCAGTGTGTCAATTGTGTGGCAAGTCTGGTCACATTGTGACAGCCTGCTGGCACAGGTTTGAGTAAGACTTTGTGCCCCTAGCTCTGGTGTTAATGGACCTAAACAACAAGCTTCAGCTAATGTTGCTAACTCTCAGACTGCTGTTGATCCTGCCTGGTATATGGACAGTGGTGCTACAAACCATGTTACTTCAGATATCAACAATCTTCACCTTACATGAGATTACAATGGTTCAGACACCCTGGCTGTTGGAAATGGTGAGCTTCTTCCTATATCTCATTCTGGTACTTGTATCCTTCCCACACAAAACAACACACCTATTCATCTTAAAAATTCCTTGCATGTACCTAATATGACTAAGAATCTTGTCAGTGTCTCCGAGTTAACCAATGATTATCCTGTTATTATTGAATTTGACAATAAGTGTTGTTATGTCAAGGACAAAGGCACAAGGAACCTGCTGTAGGTAGGAGTTCTTAGGCAAGGTCTATATCAAATCCCAGTCATCATGAGTTCAAGTCATCAGATCTCCCTTCACTCCAAGGCTTTTCCAGAGTCCAATAATAGCAATGTTTGTACTGCCTTTGTTTGTTCTTCCACTAGTTTAAGTAAAGATTTGAACATTTGGCATAGGAGGCTTGGCCATCCTTCTCGATCACATTCGAAATCATGTTATGAACTCATGTAATGTCTCTTTTAATGATGCTTCTATTACTTTCTGTGAACCTTGTCAATTTGGAAAAATGCATTCTCTACCTTATCCTAAGTCTTCTTTTCATGCTGAATCTGTTCATGATGTTGTTTACACTGATCTTTGGGGTCCTGCCCCTATTGTTTCCACTTCAGGTTTTCAGTATTACATTCATTTTGTTGATGATCATTCCAGATACACCTGGATATATCCCTTAAAACATAAATCTGAAGCCCTATCAGCCTTCATTACTTTTAAAAGACTTGTAGAGAATCAGTTTAAGACCACCATTAAGTGTCTTCAATCAGACTGGGGAGGTGAATATAGAATCTTTGAGACCTACTTTAAAGAAAATGGCATAGAGTTTAGGCACCCTGGACCTCATGCTCATGGACAACATGGCAGGGCAGAAAGGAAACACAGACACATAGTGGAGATGGGTCTAACTCTTCTTGCACAGGCCTCCATGCCACTCAGGTTCTGGTGGGATAGTTTTCAACAAGCCGTTCACATTATTAACAATCTTCCTACACTTGTCTTAAACAATCAAACACCTTCCCAAGTCTTATTCCGCACTAAACCTGATTATTCTAGCTATAAGGTGTTTGGATGCACTTGCTACCCTAACCTAAGACCTTTTCAAAATCACAAGTTTAGCTTTCACTCTGCTAAATGTGTTCATTTAGGGTTTAGTCCTAATCATAAAGGGTATAAGTGTTTAGATTCTAATGGGAGAATTTACATAAGTAGAGATGTTGTCTTCAATGAGAATGAGTTTCCTTTTCAAAATGGTTTTGTTCATGGCCCTCACAGAAGTGTTGCCCTAGATCCTACTCTTATTAACACCTTCCACTTGTCTCTTCCTGATCCTGCTGTCTCAAAACATCCTATTGTCTCTAATGGACAAAACCTACCAAATCCTGGTCCTAATGAAGCCCATACCAGTCCTATTCACCCTACTGCTAGTCCTGATCATGGTTCTATACTCAGTCCTGAACCTGATCCAACTCCCACTGCTGATTCTGACCCTGCTAGTCCTGCTCCAGGACCTACTTTTAGTCCTTCTCAATCCCCTGTTACATCTTCTAATTCCAGTCCCCTAGATGTCTCTTCTCCTAGTTCTAGTCCTTCTCCTACTGATTCCCCTGTTATCACTGCTACTGAACCTGTTAGACATCATATGCAAACCAGATCCAAAAGTGGGATCTTTAAACCAAAAGCCTATTCTACCTCTATCAGTCAGTCTAATCTCCATGCTCACCTATCTGAGCCAGCTAGGGTATCTGAAGCACTGCAGTGTCCACAATGGAAAGCTGCTATGATTGAGGAATTTGGTGCTTTGCAACATAATCACACTTGGGACTTGGTCCCTCCTGTTTCAGGGTAGAACTTAGTAGGAAACAGGTGGGTTTTTAAATTGAAGCTAAGGCCAGATGGCACTGTTTTGAAACACAAAGCCAGACTTGTTGCTAAGGGTTTTCACCAAACTTATGGGGTTGATTATACTGATACTTTCAGTCCTGTGGCTAAAGCCTCAACCATTAGAGTTGTCCTGACAGTTGCAGTAAACTATAAGTGGTCCATTAGACAGGTTGACATAAACAATGCTTTTCTGAATGGACCTATCAATGAAAACATATTTATGGCACAACCATAAGGCTTCATTGATCTGATAAACCTCATTTTGTGTCTGTAAGCTCAACAAGGCCTTGTATGGTTTGAAACAAGCCCCTGGGGCTTGGTTTGGGGCCCTTAGATCACGAGATCTTTGGAGTGGGAGTTTACTCAATCAAGAGGCGAGATAACTCCTTGTTCATATTGACTACGAGAAAAAGAGATTTTGTATGTGCTCATTTATGTTGATGATATCTTAGTCACTTTGGTAGCTCGAGATAATTTGATTCAATGATTCATAGGTATCTTTGGATTCTAAATTTGCTCACGAAGGATTTAGGTCCAATATCTCATTTCCTTGGAATGCAGGTGTCTAGAGATGATTCTGGATTGACACTGTCACAGAAACATTATGCAGGTCAACTACTAAAGAGATTGAATATGGAGAACATCAAACCTAGCTCCATACCTATGACACCTGGAAATCATCTTGATCATAACCAAGGTGAACCTCTAAGGAATCCCTTGATATACAGAAGTGCTATTAGTGGTCTTCAATTTTTGACTACCATAAGACCAGATCTGACATATGGTCAACTACTTAAGTCAGTTTATGCAAACTCCTACTGTGGAGCATTGGATTGCACTGAAAAAAGTGCTCAGATATGTCAAAAGGACATTGAATTGTTCTCTCTTTATTCCTGTTGGAACTAATCTGGATGTGCAGGGGTTTTCTGATGCTGATTGGGCATGTTTTCCTTCTGACAGAAAGTCAGTTACAGGTTATTGTGTTTATCTTGGTGTATCCTTGGTTTCCTGGTGCTCAAAAAAACAGGCTGTTGTTTCAAGGTCTAGCACTGAATATGAGTATAAAGCCTTGGCTAATCTAACAGCAGAAATAGCTTGGATTGTGCAACTGCTGAAGGAGATGAATTTCAAAACTTCCAACACTCCAACTGCTTGGTGTGACAGCTTAGGGGCTGGATCCTTGGCTCAGAATCCTGTGTATCATGCTAGGACCAAACACATTGAAGTGGATGTGCACTTTGTCAGGGACAAGGTGATCAATAAGGAATTGAAAGTGAACTATATTCCTTCAGAAGCACAAGTTGCAGATTTTTTTACTAAAGCTCAGCCTGTTAGTCAGTTTAATCATTTCAGGAGCAAACTGAATGTGTTGTTCACCACACCTTAGTTTGAGAGGGGGTGTTAGATAAATTAATAATTATTGAGTTGTTGTGTACAAGGGTATTTTGGGGAATGTCTTGTTATGACACCTAGGCAAGTTTGTTAGAAAGGTGTATTAGTAGGTGTCATTATGTTTGTACCAAGAATCTAACATATATTATCCTGATTTTATCTTCTCCAAGATTTTTGACTGAATTAATCTAAAGATTTTTTTGCAAAAGCTTAATGTAGAGAAATTTAAAAATATGACGCATGCTACACCGTTACGTTTTACTTATATGTACCACAATAAAGTACACACCAACAATCACCCTAATTGACAGGTATGGTGTAGATACTTGACCCAAAATGTTAGGCAGACTGCTGGAAGAAGTGGGGATGGAGATCACCAATCGTTCTAATAATGATACAACATGTCATTTTAAAACAATTATAGGTGTCACCTTATCCTATAATTACAATTTCTCCATGATGAACATAAACACACACAGTAGTTTTATGGTGGTCCTGGATCAAGTTTTTGGACCATCATATTATCACTTTGGAAAAATCTGATTGAATGCTTGTTTTTATGCATAGGGGTCCACGAGTAAATGTTTGAAATCATATTGGTTGAATGCATGTGTAGGATTTGGTGCGAACCATAATAAAATTTGTGATAAACACATTACACCATTGGCGGTCTAACTTTTTTTTTTTTGGGTTTAATGTTAAAATTAAAAACAAATTTGAAACTTATTCGATCATTCGGAATAAATGTAAAATACCATTTATATGGAAGGACAAAACTATTCTAGAGATCTAATAATACCCTTTTCATTATGTATTGATACTTCTTCTTCCCCATTGAAAAATTTGCTTCAATCATTTCCCCATCTTTTGCATGTAGAGGATTTATCATTAAAAATATACTGCAACAGATACTTTATTTTTTTTAATGTAACTAAATTATTAATTTTATAAATTTTCTTTTATATATCTAGTATTCATCCAGATTCGTAATTTTTTCTTTATATACGTCAGTATTATATAAAATAGAGAAATCGATGCATTTCATCTTAGATATAGATTACGTAAACTAAAAAGCAGTATTTAAAACTATAAAATAGAGTATTCATTAAAAGTATGCAAGCGAGTCTTTCTGAGGAGGTGGGGTCCGTATAAATCAGTTTTTTTAATATGAAGAAATTCGATGATACATAATTTATTGTAAGTAAATATTCATTCATGTGAAACGCAGACGTGGTGATAAAGTTACAACTTTGAGCATTGTACTCTCTTCATTCAAAATAAGCCGTCTGATTCTTAAAAAATTTGTTTCACTTTAACTAATGCATAACATTTTTTCAAAGAACATTTATTGTTTATTTTATACTTTACTATTATTTAATACTAGGTAAAGTTGAAAGGAATGTTGCATTAATTATTTCATAGAAATTTTTTAGTCACTGCATCTTTAAAGTCATAGCAATAAATCACATGCTCCTTGAATTCAATTTATCGAAGCGGTTGCCAATATCACGAATATTAAGAATGTGAGTTAATCGATTAAACTTTACAATGAAACGATTATAATTTCTTTGGATATAATTAATGTGACCTTTTTTTTATACTCCTTCGCTTTTTTTTATACATCACATTTCGATTTTGTCAATTTTTTTTTGTCGGTTTTGTTTTTTTATTTATCTCATCATTTTACATTTCCAACGCAAAGATTTATTATTTTTCCTCCTTTACCAATAAAATATTTACATCCCCAATAAAAAAACACAATTCCAATACAAAAAACTCCTTTACCAACAAAACATTTACATCTCCAATAAAAAAATACATTTCCAATACACATATTAATTATTTTCTTAATTTGTGTGATTCTTCTCTCTGCGACATATATATAAAAACGGAGGGAGTATCTACTACCGCAATAAATAAGAGTAAATCAAGTAAAAACAAAATAAATGTTGCTTTGGAAATTGAACTGGCTCACATAAAATAGAACAAAATATTTTGACAACAACCTTAGTTATTGTGGAACGAAGGGTACTTAATAACCGTGTTTTTAACTACTGGCTTAGTTATTTAGAAACGGAGGAAGTAATTGAATAAAGGACATGAATAAATCAAAACAAGCACACGTCATTTGACTTTAAGCATAAAATTTACTCCTCCCCCGTTCTACAATAATTGATGCAGTTGCTAAAATATTTTGTTTCATTTTATGTGAGGCAGTACAATTTCCAATGCAACATTCATTGTGTTTTTACTTGATTTACCCTTATTTATTACGATAGGAGATATAAAATAGAAGGACACATTAATTATATCCAAGAACATTTTAATCATTTTATTGTAAAAGTTAAAGCATTAACCCACATCCTTAATACGCGTGATTTTGATAACCGCTCGAGATAAATTGAAGCGAAAGAGTACCTCCATATCACAAAAATATCCATTTTTCTTTTGCTTGCAGATTAAAAATCATTTAATATCTTGTATATTAGATGTCTCTACCGCATAATAAATGCTTCATTAAAATATGAAATGAACATAAAAACATTAAATGTAATAACATGGGTGTATTTGGGAAAAAATGTTTTAATGATGTATTGATTTTTTTTATCAAGGGTATATGTATTGATTTTTTAAATGAACGCTTTTTATAAAACAATTTTTTTTTAAATATGGACAACTTTCGTAAGACAGAGGTAGTACAAATATTTGGATTTGCATTCATTTTAGTGGCAGACATATATAAGAGATGCCTAGGTTTATTATCTTAAGATCCCTTGCGGTTTAATAAAGCTGAAAAATGAAATTTATAAGCATAAGTTAGTTATGGATGTAGACACTACACTTATTTTGATTATATATGCATGAAAAACGAATTAAAACCCGAAACTCAATACAGAACAACTCGGAAAGTAATTCAAACCAAACCATTGGTTTTCTAGTCATCTGATTTGGTATGGGTTTGCACTTTTGAAACCAACTCGATACTATGCAAAAGTTAAATCGAACCCGGGCCAAGCTCATGCCTCTCAATTTTTCTGAAGTTTCTTCAGATTCTTTCTCCTCAAATTGTTCCCAAAATTCTATATACACATATGACATATCATTTGTCTAGGAGAGATTTGGTTGAAGGAATCTAAAGTCTCGTCATAATCTGAGAATTCTGTCAAATTGTCATTGTTTCATTCATCAGTAGAGTCATGTATATATAGTTACATATAAGAGCCCTAGCCAAATACAATGTTCCCATTCTACCCTTATATTAAATATATCCATATTTTTAGAATAATAATCACAATATATTCTCGTAATCAACCCGAAATCAATCAATTCCGTAATACCCCCTCAAGGTGGAGCAGTGAGGTCCCCAGCGCCCATCTTGCCCAGATGAAACTCAAAGTGTTGTTTGCCTAACGCTTCGGTAAGAAGATCCGCCAGCTGCAACTTCGTAGGAGTGTAGGAAGGAGCAATAAGTCTATCAGAAATGGCGTCACGAACAAAATGACAATCCGCCTCGACATGCTTCGTGCGCTCATGAAACACGGGATTCTGGGAAATATACAAAGCAGACTAACTATCGCAATGCATATGCATGCCATGGGAAAGCCGAATCCTGAGGTCACCCAGCAACTGTCACAGCCACTTCAACTCACAAGTGAATGATATTCGGCCTCCGTCGAGGAACGAGAGACCGTAAGTTGTATCTTCATTTTCCACGAGATAAGGGAACGGCCGAGCAAGACAAACCAACCGCTCATGGATCGGCGAGTCAAAGGACAACTCGCTTCAATCGTAATCACATCATCCTTCAGAGTAAAGTCATTTATCCGCTTGTAACAAAATACCTTGCCCGGGTGTTATTTAATATAACGAACAATGCGTAAAGCAGCGCTCTCAATGCAACCACGTAGCTCTGCATTTAACCGAGACAAAATATGGAATGAGAATAGGCAAGGTCGAGGCGAGTCACTCCAAGATAAATGAGACGACAAATAAGACGTTGATATTTCCCAGGATCATGCAGGAACGTCGAATCATCCAAAGAAAGGCGATGATTCTACTCCATGGGAAACGAGACAGCCTGGCAGCCAACAATCTTTAATCAAAGATAATATCCGAAGCATATTTGTGTTGGGACAAAAAATACCACTCTTAGGTCTAGCAACCTCAAGGCCAAGAAATACTTGACCGCCCCCAGATCCTTCATTTTAAAACACCGCCCTAAATACAACTTGAAAAAAGCTAAAGCCGCAGAACCATTCCCTTCATTGATCATGTCATCCATGTAAACAAGAACATTGATACGAATATCCCCGTTCTTCAAGGTAAAAGGTGAATAGTCCGAGTAAGAACGCTTAAATCCATATTCTGTCAAAGCGGACTCTAGCTTGGCAAACCAACACCGATGAGCTTGCCTCAACCCATATAGAGACTTCTTCAAGCGACAAACCAAATGCCCACATGACTTATCAAACCCCGGACGAATGCGCATATAAATTTCCTCGTCTAAGTCACCATGTAAGAAGACATTCTGAAAATCCATCTGATGGACCTCCCACTATATAATGGCAGCAACAACAAGAAAAGTAGGTACCGTGACCATTTTCGCACAGGGGCGAAAGTTTCATTATAATCAATGCCTTCGACCTGATGATTACCAAATGGCACAAGTCTGGCCTTCAGGCGTTGGAACTTGCCATTCTTATCATATTTCTCAGTGTACACCCATTTGCTGCCAAGAGTCTTTTTCCTAGGAGGAAGAGGTTGTAACTCCCAAGTGCCCTGATCTTCCAAAGCATGAATCTCCTCGGCCATGTCCTGCCGCCAACCTACATGTCTCATAGCTTCTGCAAAATTACGTGGAAGAGTGCCTGTAGAAATCGCTGCTATATACTGTTGATGTTTGTCAAAAAACTGATGAAAATCAACAAAATGTGAAAGAGGATACCGAGTACCTGAGGAAGATGACAGGAGCGGTGACGACGTAGAGGGACATTTCGAGCCAAATGTAGTATGAGTGATGAAGTCTTGATAACGCGTTTTGGGAATTTTTGCATGTTTTCCCCGACCGAGCTTAAAGGTCTGTGCGGTACTTGTGTCATAAGTTTGAGGATCTGGCCCACCCTGAGGACCGACCCCTCTGAAGGGTCCTCATCAGTGACTGGCGGAACATGTACATTGGGCGGAATTGGGGCCACGACAGGTGGAGTCGGAAAATCAATGTATGTATCTAACTCTAGAGCAATATATTCAGAGAAAAGTAAATCATCCCCAGAACCCGTAGGAAGTGAAGTATCTGAATCAGCCATAGGAAACACGTCCTTAAAAAAATTTACATGTCGAAAAACAAAAAATTCTTCGGTTTCCAAGTCAAATAAGGTCCACCCCTTTTTAGCGTAAGGATATCCCAAAAAACACAACGTCAACTTCTACTCGCAAATTTGTCACCCTTGTGACGTGGATTATGTGTGTAACACAAGCAACAAAACACATGAAGCATATCAAAACTCGGAGGCTTGCCAAATAAACAATCATACGGAGTTATATAATTTAGAACACTAGACGGGTACGGTTAATCAAATAACACGCAGCTATGACGCACTCACCCCAAAACATAACGGGAAGGTGCCCCTGAAATCTAAGTGCCCGTGCTACATTCAAAATGTGTTGATACTTACGTTCCACCCTACCATTCTATTGTGGGGTCCCCACACACGATGTTTCAAAAATATCCCTTGTTCCCGAAAATATGATTGCAAGGGATGAAAGTCCGTCCCGTTATCACTACGAACCCGTTTAATTTTCCGATCAAACTGCCATTCAACTAACGCCACAAAATTCAAAAACATAGAGGAAACTTCCACTTTACTATAAAGGAGATATACCCATATTGACCTAGAATAATAATCAACTATTATCAAAAAATAAGATGCTCCACATGACGAACGCGTCGTATACGGACCCACAAATCACAATGAACAAGTTCAAAAATCCCTCTGGCCCTATTGGGACTATTAGGAAAACTGTCACGAGGCTGTTTTGCACGAAAGCACACATCACAAGCTTCTTTATTCAAACTATCAGACACACTTACAATGAGAAGTTATCTAAGAACCTTTTCCAAAGCATGTCCAAACCGTTTGTGCCACAATTCAACCGAGTCTCTCCCAGTAACTACTAGAATCCGAGTATCCGGAACACCTCGAAAGAAGAAAAGTCCCTCCGCTCGTTCACCCATTCCAATCACCGCCCTCGTCATTCAGTCCTGCATAACACATAACGAATGAGTGAATTGAACATTACATTCATAGTCATCCATAAATTGCGTGACAGAAAGCAAATTGCTATTAAGACTAGGCACATTTAACACATTCCTAAGTTTCAAATTTCCGGCAACGTCACATTGCATGTCGCGGTGCCTGTGAAATACTACCGCCGGTAGCTCAACCGTGCATTCTTCAATTTTACGGACATCCGTTAATAAGTGGTAGCAACCGGTCACATTATGAGTTGCACCTGTATCAGTAATCCATAACGCCTCACCAAGCATTCGACCTTCCCGTTTAGCTAGATCAAGCACATAAAAAATACTTCGCCATTGGGCCGAACTGATATTGAAAAGGCCAGCTTGTTCATGATTGTGAGCTGAGCCTGACCCACCATCCTACTCGAATCGAGCCGGTTGCGCGGCTGCTTTGTTGTATTTACTCTCGCCGTCATCTGTTCATTCCGGCACCCACTCTCGCCATCCGACGATCCACCATGTCCACCTCCGATGTTTCCTCCACCGATGGCTCGGTCAAGACGATGGTAGTCGACCCTCCAATCTCGTTGACTATGGAGTCGGAAGAAGCATGTTCGCCCTGTTGTTCGATTTTCTGTTCCGAATCGAATCAATCGGGAGTTCAAAAACCATCATGGTCTCCCTATCTTCTTCAATTGAGGCAGACCCGCCCTCAATTCGTTCCACCGTTCACCATGTGCTGAACTGCAGCCGAAATCTTGCTGCTTCATTTTTTTTTTTTAATTTTAGCAACCGGATCTTTAGCTTGTACTTGCAATTTGTGCAATTCTTTCATGTTCCTGTTCGCAGCCTTTCTTTTTATTTTTCTTTTTTTCCCTCTCTTCTTCTTCTGTTGTCGAGGTCCTCCTCCCCTCTTCTTCTTTTTTCCAATAACATGTCTCTAATACCATGTCAAATTTAAGTAAATGCCTTTGTTTCATTCATCAGTAAAGTCACATAGTTACGTATAGGAGTGCTCTAGCCAATTACAATGTCCCCATTCTACCCTTATATTAAATATATCCCTATTTTTATAATAATAGTCACAATATATTCTCATAATCAACCCGGCCGTAATCAATCAATTCCGTAATAAATTACAGGGGAAGGAAATTTCTGACAAGCGAAAAATTGATAAATAAGTCCAGAAAGACGTTACTACATGTTTTGTGATTTGAAAGGACAAATTCATAATAAATGGACAAAAATAACCTTTTACACATTAAACACGTAGTAACACTAGATAAAATGTAGTAACAGCCACGAAAACAAATAGTAACAGCCAAGAAACATATAGTAACAGGCCATAAAATGACGTAACATCCAATGAAAAGGTAGTAACAGCCAATAAACAAATAGTAATAGCCTAAAAACAAGTAGTAACGGCCTAAACAGAAGTAGTAACAGCCCGTAAAATGTAGTAACGGTCAATAAACAAGTAGTAACAACTCATAAAATAGATAAAGTATATTAAAAAATATAGTAACGTTACAAAATTAATAGTAACAACCCTAAACATTTAAAAAAAAAAAAAAAAAAAAAAAAAATCCAAACTTTCAGCTTCATCATCCCCAAATCGTTCAATCATAATCCCCAAATCGGAATCCGTTGCTATCCAGTCCGTCCGTCCGTAGCCGGATGCCGTGTTTATGGCGATAATTGATGCCGGAGGTGAATAATTAAGCAATTGATTTTTCCGGCATGGGATGCCATGTTTTCCGGCCGTCTGCAATTGGGAGATCAGCAGCAGCGTCTGCAATCGATTTCCTTCCTAAATCGATTCAATGAAGAATCAAAAGGTCTGCTCTCATAATCACGTCTCCTTCTTCTATGCAAATCCGGCATCTCCGCACAGGCCGGAATCGTCCAGGCAATGATCACGTCTCCTTCTCCGGCATCTCTACACAGGCGGCCAAAATTTGGGGATTAAGAACGCTTCCGGCGGCAGTTGATGAATTTTGGTGTTAGGAACGCTTCTGAACGATTTAGGAACGAATTAGGAACGCTGATGAATTTTGTTAATTAGGTTTATAAAAATTAAAAAAAAAAAAAAAGTATTTTGATAATGTTAATTAAGTTTTGTCCTTTCAAATCATCAATGTACTTGTAGCCTAATAAATATATTAGTTTGTGCTTTTGGATAAAAACCTATAAATTCTAATCCAGGACATCACAAAAACGTAGAAGATCATTTGGGTATAGAAGTAATACTTTGAACTTGTCATTATTGCTTTAAAAGGATGAGGATGACATTTCTATGAATAATAATAATATATATATTGAAAATTGTCCTATCTTTGAAACGGTAAGAAAATACCAGTTGGGTATGAATTTAATTCGAACCAAATTAGAATTCTGAACGTATCAAGTTCAGCGATACGTTGCAATCCAAAATCTGAATGGATTAAACAAAACAATGATTTAGGTTATCTTAGTAAACAATACGATGTCTGATTCTTCCAAAATAAACAATATTTACCATATAAGTGGCAAACAAGGAAGACCCAACTTGGATTGGATTCCGACATAAACAG
Source organism: Gentiana macrophylla (assembly GCA_026214975.1). Taxonomy (NCBI): domain Eukaryota; kingdom Viridiplantae; phylum Streptophyta; class Magnoliopsida; order Gentianales; family Gentianaceae; genus Gentiana; species Gentiana macrophylla. The sequence continues at coordinate 24,597,752 of CM047810.1, read as the reverse complement.
ATATGTAATAACGACACCATCAGTTTTTTTTTGTTTTTTTTATTTTTTATTTTATTTTATTTTTTATTTTTTTAATTTGCTTTCGCAAGATTCGAGATACTATCGGACATCAAAAGTGAGCACTCTCTCCCAAGGTGTGTTATTGTGATCCACGATAGCGACTAATCCTTCGAGATCTTTGTCGCACCAAAAGTGAAACCTCTCCAAACAGAGTTATTTAAATGATGAGGCCAAACCAAGAAATCTTCGCTAACTCGATCGTAATCAGCCCCTTCCACTCCGATCAACCTTTATTGCATCCATGCAATCAATCAATCTGGTTATGTTTTGTCATGTTGCCTACTTCCACATCCACGGTAATGTTGTGGGACACTCATGGACGGAGTAAAGTTTTCAATTCAGACGGAAATTATAAAATATTCGATAGGTTATATTAAAACAATTTATTGGATCGAAATAGAATACATATTTATCTTTCAGAAAAAATAGAATACATATTTTTTTAATGTAATATTGTTTTTGTCCAGAATGACTTAGCCCCTGCTCTGGATTTATATGTGGCTACGTCCTTGGGACACCGGTAAGTTAGGTAGAGAATTACTTATTTTTGTGACATGCATCATATTGTTTTATTTTTAGTCAACGTAATAGGGAAACATTGATTTTATGCAATGTTGGATTCAAAAAAAATTTATCATGAGGTGGTCTTTTTTTTTTTTTTTCTTAGGGCTGTTTTACTTTACATGTAGAACACAATGTAGTAATACGCGATTTTGCGTTTTTGTCAACCACAATCTTTATCTTTTTTTTATCTTTTTTCCATTTTAGATCAAAAACGAGTCATTTCTGATCTTAAAAATATATATATATACACACACATAGTTACTTCTTCTTAAAAAAATAACGATGCTTTCATTTATCAAAAGAAAAGGTACATATATGGAAAAAAGAAGGAGTAGAACTCCACAATCCTCTATAATACTTGGATAAGTACATGTCTTCTTGGCTAATCTTTATTTGTTACGACTTAAATAATTGCGCACTGGCCCACCTTCTTATATAATCACGTTTTGCTCTTTTAAAATGATGAAATAAGAAAATATCTTCAAGGAAAAAAAATATATCTAAAAGAAAAGGTATATCAAAAAGTGATGCTAAATAATTTCATTAACCAGAAAACAAGATCATTTCATTCCCAAAAAAAAAAAAAAAAAAAAAAAAAAAAAAACAGGATACATCAAAAGATATCCAAAAAAAAAAAAAAAAAAAGAAGAAGAAGAAGAAGAAGATAGCCAAGGGATTTGAACTTATATGGCCTTTCAAGGCAAGAAATAGCCTTTTTTCAACTAGTGTTATTTACAATTTCATGATTTCTTTTGACGGATATGAAAATACACACGTGTGCATACTTGTGTCACTATTGAAACTCGAATTAAAGACAAATACACATAAATTAAATACAATTACACAATATAATTATAACTTTTTTATTTACAAATTTTGGAGTGGTTTTAAAACCACTCCGCCACCTTACTAGTTACACCCCTGATTTTACAGTGTGTTGTGTCAAGTTTTGAACCACCGTAAAAGAAAAAGATAAACTGTGATATCTCACATTGGAAATGGGGAAACGCATCACCACCATATAAATTTGAGATATAAATGTCTGGTCAATTCGGATTAGCCCTTTTAAACCAAGTGAGGACGGTTGTCTAAGCATTTGACCGAGTCATTTATGACTCATTTAGCGCTACTAGCTAGGCCCGGGGTCTGGGGCGTTACAGAATGGTATTCAGAACCGAATGTCATACTGACCTAAGTGCCACACAGTGAGAGGCGGTGGAGCCACCTCTAGAATCCTATGATAGGGAAGAACTAGGATCGACAAGTCCAGTGGGACAAGTCTTGGCCGTCCTTGCGAGGACGGCAGTCACTTATAAGGGGAGAGAATGTGATATCTCACATTGGAAGTGAGAAAACACATCACCACCATATAAGTGTGAGACATAAAGGTCTTGTCAACTCGGGTTGACCATTTTAGACAAAACGAGGATGACGGTTTAATCAGTTGACCGGGCCATTTATGACTTATTTAGCGCTACAAAGTCTGAAGTCTGGAGGCGTTATGTAAAGTCATAGATTAAAAAATAAAATAAAAATATAAAAGAACTTTTTTTGTCGCACGGTTTTACTTAATAAAGTATGGGGTCCCAACCCAAATACGATGTATATAATTGATAAAAGTGATAGATTTACGATTTACTTAAAATACAGGAAAATACAACATTACATTAGCCGGGGCGGACGAAGCCCCCGGACGAAGGGAGCGATACGATAGCGGGTCTTTTTTCATAGTCCGACGAGTACGTTTTATTTGAATAATAAAGATAACAGGTTAAATTGTCCACAATGTATACGTTACGACATATCCATCTTTTTTACTTTCATTTGACAATAATAATAATAATAATTTTTTTTGAGGAAATAATAATAATAATAATAATAATAATAATAATAATAATAATAATAATATACAACAATATGGTTCAGTTCCAAGTTTCTTTTTCTATTGTTTTTATCATAATAAAAAATTTATAATGTGCATCACTTTGGTAATGATTATTACAAAAATGTTATGTTATTCGATCATATTATATGACAAAACGAATATTGGTGGCGAAAATAAATTTAAGAGGGTTAAATAAAATACATATTATATATATATATATATATTAGTGTATTTTTTTCTATCTAATGGAGGCGATTGCCAACCCTACCTCCTATGTACATCCGCTCCTGAACATTTGGGCGGCTAAAAAAACATTTTAAAAATATTACTGGAAAATAATAGATCTATCATTTTCGTCCTTCTCATATATACAACATATCGATAGCAAAGTTTGCATACATACATGCACGTATGGATAACGTGGGCGGCTAAGAAAAACAGTTGTGATGCTGAATAGACTTTACTAAACAATGTAGCATATTAATAAACAATTACGAATTGTACTGCATTTGCTCATGATTTGTGGAGCTATATTTTATTTTAACTTTTTTTTTTTAATATATCATCTATATACCTAACCTATACAATTTTTTTGTTTAGTTTTTGAGAAATTAAACTACCTAACCTATACATTAATCGTTTTAAAAATTTAATTCTCCCACATGTTAAGTTAACTAAACCTCCTAATTAGGCCTGTAAGTGAAGCTTAAAGTTCGATTTGATTCGGCGTATTCGGTTCGAAAAAGTTCGGTTCGGGGTTCGGCTCGTATCATCAAATGTAGAATAGGGCTTTGGAAATTGGTATTCGGAAAAACGAGTCGAACATGTTCGAACGTGTTAATTCTTCAGAGTTGCAAGTATTTTTGGACGTGTTATGTTATATTTTAGAATATGGCTTGAACATTTTGGACGTGTTATGTTATATTTTGGGACGTGTAATGTATTATTTTGGTTTTGGACGTGTATTTTTGAACTAGAATTATTTATTGGGTATTTTTGAATTTTCGGACCGAACATGTTCGAACTATTCGAACTGTTCAAGCCGAATAGTACCGAATTTTTTCCCTTTTTTTAAGTTCGAGCCGAACCGAATCTTGATATTTTAGGCTTGAAAATTTCGAGCCGAATCGAGCCATGTATTCGAATATGTTCGAGTCCAGGTAACTACTCAGAGTTCGGTAGGTTCGATTCGTTCTAGTCTCTTTCACAATATCTCAGTGCATTCATTACATACTGATTATAATCAGTATGTAGTAATGCACTTGAGATATTAGGAGCTTTAGTTAACTTAACATGTGGGAGAATTCAATTTTTAAAACGATTAATGTATAGGTCAGGTAGTTTAATTTCTCAAAAACTAAACAAAGCTAATTAGAGCAACTTTACTAGCTAATTGTTTTACATAACAAAGCTAATACTTTTAGATGGGTTCTTATTTTTAACCTACAGATAATAGCTTGAAATGGATCTTAACAAGGCAAAGTTATTGGGTGCATGCACCCGCCATTAACAAGATAGACTTGATCTACTGTAGATCCGAAGAAGCAAAGAAAAAAATTTGAATTAGTGCCTTGATATATAAAGCTATGAAGCCTAAAAAAATCGAGGAAAGAAATATGGGTGGTCTTGGTATATACTATAAAAGCTAAAAAAATCGAAAAAAATATGTTGGTAGTGGAATTTGAACTTACAACCTGTAATTATGGAGATCGAAAAGGTTTGTTCTTAAACCAAGAGGATATAAGGTCTTTTGTTCAAAAAAGACACATAACATACTAATATTAATATTAACACTACTACTAATCAAAGGCGGAGCAGGGAATTTACTACGGGGTGGTGCTTGGTTATTTTGGAGTGGTCTTAGTTATCGTTTGGTGCTTTATTATCGAGTCTTCTACACACATATTCTCACTAGTTTTTTTTTTTTTTTTTGGGTGGGCATCACCCCTTTAACAACTACATAGTTCGCCCTGCTACTTAATACAATAATAAAAATATATATATATTTTTTTTTTCAAAATTTGGGGGGTTGGGGCTTGAGACCCCCCAGGGCCTCACTTAGTTCCGCCCATGGATCTACATGAACACCTAAATATAGACTCACCTTTCAAAAAAATATATATATAGACTCATTATGAGCAACAAATGCCGAGATCTCTTACGAATCTCATTTTACCATTTTAAATACACGTTTTTTCTGTTTACAGAATCTCTATCTAAGATAAAATATATCAGATTCTTTATTATACATAATATGGTAGATATAAATGAAAATTTACAAAATATGGATGAATGCGATAGATGTAAATGAAATTTTACAAAATCTGTTTACAGTAAAAAAAAAAAAAAAAAAAGTATATGCAGCACTAATTTTCTTCTTGAAATCTTTAAAATATAATTTTTGAAAGAGTTACAACCACAAGTGCTCTTAATTTGTTGGTTAAATTTCTAAGGTTTCTCCCACTCTTATTTTCTCTATCTAAAATAAGGGGGAAATTATTGCATGGTACATAAATGTAACGTGTAATCATCCTCATCGATATTCTGTTGAATCAAATTTGTGCGGTTATAATCATTTTATCCGTCACTTCATCCTTATTACTTTCTCCATGCAATAAATTCCCAAAATAAGGAATATGATTTGATTTTAAATAAATACGTTTTACGGAAGATAGGTCAAAAGCCTATTTTTGTTTGGTTAATAAGAAAATATCGTTTTTTTGTTAGCGATAATGACACGGCAATCAATATTCTTACATCAATACCCTACTCATTTATCATGTGATTCAACCATGAATTTCAAACTCAACAATATTGCAAGAAACATGAAGTAAAGGAGTGAAATAGAAAGTATAGCTGAAAGACAAAAGAAGTAACAAACTAATTTATGTCACACCATTTGCTTCTAATTTAATCACCCTCACATTGGGTTTTGAATTTGGTTCTTTGTTCCTCTTCTTCTCTTATTGGAATGTGTAGTGGAATCGACACGTCATCTACTACCGGGTTCGGGATGGAGACGGTTTTTTCTTTTCTTTTATTTTTTCCTGCTTTTTTTAAATTTATTTTAAGAAAGATCATTTTATTAAAATCCCTCATAGGAGGTGCGGCCAAAGTACACGACGTGTAAAAAATGCTTCAAAAATACAAACTATCTGTACAAAAGGCTATTCTATATCCCATGCAAGTCGTAAGTTTCTTGCTCTTGCCACTACATTCGATAGAAACACAGAGGCAGGAGGCCTTTCTTCGTCGTTTGCATGGGCGATTTTATTCCGCCACATCCAGATACTGTACACCACTTCAGTCCATAAGTACTTCCACCTGTTCGTTCTAAAAGCTATCCATGTTCCGTTGACAGGTTTAGTCTCACCCACTCTTTTGGGCTAGAGGCTTGAAAAATTACTCCATTTCCGTTATCCGGTACACAGTTGTTCCAAACTTCTTTTACCCAATGGCAATCGCGTAGAGCATGAAGGACGGATTCGTAGGATTGTTCACATTGCGCGCATAGCGGATCCTCAAGGATATGTCTGTTGTGCAACACTTCATTCACGGATAGAGCATTGTGAGTGATAGACCACAGCAAAAGGCTTCTTCTAGTTGGTCCTTTGAGTTGCCAAAGCCTCTCCCACACCGGATATATTTCTTCTCTCTCATGTCGATTTGTCAGCCACGCATATGCTGAGCTCACCGTATATTTTCTTTTTGAATCTGCTCCCCATTCATAGCCACTCCCTGTCTGTTCTATTCCACTATACATGCCTGCAAATGCCTTACAAATTCCCCTCTAAACCGGTGAGCTGCCAGTTTTAGCTACCGTGGTCAGAGTCTTGTATTTATGTGATAAGACCTTGACCCAAAGTGTGTTCTTCTGTTGCACTAAGTCCCACACCAATTTCCCCAAGAGGGCAATATTCATCTCCAGAAGCTTACGAAAACCCAAACCTCCTTGCTTCTTTGGTTGACACAGTTTATCCCATGATATAATATGCATTTTTTTCCCGCTTTCGTCATCACCCCAAAAGAATTTTCTACAAGTATTCTCCATACTATTCAGAGTTGTAATTGGTAGCAAAATAGTCTGCATGATGTACTAAGGTTGCGTAGTGAGGGAGCTTTGAATTAGAACACGCTCACCAGCTTTGGATAGGATCTTGCTCTTCCAGTCTGTCAGTTTACTCTTCATTTTGTCTTCCAGGAAGGTAAAGTGGGAGATTTTCATTCTACTATGCAAGATGGGGACCCCTAGATATTTTCCTAGATCTTGAGTGTAGGACATTTTTAAGCGTGTGGCTATGGCAGTAATCAAGGTATGATTGACATTGCTAGAGACATAGAATCTTGTCTTCGTAGTACTAATTTTTTGCCTGAACACTTACAAAAATCAAGGAGTACTACCTCTTCCATCACATGCGCCTGTTGTTCGCTTGCTTCGCCAAATAATAGTAAGTCATCTGCAAAGAAAATATAAGAGATTGAGGGGCCGCCCTTGGAGATTTTAATTGCCTTCCACTTACCCTCTCTAACTGCTGCATCAATTCTTGAGCTGAGGACCTCCATACAAAGTACAAATAGGTAAGGAGCAATAGGGTCCCCCTCCTGCTTTTTTTTTTCTTTAACAATTCAACAAAAAGAGCTTAAATTTCATACGCAGTGGTTTCTGGCTAGCAAGTCTACACTGGCCTCTAGTAGGAGGTCAGGAGTTCAAATCCACCTCTCTCTCTCGTTTCCTTAAAAAAAAAAAATAAGAAAAAAATCGATCGTAACATTTTGCCCTTAATTTGTTGTTTAACAAAGTAGTCCTTACACAAATTTTTAAGTAGCAAATTGACCCTTGTTCAATATGTACCAGTCATTTCGATATTATAACCTCGTTTTTTTTATTACTTTTGATTACAACAATGTGTTTCTCTTTTTTTAAAAGAGTTCAACACAATAAACAGCATTTAAAACGAACTTCAAAATCATTTTTCTATGATCAACATTGACCGTCATAATAAGACCAACTTTGACCGTTGTGTTTGTTGTGTTAAACACATGAAAACGAAAGCTATTTACGTAGCAGTACGTGTGATGAGAACATTGATTTTGCATACTTAAAGGGTCAATATCTTTTATTTATTTATTTATGAGGGATCAATGTGAAATCAATAAAATTGATTATGAATCAATTTGTTATAGTAACATTGGGTAAGGCCAGTTTAATAATAAAAATCAAGGGCCACTCAAGAAAGTTTAAGTCTCTGATGTCTTTTGCTCCACAGAAGTCTTCACTGCAAAAACAACGAAGAAAACTTCTAATTTTTAATCTCAAAGTTCCGATTGCCCATTCATCTAAACTTTCATCATAGTTTCACTCAATATTGAATTCGATAAAAATAAGAGTCGAGTTATCGATTAAAAAAGAAAATGTAAATTTAATTTATAGACTCGTTTTTTTGAAACCTCGAATTTCTGTGTTAAATCTCCCTTTAAATTTGAAAGGGTATTTCGTCTTTTCAAAAATATTTTTTATTTTCCTTTTTCCTTTTCTTTTGAGTTTTTTTTAAGTCATTCCTTAGCTTTAAAATTGGAAACCGACCTAAGAGGTTCTAAAATGTCTATAGAAAGGCTCAAGGGAGCATAGGCTTCAGAATTTCGTGTCGCCGCGTCCAGAGAGGTTTCATAGGTTGAATCCCCGAGGAGTGCCCTTGGAGAACTGGCCTAGTCGAGGTCCGAACAGGGTTCTGATTGCTTATGTTCGTGTTCAACAGACCGGAGCTAGTACGATCCTCGAAGAGAGCTTCTAAATGCAATTTCATTTTGCGTAACCTATTCATTTTAGAGTTTTAGTAATGAGTAGACTTGATGATAAGATATGATTTCCATTCATAAGATCCTTTGTTTTTCAGTTTATCTTGGTTGATTCGAAGTGCAACAGTCATCCATCGGTTGGTTTGTAATTCAAGGTAAATATTTGATCTTTACGTACTATGTTTCTTTATCGTTCTTGGTTAGGGTTTTGTAAGACTTCAAGTGTTTCCATTGATCTTATGTCCAGTTGTGATCCATTTCGTAGGAAAAGCGTAGATCGTGGAGTACTTGCGTGTTGTCCGTACTTTTCAGTGGATTTGAGGTAAGATGTATTCTCAACCAAAAGAAACTCGATTTATTTTAAAGGTTGCATTTTTAATTTATGTATCTACATTTTTTGGAAATATGTACGAATCTGGACAGGATTATGTGTGAAGAGTAGTTGTCAGTTAGTTGTGGCTCAAAAAATGGACTTGAGACCACTTGTCAGAGAACTGACCCAGTTGAACCCTCGAAACCGAGCTTCTAGCAGTTCTATGACGTACACAATATATTCAAGTACCGTATGTTTTTCTGGTACTTTTGCAGACAATTGTATGGGTTTTATTACGAATACTGAAGATAGGTTGGTAGTATGGTGTTGCTATGACCTTTGTATTATCACATAGGGAAGAAATGGCTTGAATATTAACTTATGTGCTCTTTATGTGGTTTTATGTGTTTTCCTAGATTTTCTTGGTGAGAGGTACGGTTATTTACCCATAGCGTATTTACGAGTATCGTGATTTCAAGAATCATGTTAATGCATGACTAGTTTGAATACCCATGTTGCATTTCAATATATTACATGAATACTATGATCTTACGCGTCACGTGAAATGTTGGCTAGTCATATTACCCAAATTGCACCATTGCCTCAATGGTGCGTTTACACCATGTCGTCTTATCCCTGAATATCTGGTTGTATGTGTTTTAACAAGAACATGAACATGAATAAATGAACCAAGAACGCGATATGGTGTTAGGTGTAGTGCAGAAAAACAATTATCTAATTGTTTTAGGGATGTAATTAATAATTCATCTTATTATATGCATGTATGCTTATAATTAAGACACTACTGAAAACCCTAAGTACCTCATTTATGTAATCACATAACTCAGTGTATGGCTATGCACAAGAGGATTGAGTTAGTGAGATGTACTTAAAATTGACTTAGTCCGTAGCGTTTATTAATCCGAGTGCACGGGTCTCATGATTAATTTGCTAATAATGCGCCCGAACACTTTAGGTGTGTGATGATCTTATCCGATTTATCGGTAATAGAAGTACTAGTGGGGCATTTATATATGATGATAATCATATATGCATTTGGACCGATTTGATTTGAGTTCTCGATATAATTCCGTAATCGAGAAGTCTTATCGAATCACAAGATGATCATATATGGATTAATTTCAATCCTGAGGTGATCAGAGACGACTGCTTAGACTAAGGTAGGGTTTGATGTGTTAGTAGGGATCACTTCGTAGTATGTGGTCCAACACTTCTCGTTGGCTCTATTTCAGGATGAGTGAGTAGTACGTGCTATCACGAGATATGGAATCCATTCCTTCCTCGGGAAGTAGACAGAGACGATTCCCTTATTTGTTAACCCTAGAAAGCGATCGATGGGCCGATTCATATCATATTGGTTATGAACTAATTGATCACTAGGGGGTTAATGGTAAATAAGGATAATATGCTTCGAGAAGGGTTTACGGAGATATCCCGAATCGAAATGAACAGTCTATGGAGGATTTATCCGTATGTAATGATTATATCAGTGGACGCTTATCAACTCATAGGTGAGTGTAAGTTTATATCTATATTCAATGAGAGTTTGATTTGGATTTATGGTGGTGTAATCAAGAATTAATAGATTGAATATTATTGTTCGGTCGACGAATAATTTTATTTAATTTATTGTAATTTCTTGAATATGGGTGGCCCATTCGCCTCTGACGTGGCTCTAATATAGAATATGTTTTCTCGTCGTTTCACCTCAATTATAAATAAATAGTTGGATTGAACTATTTAATTGATATGTGGATTAATTGTTTAGTTGATTTAGATAATTAAATCTTTGGAAAAGAAATTTTTAATGACTTCGTAACGATGTGTCAAAAAATGCGCATGGACCTTATTTAATTAGGGTGGGGCGCATATTGTTGCTAATTAATTATCAAGGAATTAGTTTTCTTGGATAATTATTTAATGGGTGATTTATCTTTTATTTGTTAATTGATAATTCATGGAATATTAGATAATTATATGATTTATCCTAATTTGTTTGGATAATTATTTTATTTATCTTTTATTTGGAATAAAATTAATCTAATAATTATCTCTTAATTATTAAATCCTTGGAGGACAATGATTACTCTCCTATGTAAAGAGAGTTCTCCTAAGCCTTTTTGACACAATGAAAACCACGCCATTTTGTGTAAGTACTTGGCTTAGAATTTTCGGCCATTGTACTTTGGGTTCGAGTTTAGGAAAACTTTGGGTTTTTCTAAGATAGCATATCGAGGAGGTCCGGCGGCTTGAAACACCATCCACCTGATGGTGCTTGGAGACACACGTTGGAAGACCGTGGCTTCTCATCTAGCTTGGATCTTGGATTGAAGATTGTTCTTGGAGTTTATTCATCATAAACTGGTAAGCAATCTAAACCCCTCGTAGGTTTAGATCCATTATTTTATATATTTTGGTTGACTAGATCTAGATCTATATTATTCCGCTGCGTAATCGGGTGGATTTTGATCTATTCGGCGATATTACATTCCAACAGTGACATGCTATGAGTAGTTAATAAACTAGACAAGAGTAAAGTAATGCAGGTGATAAGTAGCTTATGTAAGTCTGACTAGTATTCTAAATATGGCAAGTAAGTAGGTAATAGAACTAACAAGTACATGCAAGATAAGTAACGGTAAATGAAATAGTTAATATGTAAACATGATTTCTATGCATTATTCAAACTATACTTTAAAGTTGTTTTCCTTATGTTCCAAGTCTATGGTTTTAAACTGTTTTGTAAATTGTGTAAAGTCGTTTCATGTCATGTTTAGTGATATTTGATAAACATATATGAATCTCTCTCTCTCTCTCTCTCTCTCTCTTGATCTTATACTCTTTGGTATGAGAGGAGAAGTATATAATGAAAGAGAGTGGTAAAAAAATGCATATCACTCGATGCCATGAAATACTACATACATATCAAAATATAACTCCGTTTAGTTTTTTGAATTTGTCTTATAATATAAGTCTATTTAGAATATCAATGGATCATTTATTACATTTTTTCTCATTTTATCCTCAATTTATTATAATTCACCTACTTTACAACTATTACATTAATGAGAGTTAAATGGTATTTTTGACTTTTACCATCAAAATTAATGACATCAGAACGCCCTGCACCTGTGCAGTAGCGCTTAAACGAAGTCGTAAATAGTCCAGTCAACTACTTAGATCATCATCGCCGCAGTGCAAAGGGACTAACCCGAATTGACAAGACATTTTTATGTTTCACACTTATATGGGGTGATCAAGAACAGCTAGGACATGTCCCAGTAAACTTGTCATCATTCGTCCTTATCATAGGATTCTAGAGATGGCACATGTGAGACGGAGCGCGTGAGCAATATGATGATCGACTCTAAATTTAGTTTTAGAAGCCTCTGGGCGCCGAGTGCAGTAGTCTTAAATGAATCATAAATAGTTTGGTCATTCGCTAATTTAAACTGTCGCTTCACGGCAGCCTAAAAATCTTGCTAACCCGAGTTGGCAATACATTTTTATGTCTCACACTTATACGGGCGTGAACATGACATTACTTTACCGATGTGGGTCTGTAGACATTTAATCACTTTATTAATCCGTATAAAAATGTTCAAACAGATTTATATTTTGAGACGGACTAGTATCTCTTAAAAGAATGACTAAAAGTGACGAAAGAAAGGAATAAAAAGCGACAGATACCAACTGCCACTAACTAACAAAGTGCATGAACCTGAACCTGAAACCATCCCCTATAAATTGGCTAGCAATACTTTCAGCCTTTCACCATCCCATTCACTACTCTCTACCACCAAGATCAAGGGCACTAACAGTACTCACAAAACAAAAAAGCCAAAAACCATTTGCAAAGCAAAGAATGCCTTCATCATCATCATCATCACTCCTTATCATATCCAAATGCACAGTCTACCCTGAAACCAAATCAACTCTCAAATCCTTAAAGCTCTCAATCTCAGACCTCCCCATGCTCTCATGTCAATACATTCAAAAAGGTGTCCTCCTTTCTCAACCTCCCTTTGAAACCGCTTCCCTTTTATCTCTCCTCAAGCAATCCCTCTCCAAAACACTGTCCCATTTCCCGCCTCTCGCCGGACGATTCCACACCGACGAGGAAGGATACATATATGTCCTCTGTAATGACGCCGGCGTCGACTTTTATCATGCACAGGCACCTCATCTCTCTGTTGTTTCTCTTCTGGCCACTCCGCATCTTGATCTTCCTCAAAGCTTTAGGGAGTTCTTTCAGTTCGACGACACACTCAGTTATGCAGGCAAGGACAGATCTACATTTATTTTTGAGGAGTGGGTTAATTTGGCCCACCCTACTTTTTCAGCAACAATATCCTTTATTTGACATCCTCTATTTTTATTTATTAATAATTAAGAAATTACACGAACACAATCAAAATACACAATTAATTCACACAATAATAATGTACATCATCTGTCTTTATGGTATTCATATTGATTGATCTAGATCCTATAATAATTTTTCTATTAAAATTAAATTCTTGTATTGTATTATATCTCTCAACATAATAATTAAAATTATTTATTTGTGCTTCCAAATTATTTTAAATTTATTTGTACAGGAAAATATGGTTTTATAAAACACATTTTCCCAACTAAATAAGAATTGGAAAATAATGATTATTCTAATCAAATTTGAGTCAGATATTATAGGTTTTGGACTCAATATTTGTCGGAAAAATCATTTGGTTCCTTGCAACTAATTATGTACTACTGTTGTCTAGATTTATCCACATAGGTTTAAAGTATAAAGAGATCGAGTAACTAGGGTAGAATTACCCGCCCGTGTTTTTTTAGCGTAAATGAAAAGTTTATTTAACGCACACATCCTTTTTGCTCAAATAAGACTCGAAATATGGTCTCTTTTCAGAATACCTTAATTTTCATCACTAAAACGATACTGTGTTGGTACGCCCTAGCATCTAACCTAACATAGTTACTTGACATATGAATCCAATAATTACTTCGGTCAATTATATTTATTTAGCTGAAAATGCATAAATCAAATTACTAATAAGGTATGAGTTTTTTGTGGTAAGGACTTGTTTTTTTTGAAGTAGGATAGTCGGAAGGATGAAAAAATATATAAAATGGAAAAAAAATGACGAAAAATAATGGTTGATGAAGGAAGAATAGCAGCGCGCATTACTACGTGTATTCACTACGTTTGGTTGTAGAATACGTGTAGTGAACACGTGTAAGAATATGCGCTTTTTTTTTGTCATTCTCGCCACTATCTTTTTTTCGTCCTTTTCCTCATTTTATATAAAAGCAGTCATTTCTTACAACCATTAACCTGTTTTTTTTTTTTCCTTTTTTCGTAAACGAATTAAAGAGTCTTTGTCACCACAGGACCAACATAATTTTGTGAACAGCAATGCTACAGCCACATCCGTTTTGTAACGGTGTGTGTAAATATGATGATGATTCTTCTGGTTGATGCGTGTAGGATCAGATGTCATCCATCAGATCTCTACAGATCAACAATGAAAGATCATCAGCCAATAACAAGACACCGTCACAGAAACTGGATGTCTTCAGAAGACCACTCTTTTGTGAAAATTAAATTATAATAGTATATATATAAAGAGAGATGTGAAAGATGATAGATATATAATTTATAATTTATAATATACACATAAAGATGATACAATGGTATGACATATATACAATCGTTGACAAACATTAATTGACCTTAAAATTGCTAGCTAATCCTCTACTTCTCTGTGCAGGCCACCACAAGCCTCTAGTCACCGTGCAGATCACGGAGCTCAACGACGGAGTTTTCATCGGCTGCACCGTCAACCACTCTATCGTAGACGGAACCTCTTTCTGGAACTTCTTCAACACCTTTGCTGAATTATGCAGAGGAAACACAATCTCCAAGACCCTGTTTTCACCCGCGAAACTGTTTTTAACTCGCCGGCGGTTCTTAAACTTCCTAAAGGTGGTCCAGCGGCGACTTTTTCCGGTAACGACCCTCTCCGGGAGAAAATCTTTCATTTCAGCCGGGAAGCCATTTTTAAGCTGAAATGTAGAGCCAATAACAAGGATTGTCACATTAAAGTGTCTAACGGCGTTTTTAAAAAAGATCCGACGGCAGTGATCTCATCTTTTCAATCGCTGAGTGCACAGCTTTGGAGATCGGTGACACGTGCGAGGATGTTCGCCGCGGATAAAAAGACCACATTCAGAATGGCGGTGAACTGCCGGAGCCGGCTTGACCCGAAGCTGGCGACGCTGTATTTCGGAAACGCGATTCAGAGCATTCCGACGGTGGCGTCGGTCGGAGATTTATTAACTGAGGATTTAAATTGGGCGGCGGATCTGCTGCATCAGAATGTAGTGGCGCATGACGACGGCACGGTGCGGCGGGGAATTAAGGATTGGGAAAGTAGCCCGAGGCTGTTTCCATTGGGGAATTTTGACGGGGCGATGATAACAATGGGAAGCTCACCTAGATTTCCAATGTATGATAATGATTTTGGATGGGGCCGACCGTTGGCCGTTAGAAGTGGAAAGGCGAACAAATTTGACGGCAAGATATCAGCGTTTCCTGGCCGGGAAGGAAACGGGAGCGTCGATCTTGAAGTTGTTTTAGCACCGGAGACCATGGCTGGTCTAGAGAATGACGATGAATTCATGCAGTATGTTTCATAAAAGCTTTCAATTTTTATCGATCCTATAATTATGAATTATCGTGTATGAGTAATGATACGAAGCGTAAACAAAATCCATTTCGCATCAATTAACAAGTCATACAATATACATAATGTTAATAAATAAACAATATATATATAAAATGTTGTATGATATCAGCGATATCATACAACATTTTGTTATGCTTGTTTCCTTAAAAAAAAAAAAAAAAAAAAAAAAAAAAGACAACACAACAATTTTAGGTAGTTATCGCCATAAATTAAAAACATGATTCACATAGACATACAGAAATTCTATGACCACCACATGTTACAGTTGTAGCACAATTAGAATAAAATTTGCGTTAAGATATATAAGTGTCATGAACCAGCATTAGTAAATTTTTATACATGCTACCTGATGAATTTCACCAATTACTGTATTCGGACCAATTTATCTAGTGGTAGTTCTCTGGTCACCGGTAAACACCAAAAGAGTGGGTTGTTTTTATTATGTTTTGACTGAACTCGAGTTATTCTCAACCTGCCTACGTATCAAATTGCTCAAAATTGTAATCAAGCCGGCCGTTGTTCTTGTAGGGGTTTATATAGGGAACTCTAACCCTAATCTTGCCGTATCCTTCAAGGATTCGGTTACATTTGAATTAATTAGGATTAATATGAATCACTGATATTTAGGAGATAATACCTCATTTATCTTTAATATTGAATCAATGTCTTAATGAGACTGGATTCTTCCCATAAACTTATCCTTAGAATAAGGAAACGTGCATGCAACTGACTGAGGGCTCGGGCATGTGCGGCCGAGTCTCTATGGTCGCGCCCTGTGCGTCTTCTGTAGATCGAACCGTCCTACGGTGGTCAGGAGGCGGCGTGCTCCGTAGGATTTTTAAGAGATGCTGGTCGGGAAATCTTCGGCACCTCACTTAAATACAACTTTTGTATTCATGACACGTGGCCTTGTCAGAGTCCATCATTGTCACTACTTTTAAAAAAAAATTGTACTTCCTGCGAATTCTCAATGTTTTGACACTCGAGCGCACTTTTCTCTTAAAACAAACTACAAACTATCCATTTTATTCAGCCTTTGATGGGAAAGCCAAGAAAATACGATCAACTTATTGCTAAATAAACTAAAAGCCAAGAAAATACAATCCACTGCTAAATAAACTAGCAGTCTTCCATACGAGATACGGTCAGTCACAATCTTCCACCAGAACCATACTCTTCCATACGAGATGCGGTCAATTACAATCTCGCAAAGGGTGGAGTATGGTCTCTCTATCATGGTTGCAAATGGTGCACTGCCATGAGGTAGCTATGTCACATAGCCTATGTGGCGGAAAATAGGTATTCATCCACCAATAAAATATTGTGATGGATCTGTGATGTAAAGCTAGCAAGGAAATTGGAGAAGAAGTCCTCTAGCAAACGTAGCTATGGTTCTGTTTCATCAAAATAGAAAAAAGTCCCTTACAAAAATAGAGTTTCATCCTTAAATACCAACTTACAAATGACACCAAAAGCCCAGAATACCCTCATTACATAAATATCATACATAGACAAAATTGACCCACAACTTAAATTAATTATTGCATCCTCATTGCATCATCTCCATCCGCCACCAAAATAACAAACTCGTCTTCAAGTTGGATCTCTTTTGTTTGTGAATTGTCAGATGGGTGATAAGGAGTCAAATCAGCAACATTGAAAGTCTTTAAAATCGGGTGGGTAGCGGGCAAATCAATTTCATAGGCCTCACAAACACTATCAGGATTCATCGGCGGGTCAAGCCCGTTCACCAACTTACAAAACATTTTTGAAGTTTTCCAAAATGCTCGCCACGATGAACCATTCTTCCGTATTAGAGTTGTTCACTTTATTCCAACCCTCCCACGGAATAACTCGTCCACGAGTTAGATTGGGGTCAATATCCTTTTGCTCACATATTAGTTCCTTCACCCTTTTCAAACAGAGATAAACGGGCAACAACAGCCGACTATTAAGCTCACGACACTCCAACATCCACTTGGGTCAAAAATGAACATTTCCAACTCGTCAATAAGATATCACTCGGTTGATAATTTCCCCATAGTACCAAAGTTGGGCATTGTTCAGAATCCACAATCCCTTTTGACACTACCACCTTCTCAACTTCAGATTCAAGCATGTCTTTGAAGAGATGGCCCAGATTCTCATTAGTTTCCGTCTTTCCATTAGTTGCGGCCATAGAGAAAATGTGTTGGAGCAATGCCAGGGATTCGGGGCCTCGTCATACCATGTGTGCTTGTTCAAGGTGCTCAACATAGAAGTTACAGTAGTGTACATCTTGATCATCGAATCCTTGCCGATTGATTTCTTATAGCATCTCATCACTTCTTCCTTCTTCCCCTTTACAAAATACCCTTGCATTAAATTTCCATAAACCATTCCATCTGTACCTGAACCTCTTAATTTCTCCTTCTATTTATCATTCAAGTAGAATTTCTCATCTGCTATGAAACCTCTTGCTAAGGCAGCCATCAGATGTTTGTAAAAGATTGGGTCCAAATTCTTTGTTAACACATCCCGTCGTCGACACGTGAGGAGATTTGGTGCAGCAGCTGTTGCTTCTTTAATGCCCAAAACAGTAAAAATAGTTGCACTCAAGATTCTCAATCGATCATTCCCTCCATCACTTCTTCAATGAACAACTGCATTGGACTTGAGTTAGCTACTATTGAACAGTGATTGACTCAACAAACAAGCAATTAAGAATAAAAGTACTCACCTTTCTTGTTTCACTGTCGACTTCAGAAGGTAAACGAAGCCATGAAGAGAACTGTAAGGACTCGTAAAGAGAAAGGTGAGGAGAGTGGATATCTGTTTGTTCACAATATCCTGCTATACGAGCAAACGTTTCTTGTTTCTTTGGATAACCGGAGATGGTGATGTTTCCACTGATATACCCACCGGTTTTTCTGCCAGCCAAGACATCCATAAGAGTGGTTTTACCAGCCCCACTTACACCCATTAAAGCAGTCAAAACTCCTGGCCTGAATGCACCACTAACACCTTTCAAAAGCTCGAGCCTGTCCTCTGTGATTCCTAAAGCTTTTATTTCCTGATATATAGAGAAGTCAATCACTTAGGGTCAAGATGGTTAACATAAACTATCCAAGGTCTAGTGGTACTAAAACCTATGATGTACGGATACTTCTCTCTGGTAGCATGTTTCATATCCGACTCGGATACACACCGGATACTTAGTATACACGCTCGAAGCAGTTTGCATCCATTAACAATCAGATAAGCTAGCTGAGTACATCGGCAATAATAATTAAGGCAATGTGTCTTGAAGCTATATCAAAATTTACCTTGGGCATATCAACTGCATACTTGATATCATAAAAAATAATTGAATGAGGTTCAAAAGGCAAACTCATCCCTCTTTTGCCATTCTGTTTGACCATATTTATGCTATCAAATCTCCATGATGTAGCCTTGGAAGACAAACTTCTTCTTTCTGTTTATAAATCAAATTATTTCAAATTTGTAACTATAAACAATAACCACGAGAAGTGCTTTTCCTTCTAGAAAACATACCTTCTAGCTCAGTTATTTTGCTGTCTTTATCATACACTATTTCGCCTGGAGGTACAACTGCCCGAGACTTTCCAAGTGCTGCACCGAGCGACAGTGATTAATAAATGTTGGGACAAAGTGACTATTTAATCTGTACAGAATGTCAAAAGCATGCGAAATTCTTACGCTTAAGAAAAGTCAAAGCCAAAGTAATCAGACAATTGAACAGGACGATATATCCAATTAGAGCTCCTGCACTAATCCAGTACATCTTTGCCTCACTGAATAGCCCACGTGATTTTAAAAAGGATACGCCTAATGGTTCTTCAGAGCCAACAGTAACCTGTAACACACAAGTTACAGAATAATAAGCTGTTTGCGATTCAAAAATGATTCTAAAACGCTCCAGTGCGCCCGCACTAACTCTCTGAATGTAAAATTCAGTTTCGGGACCTCCAGTGCGTCCGCATTGGGCTTGGTGCGCCCGCACCAAGCGCGGTCACTCTCCAAAAACTCAGTTTTTGAACCCTAATCGATCCCTAATCGTTTCCAAACTTAATCAACATCATAGAACTCAGAAAAACAGCAGAAACGTGACTTTTACAGGACCACAACTTCCTATGATTCCTAAACAACGTGAAGCATGAATTCTAGCATCCAAAACATCACAAAAACAACTTAATCCCTATTAACCGTAATTAACGTGTAGGAAAACCTTCTTACCTTTAGCAAGCTAATCCAAAACCCAAAGCTCAGAAAAACAACAGCAATTCGAACACCTTTTGCAGAGAAACCTATATGATCAATTCGAATTCGCATTAAAAACCGATCACACGATTCCAAAACAACAAACTACGAAAGGTATGAGTTTTGATCTTCAAAACCAAGAACAGTAGGTAGGTCGAATTCCATAGCTTAACAAAACTCTGATCTTTGAGTGTTGAAACGACGCTCCTTTCACGACGATTCCAACGCTCTACTCGAGTCTGAAAACGGTTGAAGATTGCTTCAGAAATCAATGAAATTCTCTTGGCCTCTTTCTCTTGCTCTTATGCGCAGGAATTAGGAGGAAGGAAATCTGATTTTCTAATAGGTTTAAAGCATAATGGGGATTCTTATTCCTTAAATAAGTTTTTCCCTAAAATAACCTATTACCTTAGTTACCCTTAAAAAAATCAGAGTTTCCTTAATACATATATATAAATCTCGAAATTATATACATATATTTAATAAAATAAAACTAGAATAAAAAAACGAACCCGATATTAGTTTTTATGAAATGTGCGTCTCTCTTTCTAGAAAATCGGAATATTACAGTGTGGTCTGGATGAAGCCGCGCATGGGTGTTTAGCTTCTCCATATGGTAGCCTTCACCTTAATTTTCGTCAGATTGAGGCCCAAGGGGACGACCGGACGAGGATTGACTATCAACAATTCTCATTTGTCAGTTATAAGCACTCTTAACGGTGTCCTTTCCTTAAGTTGAAGGGATTCGAATATTATCTTCATTAAGGACCTCAAAACACTCTCTCAGCATATTGTTTGCGGCACAAATGCCTTTTCAAGTAGGTGATGAATCATTTTTTTTGTCAATCAAAAATGCTATCATATATATTGCTCAGAACCGAAACCCGAAACGAAGAATCATCGATTAGCAGCCGCTACGTCGACTTTCCCATGAATGCAATATTCATGCTTCCTCCATGCTCATTTTCAACGGGGAAAGTGACTGCAAGCAGTAAGTCTCTTTTCCATTTATATTGTATGTATATAAAACCGAAGTGACATGTTATTTACATTTTTTTTTTAGAAAGAAAAAAATAACATTATTTACAAGTATTTTTTTCATCTCGGGTTTTATTCTTTATATTTTTTTTGAGAAAAAAATTAAGTATAGCGATTTAACTATTTATCATCTCGATTTGATTCCTAACAGATCGAGTTTGAGCTCCAGCTCGAATCGATTTTTCTTTTATCAAAATTAATAATCTGAAACAAATTTGTTCAATAACAGTTCGAGTTCTACTATGTTCATGTACAACACTATCTCAAACACAAGTATTTGATTTCCAGTTTAGCTCAAAAACACTACTTATATAAGGATGTTTTTTTTTGTTTTTTTGTTTTTTTTTTTACTAAGTGTATCAAAAAATAATAGTCAAACTCTTGGCAAATGAATTCATTACAACAATGCCTAAACATTATCATCCAAATCCTCTGGAATGGGTTCTGGAAAACTTCAAACTCATCTGTAAATAATTACACTCAACATAACATCTATCTATTATCACCATCTTTTCTGGTTTATCCGCATTATGAATAAACTCGAATCTCGTTCTCTTTTTCAAGAATGCTCAAAATCCATTAATTTCCAGGAACGTTCGTCTAGTTAGCTTCTGGGGCGGGGTAAGCACGCTTGAATATCCATTGAAACGGTCTTAAAAAGAATGCTCTCTTCTTCCTCCAAAACCATATGGCTGCATTATACTGTTCGTTTCTGATTTTTTTAGTGGCAGCCCTCCAATCATACTTCTCCATTTCCTCACGTGCGGCTTTGCCAATGGTTTCTCTCAATTCGGGGTCGTTTAAAAGAGGGATTAGTTTGCTCAAACAGTCATCAACATCACCAGGATTGAATAGGTACCCTGTTTTACCTTGATGATCCTCAGGAATGATATCCGGGATTCCTCCAGCACGTGCAGCTACGACAGGTAGTCCAGATGACATGGCTTCCAAAACGACGAGGCCAAGTGTTTCTGATTCTGAAGGCATTAAGAAAACATCGCCACTCGCATATGCTTGAGACAGCTCTTCACCGTGTAGCATACCCATGAATACGGCTGGCATGCCTTCAAACATTTTCTCTAGCTCCTTTCTACAACAGAACATTACAGAAACATGTAGCGTTTTCTTAGCTATCATCTACTATGCAAATGATAGATAAAGCTAGTTTAAAGTTTATCACCCTATTTACAGCCCAACACAATGGATGCAAAATCAAATGTTGAAAAGAAATGGGGGAGAGAAAAAACGAAAAATGGTAGTGTCGCCACACATTTGTAGACTATTGATCATGATGGGACAGACTAATTGACAAAAACCTCAGCCATTGTCATTTTCTAAGAAAAAGAGAAAAGCATTATGTAGCTTACCTATATGGTCCATCACCGATGAAAGCTATTCGAGCATCTGGAAGCTTATCCATGATCCTGTTTAAGAAAAACATCAGATACAATTATAAATGCTACGATGATACCGAAAATCATGAATTGCAGAGGCTTTTGGATTATAGATGTACATTAAAACATGAAGCTAGAACTTAAAATACATGGCTTTACGGCTAATCATGAATTGCAGAAAGGCTCTTGGAGTACAGATGTACATTAAAACATTAAAACATGAAGCAAGAACATAAAATACATGACATTACTGCTAATCGTGAACAGTACCTTTTCAGCAAATCTAAGCTCTTCTCGTATCCAAGTCGTCCAACATGGACTATAAGTGGTTTCTCAGGTTCTCCTCCACTGTTTTATAAATGAAGTAATAAGCAAACACATACCTTAAGCAGACCAATACGACATTGTATACGCTTTTGTAACAACCAATTTTGTCATGTTCTCTTTTTTTTTCGGTGAATGTAACTCCATAGAATTCAAAGGGTCACCAACTGAATACAATTTGAATTAAGAGAACCGTGCACATCATAACTAAGATAAATCGAACTTTATACTCACCTTAGCTTTAATCTCATTTCCTGGGAACGGTATCTGGGGTGAAAACTCTCAGAATCCACACCCTTGTTCCAAAGACGAATCCTGTCGGCTGAAAATAGGAAACCAAAAAACAAATTGTATTTTCAAATCCAGGGCATAGAGTAGAAGATAGTGAAACAGTATAGGACGTTTAGTGAGGAAAATAAAATAAAAAATACACAGAAATCAACTTAGAAAGCAGCTTTTGCATAACTGATAAATCAAATCCTCAAAGCAAAAACTCTGATTTCACCTGCTGTTACCCTAGCAGCTTCCAGATCCTTTCCGATCGCAACAGAGGGAACTAGTGTCAAATCGGCACACCTGTGAAGGAATTCTGGCAGTTCAATGAACATAACAAACAAAATATTGCTCGGTTAGTCAAATCGATAATAAAATTGGGGTATCAAATTACAGCAAGATAATAAAGTGGCATACTTATTATTAACCACATAGGTTTTACCAGCCAACTAAAGGTGTATCTTGGTATGTACCTGCAAAGACAAATGGAACTTGTCAAGTATCCCAAATAGAAGAAAATACAGTTCCAAAGACGCAATAATCAAAACTAGAAGCATGTGCAGAATACACCAAAACCTTAAACTTTATTCACACTAGATGAGAATGGCATTGATTGTTGTCTTTATTGCACTCTATCATAGACCTCCCTTTTTACTGTATTTAGCACATTTTCATCCATTACCCCTCTCGCACGTTTAACATGTACCACTACCACATATTGCATCTCACAACGCCTAACAAGTGCATCTACATGACGTTTTAACGCATGACCAATTGACCGCGTCATCTCATAAAAAAGAACCACCCCAATTTTTCCTAATATGTGCATTTTTATCTTCCGTCTTTATATGCTTGCAAATTCATCTTAACATTCTAATTTATGCGACTCTCATCTTTTGTGCATGCTCGTTGTTTCCATTATTCATACTCGTAGAGCAACGTAAGCGTTATTGACATCCTTCAAAACTAGGGACACCTTACAACCAAATAGAAGGCATGACATGCTTCCTCACTTTAAGTGCTCCGTCTGATCTTATAAGTAACATCTTAGTCAATTTGACCATTTTTATGTAAAATTGACCCTTAATACCTAAAGTTCTCTCTTGATCTCCAATTCTGACACAAGATCCAATTGTCCGCCTTTTGACACTGAAATGGAATCCGTAAATGATGTTTTCGTTCAACTTAATGTGAGACATTTCACCTCTAGTTTATACACCAATTTGCAAGTAAACACCGTCTATTTCCCTTGGTTTATCAACCAACGCTATAACTTCTGCACACAACATACACCAATATTTTCAATCATGAACGTGTTTAGTGAGTTCATCTACGAGTAAGGCAAAAAGCTACGGACTTAAAACCGGAATATATTGTAAACCTATTTTTGATAGAAATTTATTGTCTTAATCCTTCTAAAGTCCTCACACTTTCTACCGCGTCATCATACATGTCTTTGAAACATTCAATATTTTGTACTATAGCACCTTTCTTTTCAATAACATCTTTTTATCGTTTCAATTTTATCGGATGTCCCCGAAGGGACCAATAACATCTTTTTATATTTTCTAGAAGGGTGGTGGAAAATGTCTAGAAATGGTGAGCCAAATTCAAAAAAACTAGTTGACCAGAATTGTTAGCCTCACTTGTAGTGTTTCATGTTGTGAAATAAATTGGAGCATTTTTTAGCATGTGAGTAAAGAATCTAAAGATTCAATAATACTTTATTAGGCTTCTCTATGAACAATTGCTATATTCTATACTCTAAAACAATCAATGAACAGAACAGCACAATGATTATATCTCATCACCTCCAAAACTACCCACAAAAGAATAACACAAGAAAACAAAAATCAGCCAACCGAGAAAAGGGATGAGAAACATGCTAGGCTAACTTACACTGGAACATGAGTGTGATACGACATTACCAAGGGAACACCAAGTAGTTTCGCAATTACAAGCGCCCCAAAAACCTAAAATCACAGAAGAAAAAAAAAAGCCAAATATAATTAAGCATGACAAAATCAATCACTTCTTAAGTGGGGCAACAACATCAACCACAAAGGAAAAGTAAAAAAGAAAAGGCCAAACTTTTACCATGACACCAGGGGAAGAAGCATGAATAATATCTGGTTTGAACTTGGCAACTTCTGATATGATTCTAGGGCTAAGAGCAAGTGAAAGAGGCACATTTTGGTACAACGGACAGGGAAAACTGCAGATAAGAAGAGTATTTCATAATCGCCAAGAGTAATTTGTATGCCATTGATCAAAGCACAGGGGAGATATCACTCAATCAACTATTACATCATTGACCACCTTATTTGACAACTAAGGTTGCACCACTCATTTCAAAACAATTGACTGTAAATAAGAAATACTACCTCCAAGATCCAATCAATTTTGCTCCATAAAATTCTTGAGGAACTCCTTCATGTGTTGTCACAACCATGACCTACGTTCAGAATCATTATAAATATCTGAACTTTTCTGAAAAACATACAAACCAACTGACTAATGTACAAAGAGACAATCACTTATATGAACAATCCACATGCATCTTCATCAGGTTATTTAAAGCATATTAGAACTAAAGCAGGTATCTACTCCAGATACATCTTAGCTAATGCTAGAGGATAGCATAACATGTGTTTATTCAACAACTAATCTTAAACCACCGCCAACAATAGGAGTGGAAAAATCAGGTGACAAGGCATGGGCATAAAAGGAATTACACTAAGCCCATGTCATTTGCTCAAGAAGGATGCTTCTCTCTTATTTTTTTTTAACTTCTACTTCATTGGAGAGTTCAAGTGTTCTGACGTGTTATCTCCAAAAAAAGGTGTTCTGACGTGCTATTTGAGAACTCGTCTTCTCGTCTTGATTTTAAAAACTACCAAGGAGGTCTTTTGATAAAAGGAAATGCTGGGAACCTATCAATGATGCTAAAATAATAACCACGAAAATAAATATTATCATATTCCTAAAATCAAAAGTCTCAACCCCCCCCCCCCCCCCCCCTTCCCTAAAAAATGCATCGTAAAATTCAGATTTACTACAAAAAGCTTACATAAAGACAATAGGCATAACTTTTCTGACTAAAAAAAGAAACAAGCAGCATATATCCAGAATCATGAGCTTCATAAACAATGTACCTCATCACCCATTTCTCTTAGATATCTAATAAAATTCTGGAACCTGTTTTTGTACCCGGAGACATATCTGCATAATAGAATAAAGTACGGAGTCACTTTTCTAGTCCCTTCCACCGGAGAAAAAAAACACATTCCACACTATTATCGAGCACATGCCAAAAGCAAAGGCTCAAAACAAAATTCATGAAAGTGCACACTCGCCAAAGCAAAAGATGATTATTGTGCTCTCACGTCAAACTCAGTATTTAAAATACACTATCGGTGAAGAAGTTCACAAATGAATCAAAGATCAACATGAGAAAACGAAGATAAACGGGAAGATCGAGATAACTTCTGGAGGCACGTTGCTTCAAAACATTGCACACACAAGTTTAAAATCGAGAGACTTGATCAAATCGAGCACCTCACGGTCCTCACCCTACTCTTTGAAGCAGATGCCAACTAACAAACCTTAGATTTTGCTGTTTCGTTATCCAACAAGTGAACAGCAGTACTCACATTCTAAGTGACAAAATACGTGAGCAATAGATTTCAAAGATTACAGGACAGTATCAGTTTTGATTAATTTATATGAAAAGAGTGTTAGATTTACTGATCATGTTGCAGAAGCATATAATCGCGCTATTCAGAAGACTGCCTGTCAAGCACCATGTAAATGAATCCAAAGTAGTACATGGATGGACAATATGGGTAAAGGGGGAAGGGGAAACAGTTGTACAAATGAACCATATTCATCGTAAGTTTGAATTTAGGTTCATATATGAGGTGTCCTTACAAAACAAGTTGAATAAGTAAAGCCCTTATCTTTACCAGCCCATTTCACAATGCTCAAAGATATAAACTTATCAAATGTCTTTATAAGCAAAGCCAGAATCACAATTCAACAAAATTCCATTCTACATTTCTACAAAGAAATTTATCATGGTAAAACAGATCAAATAGTACGGCACTTCACTATATCATCAATCACCACCACTATAAACATCAGAAAGCTAGCTAGTGCACATCTACAACCACAACCTTAAGAAACGCAAGCCCAATTATACTACCAACTAGTTGGTGGACTAGGCATTTGGCTGCTTCTATCATTCCTTCCTCAAAACTCAAATGCAATTCATGCACAAGGTAGACATATATTAAACACTGAGACAATTTAATTCCAAAATGGCCAGATGCACTACATGTTACAATCAAGCACCTTAACTGATGCACTTCAATTTCAAAATTGAAGTTCAGCAGCAAAGTCAACTCGTATTAAAAAGGATACAGACATCAGATCACACACTGACAGTAAAAACAGCATCGTACATCTTAAGATAAACACAAGAATTCCCAAATGCCAGCAAATCGAGCTCTTAAAACAAGATACAGACAAAATCAAGATACTCACGAGAATGGAGAGGGCTCAACAAAAAGAGCAATGCGCCTAGGCCTGGAATCCATCTCAAGATCAATCAAAGGTTCTTCGACATCGTCCTTAAACTCTGTTATAGTCATATTTCCACTAACTGCAAAACAAGGTTTCCTCCAAATAGCTCTGCTTTCTAACCGCTTTCTACTTATCACAGCTTGCAAAGATCGAGTCTTTATGCAAAATAAACTTATGGGTTTGCTTCTTGAAGATGAAAAAGAAGAAACTTTAACGGTGATTGATGAAGAGAAATCACAAACAGAAGATGAGGAAGAAGAAGAGGAAAAGGGATATGAAGTAGAGGCAGAAAAGCAAAGCGGACTAGGAGTAGGACTTGTAGAGAAAAAAGAAGTGGACATTCTGATAATTGAGTACGGATGTTTAAATAAACGAGAATCTCATGGAGATTGGTCTTCGAATTTTTGTGAACAATGAAATGATGATGCAGCAAACAAGAAGTGGGTGAGTGAAGAGTTGTAGAAATATTCCCTTTTTTTTTTTTCCTTTTTTTAAGAGGCTTTACAGTAGAAATATATATTCTGGCTTTTTAATTCCACAAATTTTCTCATGGTGTAAATCCTATTTATGGAATAAATGATAAATTTTATTCGACTTTTAGCGCCTAAATTTTGTGGAATAAATGATAAATTCTAGAGAATATGCTTGCTTTCTTCTTTTCTTGAGGGTTGAGAATATGCTTGCTAGCCTATATGATTTTATGATCATGTGCAATTGTGCATTATTGTACTATATTGTTCTAACTAATATGATTTTATGATCATGTGCGTTATTGTAATTATTATTATTATTATTATCATCATCATCATCATCATCAATGCTCCATTTTCCCAATGGATGAAAAAAGATTATTGGTTAAAATGACAATTTCCATACTTAATTAGGAAATAGAACATTCAAATAATATCGTTGATATTAAGGACAAAGTGTATATGAAAGACAGAATTGTCCCTAATTACCAGCGGTGAGTTATTCCTAGAACCAATAATCAACATAAACTTATCACTAATAAATCTGTTTATTCATTTTTTAGAAACAATGTATTATCTACGTTGCCTTTTTCACAACCTTTAGATGTAAGACAAGAAGTTAAACGAGGGGTGTGTACGGATACGGATAATCCGAAAATCGAATCAAACCAGGGTAATTCGGTTCGGTTCGGTTCGGTTAATAAGTGCTACGGTTCGGTTTTCGGTTTTCAAAGTGGAAAAACCGGAATTTTCGGTTCGGTTACAGTTTGTACTGTAAATTATCCAAAACCGAACCGAATCAAAAACCGAACCGAACCGAAAAACCAAACCGTTTATATCCAAACCGAACCGAACCGAAACCAAATAGAAAAAATCAAACCGTTTATAACCATATAGTGAATCAAACTGTTGTAATTGTATAATTTGGATGAAATTTGGTTATTTCGGTTTGGTTTTTCGGTTAATCAACCGGTTATTTCGGTTCAGTTCAATTCGGTTATCTTTAATTATTTACTTTTGATTTTATTTCGGTTTTTCGGTTAACCGACCGAACCGAACCGGTTATTTCGGTTCGGTTTGGTTTTCTTTTCGGTTTGAATTTTCAATTAACCGAAAATTTCGGTTTCGGTTTCGGTTAAGGCCATTAACCGAACCGTGAACACCCTGTTAAACTATCATACCAAGCCATAGGTGCTTGTTTCAAACCATATAAAGTCTTATCTAACTTATAGACATGATCATGGTGGTCTTATCCTCTAACCCTAGGGTTGTTTGACATATATATCTCTTTTGATCAGTCCATTAAAAAAATCAGACTTTACATCCATTTAGAATGGAAATAATATAAATTTGCAATGAAAATCAATAGTCTTAGGCATTCACACCAGGTGCACTATTTTTTATTCCTAAAATAATATAAAATAATACATATTCATATTTTACAACATCTCAATTCAAAATACTCCACAGCAGCATCCCTATCTTTATCCCTATAACATTTCAAATACAATTAAATATTAAATAATATATATTCTACCTCACAACTCTATTCATACACATTAAATATTTATTATTTGGCTCAAAGAAGAAGTCCCTATCATTATCCCTATACTTTTTAATAATTAAATATGTTTAGGGACGTGAATAGTGCATCCTCACAAGTAGGGATGCACTATTCATATCCCTAAAAATAAATAGGGATAGGGACTCTGTTGTAGGAGCTATTTGGGGTAAACTCGATTTTTTATCATTTAGGGATAGGGCACCATATAGGGCTTCTGCTACGAATGCCCTACCTCAAGCCTTGTAGAGCTCCATATGATTCATCGAAATCAACCCTTTTATGTAGGTTAGGGCATTCACACCAGAATCATCATTTTTTATCCATAAATAATATAAAACAATATGTATCCCTATTTTACAACATCTCAATTCAAAACACTCCACAACAGCATCCCTATCCATATCCCTATAATATTTCAAATACTATTATATAATTTATATTCTACCTCACAACCCTATTCGTATACATAAAATATTTATTATTTCGCTCCAGCAGCATCCCTATCTTTATCCCTTTAATTTTTAATAATTAAATATGTTTAGGGACGTGAATAGTGCATCATCACAAGTAGGGATGCACTGTTTATATCCCTAAAAATAAGTAGGGATAGGGACTCTGTTGTGGAGCTATTTGGGGTAAACTCTATTTTTTATCTTCATTTTAGGGATAGGACACCATATAGGGCTTCTGCTATGAATGTCCTAACCTTGTGCAACTAGTATGGCCTTATTCTTATTGATTTCACATAGCTCATTCATTTTATTTTTGTACACCCACATGATACCAATGACACTTATCAATAAGCAGATACACCAACTCCCAAAAATCGTGTCTTGTAAATTGATTCAATTTTTATAGTCATTGCCAGTATCCAATTTGTGTCTTGAAGTGCTTCTTGTATGTTATTAGGCTCAAACGTGGATACTAACGCTTGAAGATCATGAGGTTCAGAGATGGTTGTGGATTTTTTGTCCTACACAATAGTGTAAGCTTCACCAATGATCAAATTTGTGGCACAACATCTATTAAAATTTTCCACTTTAACTAAATAGCTATACATACAACCCTAATTTACTTTGAGCCCCCACCCCAACCCCACCCTCCCCACCCCCACCTCCCACTTCCCACACCTACCGGCCCGCCACCTCTCACACCTAACCCACTCGCACCTACACCCATCTTCCTTTGCCATTACCTAGCCTCACCACCATCACCCAACCCCACCGCCTTTTATTATCATTTTTTCTGATAATATTTTTTTATTCAAAATGCGAAGGAGGTTTATCTTTGTTATGTGAAATTTTGGAGTAGGATGGTGAATTTAATCGATGAGTTGAAAGAGAATGATGATAATTTTTTATAGTAAGAGGTGGTGGAAATGGTGATGTGGTGGTGGAATGGTGGAGAAGATGGTGGTTGTAGGTTGAGGAAAAAATTAAATGGTTTATGGGTGAAACGATGTTATTGGAATAAAAAGAAGGCAATTGTTATTGGCACCACGATGAATCTACGAGGCACCATACTTTGGGAAAAATTCAACTTTTGCATAGGTTGAATTTTGCATGCGATCTCCCTATAATCGAATTTTGAGCTTAAATTCGACTATGTAGGGTTGAATGTCACTGTGGTGTCACGAAAGTCTAAGAAAATAACAAGATAAACACAGCGGAATTTAAAATTTTATTTCCTTTTAATATGATCGACTTTGACTGTTCTATCGAAATACGAGAATAAAGATTAGAATTTTATCCAAATTAAAGACCGAATCTTTATGTTACGGTCGATTATTCAAGCACAGAGCCGTCCAAGTGTTCGGCCTCTGGCGGTAATCCACACGAACAACCACCGAAATCCTCAGAGAACTGCTACTCTGAAAGATCGACCGATGGGTCGCATTTTCTTCTCCTTTTTTTCAAGAAATCTATTTTTTTCTCGTGTGAATTTCAAGATTTCTGATACAAACGAGCACATGTCTTACCTTATATAGGGACTGGAGGCGGCACTTTGCTTTCCCAATAGGTTTGGGATTGGCCTTTTGATTTGGAGCAGGAAACAATAAACTATTTTTCAAGTAAAACAAACATTATCAATAACATATTTGATTGATTATCTCATTAATAAATAAATAGATTATGCTTTTAATTATTTTTGAATATTAATTTATTATATCAATATTATTCATAATAAATAATAATTACAATATTGATATTCTATTGTTAGTTATTCATAATAAAAAATCTGAATATTAATTCCACTACGACACTTTGTAGTAAACATCATTAAATCCTCATTTGGTTAACGCTATAACCGTAGTTTAATTCCGGCTAGTTATCCATATGTTTGTGACCCGATAGACTTCCGAATATGTTGTCCATAAGTATAAAGTGTATTTATGAAAATACCCTTCACACTTAATGATCGTGATTGGCATATATCAATACATTACGACCCCCAATCATCGAAAGAAGTCGGGTGCTATAACTACAAAACGGTTACCGTGTAAATAGAATCACTTCGCATACGCACTATCAATAGAGTCTTTACTTGAGTATCGAGTCAACGACCGTATTTTATAATTTGAATATTATATTCTCTCAAAGTAACATTTTACCTCCGCTTTGCAAAGACTTCCGAGGATATTACATTTCTTATAAGAATGCCCTTTCGGATATATATATTTCTACCATTAGGAAACGCGAATTACATGCCAGCGATGTAAATCCTACACATGCTTCAATATCATATACAATCACTACTGCACGATCACCCCGTGACTAGAGGAAACTTCAATAGCGCAAAGTATGACAATCCACACTGCGACATTACAAAGACTCCGGTTTAAGGATATATACATAACCGCCACCAACATGCGGCACTTAATAAAGCAAGTGAGTCAATCTAACATACGTATTCTCAAATACACGTCCACGTACAGTCCAAGGGTCTATACACTTTGATAGACAAGATCTATCATTGTCTTCACAAGATAGCGGGCATTCAATACGTGCTAGTATAACCGTGCCATTAATGTCCACATAATAATACATACGACTAGAGATATCTAAGAATTAAACATTTACTATGAGTCAAGATCTCATCAACTATAATCACCATTATGAATTCTATCGCAATTTAATCCTATGGACGTTGTTATATACAATATTAAATCGGTTCGTTAAACATGTTGGAAGTAGCTACCGAAAGACAATTTATGTAATTATTTTTATAATTAATAAATGACAGATTTATTCTCATCTTATTATTTGCTTCGTGCTCATAAGTAAAACACTACTGAGAACCCCAAGTTGTATCATATGTAGTCATATAACTTAGTGTGTGTCACACTTGAGGATTAAGTTTATGGTGATACACTTGAACTATTAATCCGTGGTGAACTTAATCAAAGTATGAGGTCTATTGATTAAACCACCATTAATGCGCCCAGAACACTTTATGGTGTGACCGTATTATCCGGACCGTCGACATTGGTTGTCTAAGCGGGGCATTTATATATGATGTGAGTCATATAGGACTGGACCGATTTAATCTGCATTTCTCATATAATTCCATGATTGAGAAATTTTATTAAATCACAAGATGATCATATATGGATTAACCTTAATCCTGAAGTGATTGCATACTCCTACTTGTTTCAATATAGGGTTGATGTGTTCGTTAAGGATTGCTAAGTGGCGCGGTCCAAATCACTTTCACGTTGGCACTATTCTAGAATGAGTGAGAAGTGTGTGTCTCACAGATATGAAATCCATTCCTTCTTGCAGGAAGTAGAAAGACAATCCTCTTATTTGTTGATCCTAGAAACTGATCGATCGGCCGAGTTCGTATTGGTTATGAACTAATTGATCACTAGTGGGTTAATGGTAAATAAGGATGAGATGTAATGAAGAAGGTTTACGGAAATATTCTCGCTTCGATACGGATAGCCTATGGAGGGTTAATCTGTATGTAATGATTATGTCAATGGACACTTATTAATTCGACGCTTTGAGAATAAGTTATATCTATAATCGATAGAGTTCAGTTTCGGATTTATGGTGGCGTAATTTCGAAATTAATAATTTGAGTAGAAATATTCTGATCGGTGAATATTTTATTAATTTATTGTAGCTACTAGTTATAGGTCCATGGTCCCCGGGTTGGCTCCTAACACGCGAGTGTTTTCTCGTTTTTTAAAATCTCGAGAATAAATTAAATAGTTGGTCTATTTAATGAATATGCGGATATTATTTATTCGGTAAATAATATATATTATAGAAAATACATTTTCTATTATCCCAATTGGCACACAAAAATGGTGCCACTTTTATTTGGTTTTGGGAAAATAATTTTTCTCCTAATTAATTATAATGTGGATAATATAATTATTTATGTGTTAAATAATTATAAATAAGAAATTAGTTTTCTTATTGGATAAATAGGAAATTAGTTTTACTATTGGATAAAGGTTTTTATTTTTCCTTAAAGGAAGAGATAAATATACGTGTATAAGATAAACTCTCAAACTATTTGGTTATTACTCTATATAAAGAGAGTTTCTCCCAACACAAAATAATGGATATCCAACGCCATTTTTGATAGACAATCTGCACCACTTTTATTAAATAAGAAGAGAAAAATTAGTTTCCCGTTCTAGTCATTGGGAGAAGCATATTCGAGGAGGCTCTACTACGAGAATCGATGTCCACCAGTCGTCGCTTGGAGATACAATCCGAAAGATCACGGCTTCTCTTATGTTGGGTAAATCTTCAACTGTCTTGTAGTTAATTATTTAATTATGTGAATTAAATCGTGATAAAATCGCATGCGAATTTAATTCATAGCTCCCCTGTGCATGATCGAGCGTTCGATCGGTGTTGTGAATCAGATCTGACGATCCAATTATGGTTCGGCTCGGATTAGTTTTCGTATATCCAAAGATGTGGTATCGAGAGGCGAGTTAAAGCGATTTTGCGATCTTGATTGCATAATTAATTAATAAGGAGTGTAATTGAATAAAAATTGCATATTTTATACGTTTATTATACATGTGTTGTTGAATGTTTATGGTTGACGAGATGGATTGGGGTTGGTAGATCTATTGTAAACCTAATTTTTCCGGGTATAGGAAATTATGTAATTTATTTGTTGTAATTTAATTTCCTAGAAATTAGAATTATTTAATTTTCGGCGGCACTGTTGTATTTAAATAAATTCGAAGATCATCATCACGAGTAACACAGCACTGTGGTGGTGAAGACGCAAGTTCTGCATTTTGAAGACCTAGGTTCGATTCCCATGGATTGTTTTTTGGGAATTTTTTTCCCATAAAAGATGCAGAAGTAAAAATAAGACGCAAGTTCTGCATTTTGAAGACCTAGGTTCGATTCCCATGGATGTGTTTTTTGGGAATTTTTTTCCCATAAAAGATGGGAAAATAAAAAAAATACCCATAAAAGATGGGAAAATAAAAAAAATAATTGCAACAGCCAGGAATTGAACCTACGACCTGCAAGTAGAAAGAAAACACAATGAACAATTCTCTGGAGGCTGTTTGTTAAAGGAACGGACCGGAAAATTGTTATACAGAGCGACGGCAGGATCTAATCAGAGATTGGTAAATCCTTTAAACGTAGGGTTTATTTATTTACTTAATTTAAAATTTATAGATTAAATACGGGGTACCAACGGTCCATCTCAGTGGTTTATTTTTTGCATTTATTTTATGTGATTATTTATGTGATATAACCAGTATAAATGCATTTTTTAATGAGTTCCACTCACTAGCGATATGCATACACGTAGAAAATTAATAATGGCATTAATTAGACATGTATGAACACGGTAATTAATTTAGATTAATTAAATTAATTGAACAAACGAAATTTTATTTGGATATAAAATTCACATGATAAAAATAAAAATTTACTCGGTAAATTTATTTCTGGGATGTAAAATTCTTTGAGAATTTCGATTATGTAGTGTCTATATAAATAGGATTTTAATAACCGAAAATTTGGAAAATCGTGAAAAGATGGACACTAACTAGACGGTATTTGGAACCGATAAGTTGGTGATTGCTTTTCATGATTTATTATTTTTGGATTATTGAAAAAATTCTGAGATCCAAAATTTTTATCATGACATTATTAGGACTATAAAATTATTTGGTGAATTTTTATTGTGTAGTGTCTACATAAGAGATTTTCTAAATAATCGATAAATTGGAAAATCATGAATATAGTGTCACTAGTTAGATGGTATTTAAAACCGATAAACTAGTGGAAGCTTTAAATTTCGTGGTTTATTGTTTTCAAATTATTGAGAAATTCATAAGTCCTAATGTATTAGGATTATAAAAAATTCTTGGTGAATTTTTGTTGTGTAGTGTCTACACAAGGAATTTTCGTAAAATCGAGAAATTGGAAAATCATGAATATAGTGACACTAGTTAGACGATAATTGGAACCGATGAACTAGTGGGAGGATTAATTTAATCATGTTTTATTGTTTTTCGGATAGTAAATAAATTCTGAAAATCCAAATAAGACTACCAAATTTTCAAAATAACGAGTGGAAGCAGGGAAGGTGACAACCGACCCCACGGCCGCTACTGTTGACACAAGCACGTGAGAGAATGGTGACGCCTCGTGCCGCTTTGATTTTGGCCCCCTACGGATGGCCTTCACCGGTATCAAAATTCAAGGCTTGGTCTCCGAAAGGATAGGATTTTGAGTACTCGTCGGGTCACTGACCTACCCTACGGCGGCATCCTCGGGGCGTACTTAAAAATCTAAAAGAGTAGGTCACACTCACAATGATGTTTTTGGAAATATCTTGGCTGAAAAAGAAAGGTAATCAACAATTAAGTGAAGATGTTTGATTCTTGATTAATTGTTGAGAGCTATTGTCTCAATTTAATCGTCACCTCTTTGACCTACCCTACGGCGGCACTATAGGTGTGAGATTAAATCCTTGGAATAGTAGGATAAACTGCATGCATGACATCACGTTTATTATTCCTAAAATCATAATTTGTTGTGGTGTATGATTTGATTTATATTTCTGTCATAATTTATTTTACAACTACATATCATCTCAAGGTGATTAGACTGCTTAAGTAATTAAAATTGACTGATGATGACTTCGTAAAAATGGAAAAGTAACAAGAACGTTGAACTTGTTAATCGAGAATGTAATTAATTTTCGGTAGAGGATTCTCCTCTTGAGCCTTCAAACTTAGGTGACAAGAATGTCACTGCTATCACTTGTGTTGAACGAGAGACAAAACAAAAGTAGTTTGAAGATGACGAGAATGATTTGGCATCAATATCACTAGACATCCCACAGTTCATGAGTAGTGTCTACTCAAATGAACTGCTAGTTCACGGCAATTTCCTTTAAAGAAAGCCAAGAATGGGAAGGCGAATGTTTACAAGTGTAAGTCATCTAAACTAAATAAGTCAAAGGCTAAACTGAAAAATTAATAAAAGAAAGTAAAGGATAAGGAAATTGATTTTGGATCACTAACCTATGAATCCTTAGAGATTTTCTTAACCGAGTAATTTGACTCAGAAGCTAAAGTTCTTTTGTAAGAACAAGGTAGCTGGGCATTCATGATGAAGAGTAGACAACGGGCAGTTATTTCAGCTAAGATAGTGGGAGTGATATAAGGAAAGAAATTTCGGGTTTTAATCCTTGAATATCGCAGAAGTTTAATTTCTGTTTTCAGATTCATTGGAACAAATGGATTCACTTTCACATCGATAATATAGTTGCCTTAAAGAAAGTGAATGTGACATTTGTATACGATTCTGAACTTAGACTTTTGTCTGATAAAGTCAGAACCACAGTCTTCTTTGAAAGGTATATGTAACTCTTCATAAACTATTAAGACAAATGGTTTCCAGATTAAGATAAACGATTCTTCAGCATATATTAATTAGTGCATATATCCTAAAGATAAGATCTGAAGACTGGCTAAAGGTGATTCCTATCTCTTAGTCTAAGAACACCATCTCAAAGGAAAAATGACTAAGTAACCTTTCAATTGGGAAAGGGTAATAGAGCTAAAGAAGTATCATGGCTTGTTCATATTGACCTTCGGGGTCTTATGAAGGATACAAGCTAGTGGGAGCTTTTGAGTGGTAGACATTTTGTCTGACGACTACTCTAAACGCCGATTAGTTTATCTAAATATTAGGATAAATCTCTGATATTACCAGAGAAGAGAGTATTCCATGTTAAGATATAGGCTATAGCACAATATTGGACTAATGCTCGGCCTACCTCCGAGTGAAACTATTTCACTAAAAGGATAAACCATGTATTGCCTTGTATAGTTATTGATATGCTACATTACACTGCTTAACTGAATTAAGATATTGACTGCAAGATAACGTTTCGCATTATCATGTAAACCGAGAAGTCTACCTTAGAAGATGCTTATGAATTTGTGGATGATGAGTGAAGTACATTTACTCCACTTCCGCAAATAGAGGCATTTAGCACTAGTGCTTGAAGGTAGGACTTGAGATTTTGCATAAACGTTTAGATGGTGACTGTCCGTGAAATATCTTAATGCATATAGAAAAAGGTTGGTTATAAGATTCTTAAGATCGGATAGTGACGGTTACACTGTTACATCCTTTCCGAAAGAATGTTTAAATAACGACCTTGGACCTTGAAGTAATGTTACTCAAGTAGTTACTATCTGATTTAATCAGACCACATCCAACATTGGTTGTTGGGAGTTACGCTGATGAATACTACTGATCTACAATATTAGAATATCAAACCACTCAAATGCAGTGGGAGTATGGTTTAACCGTTGACTCATTGTGATTATGCAGAGTTTATGGTCTGCTGGGGGTGATTGATAACCTACGGTCTTTTGGAAGGACTATATAGGATTCTGATAAAAAGAGGTTGGTTTAAAGCCAAAAATGGAGTTATGGTGCTCCAGTTCTGTTCACATTCTTGTAGAACCACCTGAGTGTCTCAGGCTCAGTGGGAAAAATTGGATCTACGTGAAAAGAGTTGAATGAATGGGTAAGTTTTAACTTTCTAAGCAAAGCCAAGTGGTCTAGGGGTAATTCCCCTGAGAAGTAGATAGTTCAATAGGGGTGATGCCCTGAAACTTTCTTGCCGTGCAATGGAGCTTAGATTCATTCGGAGCGGAAGGGTTTTAGCTTAATGCCAATGACATATTGACTGTCTATGCTTATATCCATCAGTGGATTAAAGCAAACCTCTAGGTCATTAAAAGCCACATGTTTGAAATATATGGGCTTGACCAGAATATTGATGAGTCTTTTGTAGACCAGAGAATCAATATTGGTAAAGTAGTAGACGTTAGTGTCAATGAAGGGTAACACTGAAACAGTTGAGAACAACATGGGCGTGTTATCTGAAATCAGGAACTGACGAGCCAAAGCTTCTCTAAATTAGAGAAGTGGACTATATTCTTAGAATTTGATTCGGTCGAATTCATGAGAACAAGTTGTTGACAGTATCTCATCCATCTTATTATTTAAGATGATTCGAGAGGTTTCCTACCCAACCTCTCACGGAATAATTCTCTCAAATATTCAGATGTAGAGAAAATGGGATAGATTCTTTTTAGGATAGAGAAATTCAGATTATAAATTCAAATTAAAGTCGAATCTTGGATTCGAACGTTGAGTAGAAGTATAGTGCATCCTCAAGTATCTTTAGAGAACGAGGAATTATATGCTTGTATATTCGGTTGCAAACCTACGTATTGTTCACTACACTGATTCTGACGTTCAGTCGGGTTAAGGGTGATCATTAGTCGATCTCGGGGTCAGTGTTTACTCTTAGTGATAGGGCTATAGTCTAGAGCAATCCAGCACC
Organism: Gentiana macrophylla; assembly: GCA_026214975.1. Classification (NCBI taxonomy): domain Eukaryota; kingdom Viridiplantae; phylum Streptophyta; class Magnoliopsida; order Gentianales; family Gentianaceae; genus Gentiana; species Gentiana macrophylla. Next base: position 24,558,584 of record CM047810.1, on the reverse strand, counting down.
GCCAATTCGACTTTGTAAGTCGAATACATAGCAGCTTCTAGAGCAGCTAGAGAGGCAGTATAGCTTGAAAGGTTCATTGCTGATCTGGGAGTAATTCCACTTCGGGGTAAGTCGATATCACTTCGCTGTGAATACAGTGGAGAGGTAGCTTATGCAAAGGATCTTCGCAATCACAAGAGGTCAACAACATATTGAGAGAGAGTACCACCTGGTTAGACAGACTGGGTAGAGAGGCGATGTTTCGGTCCTAAATGATCGCCTCGAGCCGAAAGCCTAGCTGATTAGTTTACCAAGTCGTGTGGCATCTAATGTCACTGATAAGCGCTTGGCGGGTATAGAATTGGGAGATATGTCTCATCTACTTTAGAGCAAGTGGGAGAATGTTGTGGTTAAATAGAATAAGGGTGTGGTGCTTTAAAAATAATCATTGCTTGTCTTTAGAGCAAGTGGGAGATTGTTAGATGTAGTGCCCGAAAGACAATTGTTGCTTGTCTATACGGGCAAGTGGGAGATTGTTGGAAGTAGCGCCCGAAAGAAAATTTATGCAATTGTTTTTATAATTAATAAATGACAGATTTATTCTCATCTTATTATTTTCTTCGTGCTCATAAGTAATACACTACTGAAAACCCAAGTCGTATCATATGTAGCAATATAACTTAGTGTGTGTCACACTTGAGGTTTAAGTTTATGGTACTTGAGGTTTAAGTTTATGGTGATACACTTGAACTATTAGTCCCTGGTGAACTTAATCAAAGTATGGGGTCTATTGATTAAACCACCATTAATGCGCCAATAAAACTTTATGGTGTGACCGTCTTATCCGGACCGTCGACATTGGTTGTCTAAGTGGGGCATTTATATATGATGAGATTCATACAATTCCGTGATTGAGAAATCTTATTAAATCACAAGATGATCATATATGGATTAACCTTAATCCTGAAGTGATTGCATAATACTCCTACTTGTTTCAAGATAGGGTTTGATGTGTTCGTTAAGGATTGGCAAGAAGCGCGGTCCAAATCACTTTCACGTTGGCACTATTCTCGGAATGAGTGAGAAGTGTATGTCTCATGAGATATGGAATTCATTCAATCCCGTGGGAAGTAAAAGACAATCCCTTATTTGTTGATCCTAGAAACCGATTGATCGGTGAGTTCGTATGGTTATGAACTAATTGATCACTAGTGGGTTAATGGTAAATAAGGATGAGATGTAATGAAGAAGGTTTACGGAAATATTCCCGGCCGTTACGGATAGTCTATGGAGGGTTAGTTCATGCGTAATGATTATATCAATGGACACTTATTTACTCGACGCTTTGAGAATAAGTTATATCTATAATCGATAAAGTTCAGTTTCGGATTTATGGTGGCGTAATTCCGGAATTAATAAGTTGAGTAGAAATATTATGTTCGATGAATATTTAATTCAATTTATTGTAGCTATTGGTTATAGGTCCATGGTCCCCGGGTTGGCTCCTAACACGCGAGTGTTTTCTCGTTTTTTGGAACCTCGAGAATAAATTAAATAGTTGGTCTTTTTAATGAATATGCGGATATTATTTATTCGGTAAATAATATGTATTATAGAAAAGATATTTTCTATTATCCCAATTGACACACAAAAATGACGCCACTTTTATTTATTTTTGGGAAAAGAAATTTTCTCGTAATTAATTATAGGGGAAATTATAAAATTGGTCCCATAACTTTAGGGTGGTATCAATTTTGGTCCCATACGATTTATGTTTATCGTTTATAGTCCCGTAACTTGAAAAAACACATCAAATTCAAGACAATTAAATTATCCGGCAGCTTTTTAAATTTTCCGACCAATTTTCCGTGTGTTTGCTGACTGGACAATGCTTACTTGGAAAATTTTGCCATGTAGGACAAAAGAAAAGAAAAAAACTGTAAATACACAACATTCAAGAAAAAATACCAATAAAAAAAATCTAAAGAAAATTGCCTTATGTTTATAGAAGGGTACCTGAAACATGAGTAAATGCCCTTCGTCAATATGCACTGAGAAAGATAATCAGGCAAACGGAAAAATAATCAGACAAAAGGCAGCTGAGATATTTTCTGGAAAATCCATGACTATACAACTTATCAAAGTCTATGTATGCCGAAAAGAGAAATTCTATGAAGCTACAATCAATTGGGGAAAATTGCGTTAGGCTTTTTAGGTTTGGGGGAAGAGTTTCATGGAAAATTGGCAATGAAAATGGCGATGGATTTAGGAGGAAGAAAAAATGCGACATAGCTGTTTTATTTTTTATTCTTCTTCTTTCCTTTTCTTCTGTCCTACATGGCAAAATTTGGCAAGTAAGAATTGCCTAGTAAGCAAACACATGGCGAAATGGTCGGAAAATTTAAAAAAGCCGCCGGAAAATTTATTTGTCCTGAAATTGATGTGTTTTTTCAAGTTCTGGGACAAAAACGATAAAAGCAATCGTATGGGACCAAAATTGATACCACCCTAAAGTTATGGGACCAATTTTGTAATTTTCCCTTAATTATAATGTGAATAATATAATTATTTATGTGTTAAATAATTATAAATAAGAAATTAGTTTTCTTATTGGATAAATAGGAAATTTGTTTTCTTATTGGATAAAGGTTTTTATTTTTCTTTGAAGGAAGAGATAAATATGTGTGTATAAGATAAACTCTCAAACTATTTGGTTATTACCCTAGAGACTTTCTCCCAACACAAAATAATGGATATCCAATGCCATTTTTGATAGACAATCAGCACCACCACCACTTTTATTAAAAAAGAAGAGAAAAATTAGTTTCTCGTTCTAGTCTTTGGAAGTTTTTCTTGAGCATATTCGAGGAGGCTGTAACATCCCGACTTTTCATAAAGGGTAATATAGTAATTTGGTGTATTTACTACAACCTAATTATTATTTGTCTTTTATTTAATTGAAAAGGAGTTAAATAAAAGGATTTGGAAAGTAATTATATGGAATAAAGAGATTTAGCTAATTAATTAATGAAAATAATTATTGGCTATTTAAGGAAATAATCCCCAAAATTCCCTTATAATTGTGTCACGCCAATTCTGAAAAAAAGAAGAGAAGGAACGACGTGAAAAAAAAGAGAGTTGAGGAACGCAGAAGGCAACGCAAGTTGCCTAGAACGAAAATTTCAACCGTGCGGTCAACCCGTTCATCGTTTCAAGATGCCGCAGGAGAGAAAAGTGATCAGCGCGAAGAGGCGCAACTTTGGAAAATAAAATATCCTCATTCCGTAAGTTTTCGGTTTAGCCCTAGTTTTGGTATTAAATCGAGTTCGATTCTTGAAATTCGTATCTTTCAATCCGTAGCTTTCTGTTTCGCAGACCATGAGTAGTCGAAACGATTGTCTTGGAGCGTAGATCATTCTAAAAATATTTTTACCTTGATTAATCCAGGTAATCTGCAGTTTTATGCACTTTTCAGTTTCGGTTTTGCAAAGAAAATAGGATTTTAGGGTTTCTTGTTGATCAAATAGGTTTTGGGGTTTGAGGATCAAGAGTTATTGTGGTTGCTTGGCATTTTGCTTTCGCTTTTCTTTGGAAATTAAGGTAAGAGGCTCTTCCTAATGAGTAATTATAGTTTTATAATGATAGGTTGAGTTTTGGTGATAGAATTCATGCTAAGTTGTAATTAATGAGATGTGATATGTTTTGTTATATTTTTGTTGAGTTTTAAATTTCTATTTTTGATTCAATAACATTAATTAAACATAAACAAGCCTCGATTGAGTTACGATGCGTTTGGTTCCGGCATCGGACGTACTCTTAAAAGGAGTTGAAGTGCAGGACCGTCGGAAAGGCATGAAAGGGCTTGTGCTTTGATGAACTAGAGTTCATCAATGTCGTGTATGCTAGGCCTTGTCCATGTCACAGTGGTCTAAGTAATGAGAGTTGAGTTTGTGAGGAGCATACTTGAAAACACTTAGGTGGCTAGTTAATAACCATTAATAAATACATACTTATGTAACTAAAAGATTAAACATCATGTCATCCTTGGTAAGGCACAAGTCATATCACAATGTGTAGGCTTTCGGATAAAGCGAGTAAACTTCTTTGGCCTTTCTAGAGGCACCGGGGAGTAGAGGGTACTCGTTGTGGATAACTTCACCATTTGGCCTAGAGGGCACCAGGAGTAAAGGGACTTCACAAGTGGATAACTCTGTGGCCCGAGGGCACCAGGAGTAGAGGGACTCTACAGTTGAATAACTCCGTAGGTTCACAAAACCCCAAGTACGGAGGGACTTCGCCGAATGCGTATACTATCGGGACTAGCCCGTGGCTATTGGTGAGATCCACCAACAGGTTCCACCCAGATGTCTCGTGGTGGGCAGCACCATGCGTAGTGCCCTAGAATGCAGATGTAACAAAGATAAGCTAAGTTAGAAACAGTTAGTCATGACATGTTGATGGACATGGAGTGAACCCTAGATTGAGTCGGTCTTATAAAGATAACTTAATAATTAATAATATGAACCTTTTCATTGTAGAACTTAGTTATTCATTAGCTTCTCACTTTTATTAAGTACTTGGTACTTACCTCCTTTGTATTTTTTTTTTGTATGCATTGTGGGGTGAGAAGACGAACATGCTAACTACGAGTTTGTTGAGGACTACGAGGAAGACTTTCGACGATGCTTTGTTTTACTTTTAATTCTAGACTTTATAGACAAGTTGTACTTTCAAGACATCGTACTTTGTAATCTTTGGAGATCGTTGTTGTAAGTTAATTCTTCCCATCTTTAGAATGTTATTTTCTATTCATAGTAGCATTTATGATTTTACCCGAGTCTTTTGGAGTTCCGTTTGCTTTTATTTGATACGACAACGTAGAGGCTTACGTATAATATTAAATTTATTTAATATTGTACGCGCCGAATGTTCTCTTCCGGATAAGGGCTCGGTATCCAGGAGCGGGCGTTCTGAAGGCTCTTATGAGGATCGACGTCCACCAGTCGTCGCTTGGAGATACAATCCGGAAGATCACGGCTTCTCTTATGTTGGGTAAATCTTCAACTGTCTTGTGTTAATTTATTAATTATGTGAAATAAATCGTGATAAAATTGCATGCGAATTTAATTCGTAGCTTCCGTTGTGCATGATCGAGCGTCTCGATCGGTGCTGTGAATCAGATCTGACGATCCAATTATAGATCGGATCCGGATTCAGGTTTCTGTATATCCAGCAAAACAAACAACTATTTACTAACATAAATGTCATTTGTATAAACATAAATGTGTAGTAGAAATGATCCGACCCGGTATCCAATCCAACACGATTGAGTTTATGACACTACACTAATAGAAAATATATTTGATGTGGTGTCAATAACAATGTTGTCCTTAAAAGAATTTTAAAATTGTAAAAATAATATGAAAATAGTAAACATGAAAAACAAAAACGAAGGAAAAAACCATATTAACGGTATACGATCAAAACTACAAGCATCACCGTTTGGCAAACGTACACCCCAAACTTGGGTACCAATGACTGACAACGAAGTCTGCGCTAACAGATAAGCAAGATCATTACTACCTCTTTTAACAAAAAAGAAGAAGAACATAAGACGAAATGCGAAGCTAACTCCAAACAATCGAGACCAAGGCATCCTAAAGAATATAAATCATCTGAGGGATGGTAAAGACGTTGAACGCATATGAGGGCATCGCTCTCCATCCGTCCAGCATGATCACGGAATAACAGCCCTATTGTATGACAATCGCCCAAGACCGACTCATCAACATTACACTTAACTGCAGAGTAAGCCAGGGGCATCCACACTTTAGGATGAACTACATGATCCCCTTGAAGTGAATTTTAACAAGTGTGTTGCCATTGAGAGATTTATCATTTAAAAATCTAATGTATTTTTTCTTAGATTATCATTTGTTTTTTACAGTGTTCTGGTGCATTGTGTTTTAAAACTTTCTTAAAAAAAGTGGGAAATAGTAACACAATAGAGATTTCTTAAATAAAAATAAAGAAAATGGACACTTTGCATCTTTGTGGTTTGGCATATGAACCATTTAACTCTTTGTGCTTTTTTTATTATATTGTTTGCCTCTTATGGCATGTTTGTTAGACAGAAATGAAATGAAATAGAATAAAGTAATAGTAATGGAATGGAATAAATTCACTCCATTACTGCGTTTGAGATGTGAAAGAATGAAATAAAAGCTAGGATATTGTGAAAGTGGTGGGGTGGGGTGGGGTAGCCCTACCCCACGCCCTACTACACCCTACCTCTCTACCCACCCTACCTTACATACCACCCCACTTACCTACCCTACCCACCACCCACCTACCCTACCTACCTACTTTACCCTACCTTACCCACCCCACCCTACCTACTCCACCATCACCTTATCCTACCCTACGCATCCTACCTTCCTTACCCACCATCTACTCTACTTCACCATCACCCACATATACCCTACTGATGAGAGATAAATTAACACTCATTATTATAACATTTCACCCCATTTCTAATACCGTTTTGAGCATTTATGTATCAAATCAAGTCATAATTACTAAGTTTTATCTAAAGGTATAAGTAGTAATTATTATATAAATTATTGTATTTTACTAGGTTTTATACCGGTTTAGTGATATGTGATAAAAATATGATAAAAATTACTATATTTTATAAGCGTTTTATTTTTCACTATTATGTTAAAACTAAAAATATCATAACTAAAGATCGTAATATTAACCTAAAAGAGTGAAGAAAATTCAACGCAGGTTTACAAACTTTTATTGTCGATTTACTCGCGGTTCGTTTCTTTGTATTCGGGTAAGAAAGATAAGATTTATTGCGGAGACAGAACTAAATCTTGGATAACGAGGCGAGAGTTTTGCCTTGACCGAGAAGGAATACTTGGAGCCCCAAGGCCATCAAAATATCCCACGTAACGACATGTTTTGAGGCCTAAAAGATGTATTTTGATGGATGGAAGAATGTGCACATCACGGATTTTATTAACACAAAACAAACAAGTAATAATCCGGTTAACCTCAAGTATAAGGATCGTAGTAATAGTGGTTAATGCCGGGTCGATCTTACGGGAACTAAACAATTGTGATTCCTAGTTTTTGTCTAACCTAAACTATGTCACGAAACTAATCTAAACAATGAATAAAAGCGGAACAAAGCGAAAATAAAACTAGGCAGAGGATATAGTCCAAAGCTAGGAAGAATACGGGTTGCGAACCTTTAACTAAACTAATCTAAGATGTAAATAAAAGTAAACTAACTAAACAAATTCAAGTTTTTAAGGATTTAAATCAAATGTATAACGAACAAACGAGGATTGATCCACCTATCCAACAAGCATTAATTTCCTATCCCGATTATATTGTGGTTTTTATCTAAGTTGTGATTCACCTCATCTAAATATGAACCCTAATTCCTTAGAAAGTTCATCTATTAATCCATTATCTTCCAATGCAAGATTAACGCGTTTTCTAACCAAAGGTGCAAACTTTATGTTTATAATCTAGCAATTAAACCTATTAACTTCCGTTAGGATAGATTCAAATACTATTCCTATTCATGGTGATCTAAGGTTTATAAAGATTTCCATCAACAATAAACAATCAACACATGCATATCTTCCGATATAAGAGCAATTAAACATAATAAACATGAATAAAGAAACAACCTTTAATAAAAACTCACAGTATAATCGATGAAAACGAAATCAACAGTTGTTGGATGGCTTCACAATACCCGTTTGATGAAGCTTTTAGCTTCTGAACATCCTCAGCAACTCAAAATTGCAGAAACAGTGCATAAAAAGTAACTAATTTAATCTAGATCTAAAGTGCAAAAATCTGGAATAAAAGGAAGAAAAACGCAGCCTAAAGCCGCCCCTAGGTTTAGGGTTTTGAATAATGTGTATATTGTCTCCTATATATGGAGAAAACAGCTGCTATATATAGATATTGAAGTCGGTTCAGCAAAGTCGGTCGACGGACGCTCGTCCGCTCTTGTGAACGCCCGTCCAGATAGATCTGGACTGCTTCAGACGCCCGTTCAGACAGCGTCCAAACTCTCTGTATCAAAATCGCACCACCGGACGTCCGTCTGCTCTATCAAACGCCCGTCCACTCTGGACGGGACCTGGACGCTCGTTCAGGATGATCGAATTTTGATTTCTTGATCTTTATCTATTTTTCCTCTATCTCATTCCTTCATTATCTCTTTTATCATCAATTAACTCGAACTTAATCAACTGTTGATCATCTCTTGAGCCTCAAACATGTATCTATAACACATAAAAACATCGCAAAATGTAATAATGTCCAAATAATCATAAAATCATAATTAAAACACCAAAATCAACCAATATTGCGAATAACTTATTTAAAACCTCATTTACTCAATATTTCCGTTAAACACTCGTTTCTCATGCAAATTAATACAAATACGGGGGAAAATACCATAAAATATAGCGTCATAAATCGTATAAATTCACCCTTAACAGTGCGACAAGCTAACGAGTTCAAACGGATCAATTGTCCTAAGTGCTTCTACCGTAAAATATCTTCGACGGACATTTGACCCAACTTAAAGGCATTTTCTGGGGAAGAGTTCTTCATGAAAGTTTTAGATCTTCAAATGAGCTTTTCAACGCACTTTGAATCACGTCAATCGGAGGTCTACAACTCATTTTACCAAGCAGTGATATTTTGTGATTCGCACGAACGGAAAAAACCGCACACGGCCGGAATCTTCATCATTTCAAGCACATGGGAGTCGACAAAGGAATCGGCATCAGTAAGCACCGCACGGCGCCTGAAATGGCGACACGGCACGCGCCGGTGCACTACCCCTATAAATACTCCCCTCAGTCCATTTGATCAAGGGGTCCCAAAATATATATATATATATATCTCTATATATATTTTCCTCTACCTCTTTCTTTCTTTTTCTTTTATGTTTTGGGCCCATATATATATATATATATATATATATATATATATATATATACACATGTCTATGTGTATATATATATGTATATGTTTTTATATAGTTATATATATAAATAAAGTAGTTATAAATCTAGATTGTAATGGCGGAATAATTATCGAAGATTGTTAAAATCGAAACTTTGTTATACTACATCCGTGGAAACGACCCAGTTCAAATGATTGTAATCGGTAATATATTCTAATATTATTATGTTTACTATTTCTATTTCTATTTATATATTATATATGTTAATTATGTTAAGCTAAAAATATATCTAGCCAAGATATGAATCGAATTAGTTAATCTTTTTGGTAAAATGAATGATCGACTGGTAATAATGATTAAAACCAATTATAATGAATCTCTTTCTATTTGCACTTAATGAAAGTAAAAATTGAATTAGTCACTCGATTTTTACTAGAAACGTAATCTAATGAATTGACAACTCGCGATTAGAATACGAGATCGTAATAGAAAGACCGGAGGGTAAAATTGGCGAGTGAAAATGTGACAACGGAATCCGATTTCCTACCCGGGGCGATTTGTCTTGGGAGAGATAAATCTTATTAAAATTGTGCTCACGATATTGTTATGTTAAATCACTGTTTAATTGATATCTTAAAAGCGGCCGTATGACAAAGCGGGAGTGACCCATGCTTAAGATGACATTGGATGAGAGGACTAGACATATGACAATTTCATACGCGCTCGTGTAAGGAGGAGTTGTCTAGCTTAGAGTACACCGGTTCATACATAATTGACCTCCTTGCATCAAGGAAAAGATCTGTCTCATTCAATTTCACTACAAAAAGATATTGATTGATAAAGTATTCTTGGCTAGATCCAAAAATATATATATTATCTATTTTTATATTTATATATTTATTTCTTGCTTTACTAACAATCGACTAATCTAACTATCTAACCCGAGGAAAATGGTAAAAGCTGCGACTTAGATCGAGTTAATAATAGCTTCTTGGTGTTTAACCACACTTTGAATTATGCCTTCATTTCCACGAGGATACGACCGACTCACCGGACTAGCACTACAATTTGACCCGGTACTTTGCGGTAAGGATTGATAGCCTAAAGCGATCCGTCGAACTTTTACGGCGCCGTTGCGGGAAAATGACGCTAATTCATTGTGTACATGATTACTACTTGTATTAGCTCAAAATTCTCGAGGATAAGTCAACACTCTTCTTATCACATTTCTATTTTTATTTTCCGTTGGTATCTACCTTCTTTTAGTTACCAATTTTCTTCTTCTACCAATTTCGAGTTATTTTCTATTTTCGATAGTAGAAAGTAAACGCGGTTCGTTATTTTTTTTTTGGTACCTACCTATTGGTAAGATACCAATTTTTAAAATAAAAAAGATAAATAAAAAAATACACTCGGTAAATACCCAGTGGATTCGGTAATTACCGAGAGAAGAAAAAAAATGTGGTTTTTTTATCGATTTCGTGTTATTTTCTATTCCACAAGAATTGTCAAATCGAGTTACGAAAATGGTCGAAACCGTTGGTGAAACACCTGAACAAGGGATTACTCATGCTCAAGGGCATGGCCAAAACCTTAATCAGAATTTACCTCAACCTAATAACCAGAATCAGAATAATAGAAATAATCAGAATCGGAATAAGCATACTCGTCGAAACCGCCTAACCCGAGACCTATATGTGATCGGACCGTAGAAGGTACCAGATTAATAATCCAATTCGTTTACCCAATAAAGGAGCAATTAATTTCGAAATAAAATCTCATCTTTTTGGTTTAATTGACATAAGAGCCCAATTTTTAGGAGAGGATGATGAGGATCCACATCATCACCTCTATCTTTTCGAAGAATTGTGTAATACAGCCAAAAGTCAAGGTGCTCATTATGAATTAACAAGGATGTCTATGTTTCCTTTTTCTTTAAAAGGAAGAGCACGCGATTGGTTTCTGTCACTTCCACATCATTCATTGACTAGTTGGGAGGAGATTCAAACCGAGTTCTTAAAGCAGTATTTTACTCCTGGTAGAAAATTGGAATTAATAGTCAAGATTGCTAATTTTAGACAAGGATCTGAAGAAACGCTTGGGAATGCCTTGGAAAGATTTAAAAAATTATTAAGAGCCTGTCCCGATCATGGTTATTCCTTAGATATGCAAATCCAACTTTTCTGTCGTAAATTAAGAAAAGACTCACGTGCAAATGTTGATCATGCATGTGGTGGTTCGTTAATGATGAGTGAAGCTCAGATAGTTTACGATGCTATTGAAAAGATTTTTAAAAATAACAGAATGTGGGAAACCGGTTCTAGCACCAGAAAAGTAGCATTTACAGGAGAAAGTACATCGAATACAGAAGTCCTAGCACACTTGGAGAATTTGAGTAGGAAATTTGACGGCTTATTAGCCAGTAAAACGATAAACTCAGAAAATATCATATCGAATGAATACTCAAGTCATGATAATGTGTCATTAGGGATGGAAGAACCAGAAGGATATTCAAGGGAAAAGGTGAGTTTTTTACAACAGCATAGGAATTTGAACAACACGTATTCAAACTCGTTTAATGCTATTAGAAGAGATCACCCTACTTTTCGTTGGTCTGAAAACCCTAGTAAGCAAGGACAACCACCGTATCCAGTTCAATACGAGAATCCATATAATAATCAAGTTTATCAAGGAGATACCTCGAATCGAACCTACAATCATTACAGACCGTATCCACAACATACCACTCAAAGCATACCAGTCACCCAAAGTTCAACTCAACCTGAAGGAGTTGATAAATGGGAGAAATTAATGGAAAATATGATGGGTGTGATGTCTACTCAAGCTCAAAATATGGAAACTATGATAACTTCTATGGGTACAGTCACTAAGGATATGAGTACGTTGAAAACATCTATAAGTGGACATGATACCAGAATGAGAATTGTAGAAGCTTCATTACGGAATTTGGAATATCATTTGAGTAGAGAAGAGGAACGTAAAAACAGTAGACCCCCAGGAGGACTACCAAGTAATACCGAAAGAAACTCGAGAGAGGTAAATGTTGTTATTACTAGAAGTGGAAGGATCTGTGGAAGTAATGGATTAGAAAACATCGGAATTAATGAAGTAGAGAATGATTTAGATGGTAAATATGAGAAAAATATGGAATCTAAAGATGAACCTGAATTCACCAAAGAGGAAGAGGACATTATTGAAGATTTCCTAAGACAAAACAGATATATTGAACCTGAAAGTGAGGATGAGGAATGGGTCAAGGTTCCTAGAATATTGAAAAATCCAAGAATGAGTAGGACCTTGACCAATGATCATGTTGAGAATGAATCAAGTTTGGAAAGGCCAATTCAAACCGAACCTTATCGGCTCAACCCAAATTCACCTCGGTTCAATCGATAGAAGGCGACACCATATCCAGTGCATATTTTGAAAGAAAAGGTACAGAATGATGACACACGTTGTCCTCAAAAGGCACAATCATTCAGGAAGCTTTACCATCTTCGTTTAACGACAAGGGTAAGGAGGTATACATTCTAACCCTACTTTAATTGATCTTGAATTACTCCCCATTCCCCGAAAGAGGAAATGAAAAAGATGAAGTTGGATAAGAAGTATGCACGTTTTCTTGACACTTTTCGGCACTTAACTATTAATATCCCTTTCATCGATGTTTGTAAGGGAGAGCTTAGTTTGGCAGTGAATAATGAGCGCGTTGTCTTCAACATTTACAATTCATTGAAATATCCATGCACTACACTAGAATCTAGTTCTTGTGTGAACACTTTGTGTCCCCATGTTGTGGATCGTACTAACACGCAGGTAATTGAAGAAGATGACTTCAACAATAATGTAAAAGCTCACAAACCGAAGGCTCGAAAATCAAAGGAAAAGGTCAAGAATCGTTTGGATTGGTGGAAATTGTCTGCTCTATGTTGGAGACCGGTATTAAAGACGGATGCGGTGCGTGAGGATGACCCACCACCGGTGCATTAGAGACCTAAGCAAGGAAAAGTCTAGCTATAGACTATAAATATAGTGAAATCACGGGTACTATCCTTCCTATTTACTCATTAAGCATTTATTTCTAGTTGATTCGTGTGCTTAATTGTTACATGCTTTGGTGAGTAATTGTTAGAAGTATCCCATTTAGTTTAGTATATTATATTAGTTGCTTAAGTTTGTCGAGCAAACGACGTTAACCAAAAGCGCTACCGGGAGGCAGCCCGCAAAAATGTTAAATATAATAATTACTCATACTTTGGATGATACTTTGCGAATACTTCGGATTGATTTTCATTTTGTTTTACCAAGTCTTAGGATGAATGTTTGAATGTCATTAAAAAAGGGAATGATTAGGTGGTTATCCGAAAATCCCGATGGAGAAAAAGAGAAAAATTCAAATCGTCATTTCTTGGACTTAGGTTGTTCGAACGATTTGAAATAACCCTCGAGGATCTGGGTATAAAGACTCGAGTTAATACTTTGCCATACGTTACATTTCATGATCTAGTCTGTTTTAAAATTTCAAATAACGTGTGACATGTATTAGTTCAAATACTATGGAATTGAGGAAGTCATAACTTTAACCCACCCACCCACCCACCCTTTAATATCATCCGAGTATTTGTTTTGACTTGTTTTAGTGCACCATTGCTTTCCCAACAACTTATTTACACTCACTTTACATTGGGGACAATGTAAGTTCGTAAGTGGGAGTGGAGTCGTTGGTCTGAAGCAATGGAATTAATGTTTATTTTGTATCAATAAATCCCTTAGTTTTCGATTTTTTTTTCGAGCATTATTTAGTTGATTAAAATAAATTGTATAAGGTATATATTTCATGGATTTGAAGATATAATGATCAATTTGGATGTGTATAACCAACGTGAACCGTAAGTGCATTGTAATTCCAAATATATTTGTGTAACATGAATTCCTTCACGTAAGCCTTTGATATTGAAGCGAAAATTTTAAACTGTATCCATTCAGTATCCTAGTGGTTTATCTTAGAGATAATAGCAGTAACTTAGTACCTAACTTCTGAACGTGTACTGTGAATATCTGAAGGTTTGAATGTGATAGGAAGGATATAAGTTAAGTTTATTGGGAAAAAGGAATGAAAGGAAGAATACCAAACTAAGATGAACTATTTATATGTCGGATGTAGCTACCAATGATTTGAGTGCGGTAAGGCGTTATCACGAAACGTCCTATACCACTATGAGGCTTAAAAGCTCCCGACTGCCTGATGATAGTAGTCCAGCTAGGGTGTTATCACGAAACATCCTATTGCTCGGAATGAAGGCATATGCTACACATGTGAAATTAAGTAAAAATTGGCAAATGATAATGTGGAAAGTTGGTTAAGCATGGTTGAAAACTTAGTTATCTTCTGACTATCCCCAGTATAAACTGAATGATATGCATTAGGGATTATCCTAATAAGTACACGGGAGAACTTTGTGTGGGCTATTCGCTATACCAAGGAAAGTCATTAGGGTATCGAATGGATACTTGTGCGTTTGCTTGAATTATTCAAGAGAGGATAGTGGAAATTGAAAAGGCTTGTCACACACACACTCTGTTATACATTTATATTAAGGTTAAAGCACAGTTGTAATTTAATGGTTGTATTATCTGGTTGTCCTTTATATCTTATATCTTCATGAATTTATCTCTCATTCATTTTGTTTTATCGCTTGTTTTGCTTTCGAGGACGACCAAAAGCTAAGTGGGGGGTTGTGATGAGAAATAAATTAACACTCATTATTATAACATTTCACCCCATTTACGATACCGTTTTGAGCATTTATGTATCAAATCAAGTCATAATTACTAAGTTTTATCTAAAGGTATAAGTAGTAATTATTATATAAATTATTGTATTTTACTAGGTTTTATACCGGTTTAGTGATATGTGATAAAAATATGATAAAATTACTATATTTTATAAACGTTTTATTTTTCACTATTATGTTAAAACTAAAAATATCATAACTAAAGATCGTAATATTAACCTAAAAAAGTCGATAAAATTCAACGAGTTTACAAACTTTTATTGTCGATTTACTCATGGTTCGTTTCTTTGTATTCGGTAAGAAAGATAAGATTTATCGGAGAGCAGAACTAAATCTTGGATAACGAGGCGAGAGTTTTGCTCGATGAAGAAGGAATACTTGGAGCCCAAGGCCATCAAAATATCCCACGTAACGACATGTTTTGAGGCCTATAAAGATGTATTTTGATGGATGGAAGAATGTGCCACAAGTAACGAGTTCAAGCGGATCAATTGTCTAAGTGCCTTCTACCAGTAAAATATCTTCGACGGACATTTGACCCAACTTAAAGGCATTTTCTGGGGAAGAGTTCTTCATGAAAGTTTTAGATCTTCAAATGAGCTTTTCAACGCACTTTGAATCACGTCAATCGGAGGTCTACAACTCATTTTACCAAACAGCTGATATTTTGACAGTTCGGCACGGGCCGGAATCTTCATCATTTCAAGCACATGGGATTCTGACAAAGGAATCGGCACTGTAGCACCGGCACGCGCCGGTGCACTACCCCTATAAATATATATATATATACATATATATATATATACTACAAGAAATTTGGGTTTTGGCAGCGTCATATTAGCGGCGTGCGATTAAAACACGCTGCGAATTTGATATTTTGCAGCGTGCTTTTATGTATTTGCTGCCGATAATTAGTATTGCAGCGTGCTCCATTTAATATGCTGCAGAAAAGATTTTTAGCGACTTTATGATATGTGCTGCGTAAAATACTTTTAAAAGCAACAGGAAAAATACGCTGCAAGAAATCGAAAAAATATGGCAGCGTCATAGATGCACGCTATTAATGGAAAAATTGGCTCCTTTTTTAATTTTGGTCTCCCGCTAACTCAAAAATTTACACATAAATTTAAAAGAAACGCGCTAAGGTTGAAAAAAACCTTTTTTTTCTTCAACTAATAAAAAACGAGTCCTCCACTCCAACTTGTTGGCTTTTCCTCCTCCTTCACCTTATCTAAGATTCTAGGCCAAATTTAGTTTCAGCAACGGTGAAATCGAAACAACAGGATGATAAATCGAGGTCTAAAGGTATGATTTCTCCACATTCTTTACTTCTTCATTGTTTATTTCTCGCCTAAATTGCTGATTTCAGGGTTCCGATTCATGGGTTATTCTAGTGTTTTAGGTAAATTCCTTATAATTTGCTCGTCCTGTTCTCCTAGGGATGAATTTGTGTTTGTGATTGGCCACTGGATGGAAGGTTTCACTGGCAGTCGATTCTCGTGGTTAATAAAGAATATGGCTTTAATTACTTCAGGTATTTCGAAGTCTGCTGAAGCTGTTGTAGAAACACATACCATTCACATAATGAAATCACTGCCACAATACAGGTTCATGTATAATTTATTTTTCTTTTTCGGACTAAGGGTTAAAACGTGTTTCTATAGTATTTACACAGTCCATATATTTTCATTTTTAGGGATCTTAGATTCAATCTACATTTAGGAAATAGCTTAATCCAATTGTAGGAATCTAGAAGCTATATTGTCAGATGATAGAATCGAAAAGATTTGTATGTACATTATTGTATTACAGCTAAGATGATTAATTAAGGTTGTTTCTAAAAGATTAATTTTTTGTTTTTCCATTACATTCATCTCTAATGTGCTTTAAAGCAAATGATTAACATGATTAACTGTCTTGAAAATCTCCGATTGTTTCTATGCTATTTTCTACCCAGTAGATTAAAAAAAAAACCAAAGAAGAAGATGAAGCCATCGCAAACGGAAAGGTGAGAACTACTATGATGCCCTCAGAATTGTGTGAAAGGGAGATTATTGTTTTAGCATCATAGTTAAGCAGAAAGCCATTTTTAATATATTCTGGAAAGGCCCTTTTAGGATCATAGTGCAAGCTTTTTAATATATTCTGGAAAGGCCCTTTTGATCACATAGTGTGATCATCATTCAATCTTGGAAAGGTAAGAGGAATAGCCCCATTTGGATTTTGCCCTGACAAATCTGTCAAAAGTTATAATATCCTATAGTACTTTTTAATTCAGGTTTCCTTGATCATATTTTGCAGATTATTTTTCAATTGAGCGGATGCCACTTCAAAAAAGGTTTTGATTCTGTTTTGAATATACGTATTATTGCAGGGAGGATTGGTAGTAAAGAAAGAGACTAAAAGGCAATGCAGAGACTATGATGAAGACAAATAAATATGGAAATTTGGTAATAATGCCAAAGCCAAAGATAATAGACATGGAAGTTTACTGGGAAATGACTTCCAATGTAGCAATTTGCAGCCGATGTGAGTTTTCTTATTGACTTTACCCTGTTATGCCCTTTGTTCTATTTTTTCACGCTCTGTCAACGTACATGAGACCTAAGGTTTTCTTATGTCCTATGGAATAGCTCAAGTTTTAGTTGCTTATTGTGATATTGTTTTGGTCTTAAATTATGTTAGAGGTGGTGGATTTTGAGTCGTAGGATGATGATTTGATGAATAAACGTGTCGATGCCCCGACATTACCTTTTGCATCAGTCCTTAATTTGTAATAGGTTCTTCCTTCTCTGATGTTGGTCCGGAGAAAACTAGAAAGGCCATAGCTTTCGAGAGGAGGCTGGCTGAAAGGTTTGATTAGTTTGAGGCTAGACTCCTTCCACTTATATTGCACTATTCTTCTTGATTCAAACTTTATCTTTATTTTATCACGATTTTCTGTTATTGATTTTGCCGTTTTTTATGGTTATGATTTGGAATTTCTACAATCAATAAGGCTGGTCGATGTGAGGTGACGATTAGGTAGATGTTTGAATCTGGTAATTTGGTTACGCTTTTATTGATTTCTTAAATTATATGCATAGTCAATCAAGCGTACTTATGCTGACAAATATTCCACAATGTCAAACAACCAGCACATTTCCATCTATGTAGATCAGATGATTGGCTGTTTTCTATTTACTTTATATGATTTTTTTGTTTTTATAAACAATCAAGTGATTGAGTGGCATTTTCTTTTTTCTTAGTAACTTATTTAATTATTTGTTTCTTCGTATTTTGGATGAATATGATAAGCATGTGCCTTGAATGAATACTCATGTGTTTTCTTTATATGTATAGATGCTTCCCATATTTTTTGCATCTTGGCTCTGAGTTTTGTTTGCTTTGGAAATGAGAATCAAAATCACATTTGGAAATGAACGTTGAAATTTTGTTACGAGATTGTGTGGTCTTCAGTCCGTTCTCTTCTCCGTTTGTCATCACATCATGGTAGTATTAAGTATTGTTATTAAGTGTTTGCTAGAAGTTCTAACTTTGTTGTCTCGAATTAGCTAACTATTTTTTTTATTAAGTTACATCTACTAAACTTCCACTATTTTTACGACTATGTTTGACATTAAAAATCACCCAATTCACTAATTTATTTGTGGAGTGTGTATATATTGAATCAAAAAACATGTATTAACAGGGTGTGTCGATCAACTTGATGAACTTTGGGGGCTGGTGTTTCACTTCTTAATTGACATTCTTCAAAAGTGAAGTTTATCTGCCTTCTTTTGATCTGTGTGGGTTGTGGAGTGAACTAATTGTTGGGAAAGGAATTAGTTATGGATGATATCATTGACCTTTCCCTGTGGTTGCAATGTTTTTTGAACCCTTGGTGGTAGAATAATGGTAGTATGTTTTCAGGCGTTTCAACTACCTGGTAATTTTGGTTCATATTGGAGATAATGCTTCATTTTTTTTATCTTTTACCACTGATCATTGTTTGGTGGACATGGACTATGATATGTTGATCAATTGTTTCTCATGGCTCTGGTATGCTATGCCATTGTGATGATCCTTCTAAATGTTAATAACATTTTGGTTGCTCTAATTCCTCTCTCTGATTGCTGCTTTTCTTCCACCCGTCTGAGCTTTTATCACTTTGTTCCACCATGTTAAGTTGATTTAGATATGACAAATGTGTGATCATCTAAAGGATTTGGTTATTTCTTACCTCATCCCTCTTATAATCCTTTGAACGTATGATTATTTTCGATGCTTCTAGTCACAATAAACATGTTTTAAGTTAGACTTTTTCTGATTGTAAATAGTTTCTGTTTTGTTCAGCATTTTGATTATTAATGTTTTCAATCTTGTAGTACTTTTCTTGACATGTTACTATATAAAATGTCTTTGTTCTACTTGAATAAGAAAATTTAACATTGCTTTACCACTGCTTGATGTTGCTGTATATGTTACAACAATTTAGTCAGCTTTGTGGAAGCTTAGACTAGATCTTAGTGACTAATATTTTTTTGTTTTCTAAATTTTAGCAATGATGGAAAGCCATATCAGAAAAGAGCGGGTCCTTGACATTTGACAATATATTTTAGAGATTTCATACCATTGGTGATGATTGATGAACATGGGGTATGTTTTATGGAGACAAATTCTTCTTTTATTGGATTGTCATAATTCTTCATACAATGTGTAGGATTTAGTAGGATCATGATATGCCGAGGCAAATTTGTGTCTTACTGTATTTTCCTACTTCTTCCCGTGTGTTGGATTTTGTATTTCTATTGTTGTGGTACTTGTATGGTATTCAGTTGTGCATTAATGAAAATATTTTGTGTATTGAGTTTTTTTATTAGGCAAATGGTTTGATTCATATACGTAAGCATCAGTTCTTGTATTGGGTAAATATTTTTTTTAAAAAATAAAAACTTATCCGCGGCGCACTTCAGTATGCTGCTATTAATAAATCTATCAATTTTGCTGCGTGCTTACAGACGATTCTAATAATATAAGAATCATATTGGCGGCATTCAGTGAAAGCTGCTAATAATAGCATGCGCGGCGCGCAAAGCATGCTGTCAATACTAGCATTAGCAGCGTGCAACTGATGCTGCAAAATGCATTAACTTTTAGCAGCATTGAACTTTGCAGCATGCAATGTGCGCTGCCAATAGCTATTTTGCATGCCGCGAAAAGTCATTTTTGTTGTAGTATATGTATATGTTTTTATATGGTTATATATATAAATAAAGTAGTTATAGTACAGTTGTAATGGCGGAATAATTATCGAAGATTGTTAAAATCGAAGCTTTGTTATACTACATCCGGTGAAACGACTCGATTCAATGATTGTAATCGGTAATATATTCTAATATTATTATATTTACTATTTCTATTTCTATTTATATATTATATATGTTAATTATGTTAAGCTAAAAATATATCTAGCCAAGATATGAATCAGAATTAGTTAATCTTTTTGGTAAAATGAATGATCGACTCTGGTAATAATGATTAAAACCAATTATAATGAATCTCTTTCTATTGCACTTTAATGAAAGTAAAAATTGAATTAGCCACTCGATTTTTACTAAACGTAATCTAATGAATTGACAACTCGCGATTAGAATACGAGATCGTAATAGAAAGACCGGAGGGTAAAATTGGCGAGTGAAAATGTGACAACGGAATCCGATTTCACCCGAAGCGATTTGTCTTGGGAGAGATAAATCTTATTAAAATTATGCTCACGATATTGTTATGTTAAATCACCTGTTTAATTGATGTCTTAAAGCTGGTCGTATGACAAAAGCGAGAGTGACCCATGCTTAAGATGACATTGGATGAGAGGACTAGACATATGACATTTTCATACGTTTCGTGTAAGGAGGAGTTATCTACAGAGCAGGAAGACACCGGTTCATACATAATTGACCTCCTTGCATCAAGGAAAAGATCATCTCATTCAATTTCACTACAAAAAGATATTGATTGATAAAGTATTCTGCATTTAGATCCAAAAATATATATATTATCTATTTCTATATTTATATATTTATTTCTCGCTTTACTAACAATCTAACTATCTAACCCGAGGAAAATGGTAAAAGCTGCGACTTAGATCGAGTTAATAATAAACTTGCAGTGTTTAACCACACTTTGAATTATGTCTTCATTTCCCCGATGATAATCGACCGACTCACCAGGACTAA
The DNA here is from genome assembly GCA_026214975.1 of Gentiana macrophylla. Taxonomy (NCBI): domain Eukaryota; kingdom Viridiplantae; phylum Streptophyta; class Magnoliopsida; order Gentianales; family Gentianaceae; genus Gentiana; species Gentiana macrophylla. Next base: position 24,537,564 of record CM047810.1, on the reverse strand, counting down.
GACTACAATTTGACCCGTCTGACTGCGCCGGTAAGGATTGATAGCCTAGAAACAGTCCGTCACCTACCCTACCACAACCTACCCTACCCACCCATACTCTACTTATCCTACCCACCACCACACCCTACCCTACCTTACCCACCATCTTACCTTACCCTACCTTACCACCTTACTCTACCCTATCTTAGATACCACACCACCCTACCCTACCCACCCGTACCTTACCCACCACCCTACCTTTCCCTACCTAACCCACCACCTCACCCCTACCAGACCTTACCCACCCTACCCTTACTCACCACCCCCACACCTACCCTACCTTACCTATCTCTACCCTACCCACCACCCTATCATATCCTACCCTACCCTATTTCACCATATCTTACCTTACGCATCTTACCTACCTAACCCACCACCCCACCCCTACCAAACCTTACCTACCCTACCCTTACTCACCACCTCACCCTACCCTACCTTAGCCATCTCTACCCTACCCACCACCCCATCATATCCTACCCTATCGTATTTCACAATATCCTACCTTACGCATCTTACCTACCTTACCCCACCAACTACCCTACCCTACCCCTTACCTACTCTAACCTACCCTACCACCAACCCACTCTTACCCCATCACCCACGTGTTTTGTCGGTTTTCATTTTATTCCATTGCATTCCATCCATTTTTGAAATGAATGAAAATTGACATTTTTCATTCCATTGAAATAAAATTTCATTCTATTTCATTCTCTCATAATCATACACTAACATTGTAATGGAATGAAAAATTATTATATTTCATTCAATTCTGTCCTAACAAACGTACCATTAGAGTTTGCCGTAATCGATAAAACAAAATTTCTATGTAACCACATGGAGGTAAAATGTTTTGTATGAAAAACCAAATGGGGTAAAGAGCCATGATAAATTTTAGAATACAAGTGTGGTAGGAATGTTGTATCGATAATAATAGCATTCAACTTTTTATTTTTAATCTCTCACATACGATAAAAATATATTATGTGAAAGAGAATAAAAATAAATAACTCTAATATGTGACACTTGATACACATTCATAGAACCATTACAGCATAAAATTTCTCAAAGAGTTATTTCCCAAAGAGTCATTTATGTAAAAATATTTTACCAAAAAATTATCATGTTGAACAAAATTATTACGTAAGGTCTGTGACTAGCCTATCATTTCTGACTAAGAAACCACATGTAGTTAAACTCACCAACCAAAGAAGGTAAAGTGTTTTTTTTTCCGTAAAAATAAATAACTCTAATGTGTGACATTTGATACACATTTACAGAACTATTGCAGCATAAAATTTCCCAAAGAGTCATTTTTGTAAAAATATTTTACCAAAAAAAAATGGAAACTTGAAAAAATATGCTTAAAAAGATGTTTATTTGTGTGGTATCGTATCAGATTATATTTGAAAAATATATCTCGTAAAGTAATTAAGTAGCGATTACGTAATTTATTATGAAGAAATCGGTGGCGAATACGCAACGAAATCTTTTAGGCATATTTTTCAAATGTTATTATTTTTGAAGATATCACATAAATAATTAATTTTTAAACACATTTTTCAAGTTTCTAAAAAAAAAATTTGATCATGTTGAACAAAATTACTTACGTAAGGTCTGTGACTAGCCTATCATTTCTGACTAAGAAACCACATGTAGTTAAACTCACCAACCAATCCCTTAAAAATAAATAAACAAAAGAAGGGAAAAAAGAAATCGGTTTTATCCAAAACCTCGGAAAAGAAGATCACCGCCGGATGTGCTGTACAGAGAAAAATCGACGGAGAAGAAGATGGCTATGAATATGATGGTTATAGCAAGGGAAGGGTGTAGCCCTCGGAGACCTCTTCCTCACATCCATGGCGGAAACTTCCCAAATTCTCGAAAGCCAAACACTGTGAGCGTGAAGCCCACTTTCTTAGCTATCTCCGAGAGATTCCAAGAAGACCCTCATGATGTAGTCGGGAAGAAAAACAATAAAACCCACAATTCTAATTGGTTTTCTATTATAAACTTCAAGGTACCGCCACATTTCACGGGTCTTTTGATTTTTTTTCTTTCTGTTCTTAACAAATATTTGGATAGAAACTGCTCTTTAATTTCCCCATTAGTAGTTACATGCTGTAGTAGGAGAAGCTTTGTTGTTGACTTGTTGTTAATCCCTTGAAATTTTGAATTTCTGATTTTTTGCATTCACTTTGGTTTAATATTTAACCATTGGAAAATCGGTTGTCAGATAAATCTTGTTAGATCGCACATCAAGGCCACAATCAATCAAACCGATACCGTATGGACATCAAAAGATTATTCTTTTTTCATCAATAATTGGATGTTTCAACTTTCAAGTTAAATGATATTGTGCCTAACGTAAAAAAAAAAAAAACGGACAAGCATAGACCAATGCTTGTTCCTTTAAGAATGAAGCAAATAAGACCCATAGTGTATGTTGGCAGTTGTTTGCATTTTATGTGTTTCTTTGTTTTACAAGTCAAAGTTTATCATCAGTTGATCCCATTGTAATGTGCTAATTAGGGTATGGTGGCTCGGATATTCGAGTGCATGTTAGCATCCTGGACCAGAGAATTCTAAAGTTGGAAGCATCAAACTGTATCGGTTATTTTGTTCACTTGAATGAATAACCTTGAAATGGATTGAATCTCTTGGATGGAACTATGCCATGTTCATTTTGTTTTATCTGTAGCTTTTGTTTGTTTTGTATCGTGTATTCGATCAAATCCGGAGGTTGAGTTCATGAGAATTGTACAGTAACCAGAATTTTAATGAGCCTGCCCTAGTGGGAATGAGGCATGTGCATTGTATTGTTTTATGGTTCTCTGATTTTGTTTTTGTTGTATTTCATGTGTGATACGTTAGCTAGACAAGCCATCTGTTGCACTTGCCATTGTTGCTACAAATGCATGGATGGTAACATCGCCTTTAAATGCTCTGGCTGAGACGTGTGAGACAGATAAATCAGTGTTCAACATGCCCTTGCTGCTATTAGTTTCCATAATAGGTGCAACAGTCGGAGGTAGGGTACTTATTTTTGTTGCAGATCTCCATTCCTTTATTCAGCGTTGTTGTCAGTTTATTATAGGAACTTGACTTTGTTCATTTACTTTCATATTAGGCCTCTGTGTTTTTCTTTAGTTTGAGAATCAAATTAGTGCCAAATATTATGACTTCCCATGTATTGTATCCTATGCAAATATCACTTATAATCTCCTAACATATCTACTCGACAAAAGCAAACCATGCTTGTTTTGAAATTGTCGGGTATTCAAGGTCTAAATCCTCTTTTCATGAAATGCATTCGAAGTTACAAAATGTGTACCAGATGCTGATACGACACACTTTTAACATACTCGTGCATGAAGTTTACTTAATATTTCTGCTCGGTTGGTGTACTTTGTCTGCTGAATCTTTGTTATTATAGGATTGCTTGCCCGCCAGAGAAAGGGAGAATTACAACGGCTTAATGAACAGCTCCGACAAATAAATGCAGCTTTAAGAAGGCAAGCAAAAATTGAATCTTATGCGCCCAGTTTGAGTTATGCTCCTGTGGGTGGGAGGATAGCAGAAGAAGAAGTTATAGTTGATTCTAGGAAACAAGATCTTATTTCCCGCCTCAGAAATGGTAAAACTTATCTGAGAAATCAAAACCCGGAAAAGCTTTTTCGAGTTTAAAGCGGCTCTTGAGCTAGCTCAGACTCTAAAGTATCCAAGAGAGGAAAAGAAAGCTGCTAGGGGCTTAGGTATATGATTGATACTCAATTGCTCTGAAACTCATTTACCCATGAATTTGATCAGAAATAGGCATGCATTTTCGGTATTTTCGTAAAGGGAGTCTTTAAATGCAGCACACCGAACCTACACCGAACCTACTGTGTCATGACACAACAAAAGGCCGATTACTCATGAATTTGATCAGAGATATGCATGCATTTTCATTGTTTGACCAGAGACATTATGCATGCAACTCGTCTCCTTGGCTCAGATTCATTACATTATATGATCATTTTTTGCCATATCAAAATTTTGACAACTCTTTCCTGTGGTGAGTCTATAATGCACCACACTGAACCTATTGTAGCACCACAGTTGCCACGGCATCACACTGAAAATCGACTTTCAAAAGGCCGATTATGCACAACCTATTTTTAATGGGCGTCTTTACTGGCACCACACCAAATCTACCGTTGTGGCACCACAGTGACAATCGACTTTTTCACAGTCGAGCCTTGACCTGAGAATCGACTTTGGAAAAGTTAATTAATTCATGTGCGGTGTCACAGTAAAACACCGTGGTGCCACTAAAGGCGCCCCTCTTAGAATGTCATTTTCACTGTGGCTTGATGCACAGTAACCAGTCAACTAGTGGAAAGTCGATTCTTATGTCTAGAATCTGACTATGAAAAGTCGATTGTTTCCTATGTGGGCGTCAGCTTAAAAACTCCGTGGTGCTATTAAAGGAACCCCGTTTAAAAAGTTGATTTTCACCATTGTTTGGTGTCTTAATAAGTTGGATGCTGGTTGTGGTGTCATTAAAGTTTCTTTCCTGGATGTTATCATGTAATGGTCGAGTGTATGTTTACTCGTGACTGATTATTATTCTTGTGTGCGCGTTTTTGTCTTTTCTAGGGGCATCATTGCAAAGACAGGGGAAGTATAGGGAAGCCATAAATTACCATTCAATGGTGCTAGAGATTTCAAAAAGAGAAGGAGAGGAATCTGGAGATGCAGAAGCTTATGGAGCCATTGCTGATTGCTACACTGAGGTTGGTGATTTAGAGAAAGCTGCCAAATTTTACGACCACTATATTGCACGGTTGGAGACGGACTGACTGACAGACGAGTCTTTTTCGCTTAGAGTTTGGCCTTTTAACTTTTTCGCTGTTATCTAATTCTCGAGACCACCATTTTCTGTGGTCTTTTTAGTTGGAGTGGCATCAAGAGATATTGTAATATAGAGGACATTGATTTGTCCCTAGATAAGAACTGGCTTTGCTATTTGATGTATTATCTTTCTGCATGTAGACTAGACATGTGTCATTACACGTAAAAACTCGCGTGCTCCTACGTGTATTTTGTCTAGCTCGTACAATGCAACTCCACACGCAGGGTAAGGAGTCGTGATTTTCCTTGCCAAGTTGCACTACTATCCGAGGCGGGAAATAAATATTAATGATCGTTGTTTAAAATAAAAAAAACAAATTAAAAAAAAAAAACTTTGTGGTTCTGATCGTTTCATTCATCACTTCACCTGAAAAACACTCTCTACACAAGTATTTCCCATCCGGCCGGGGCCTCTCCCTCTCCTACAAAGTTTGAACATATTTTCAAAGTAGCCCTTAGCGGTTGAGCGTCTACTCTAAATACCGTGAATAAATTTGTAAAATTAAGTTTTGGATCATGCAGATGCATTAATAACCTTAGGAAACAGAATATTTACATGGGGTAATTCATTTGTAGACTTTCTATAAAGCAGGTTGTCAAACGACTGGCGTATACAAACAAAACAATTTTGTTTTTTTCAATATGTGACAGTCATTTGGTGGTCCATTCCAATAGAGAATCTCTGCATCAGAATTTTTCCTTATATAGGTATATGTATATCACCATGATGATAAAGTGCAACTTATATCTTCTACTACCCAATCACACTACTAGTTACCCTACAATAAGGCAAGTTACCCCCCAATACTAGTTACCCAATCACACTACTAGTTAGTAGTTATCTTATAGGGAAGTTATTGTGTGGTGTCACACGCACAAAACACCGTGTGTGAGTCCGAGCACTGCGCAGTTTTATTCTGTATTTAAACTGTATAGTTCTAATCGTTTCACTAATCACTTCACCTCAAATTCTCTCACCACACAATAACTTCCCCAACAATAAGGGGCATGTCATATTTTTGTTATGTCATCTTCGTAGAGACAAGATCGTAGAGGAGGGGGTTGATAGAGTAGGTAGGCATTATTTATAAATCATTAAATGAAAGTTGGTTGCCAGTCATTTTCTACTTTCATTGTATGCATCAACAATGCTCCTCATCTAAGGTTCTTTAGCTTATCTAAGGTTGTTTAGGTGGGGAAGTTATTGTGTGGTGTTTCCACATGATGTGACACTTCCCAGACCACACTGTTTTATTCTGTATTTAAACTGTGTGGTTCTGATCGTTCACCCGTCACTTCACCTCAGATTCCCTTACTACACAATAACTTCCCGTTTAGATGAATGCCTTTTCACACGGTAAAAAAATCTTCGAATTCATTTGGGTCAGAATGTATGAAGTGGGCTTTTTGACCGGTATCGGGTGTAGAAAACACTTAAGTTCTCATTGAAATTAAGTATGGATAATCAACCACATTCTTACTTATGTTGATTCAGAATAATGTAAGCCGTGTCAAAAGATAGTTCCCTTCTTTAAATTAATGGATTTCTTCCAAAATGAAAAAGGGAAAAAAGAGTTCAGGTTCTTTAATTTATTTGTCAAGTCCTTTTATTCCAAGAATGATAAGTGTACCTTTCATATATATAGATATATTTACTTAATAATAAAAATTCCTTTGGTGGGCTAAAACTTTTTGCATTAATAGAATATCACATCATCCACTTAAAAGCAACAATTGAGAATGCATGGATTTGATATACTAATAGTATTTCGTTTTCACTTTTTCCATCATTTTGAATGACAAACGGAATCACCAAGAAGAACCTTAAAATATACAACTACAAGTCTACAAGGACCCTAAAACATGGGAAGTTGTCAATATTAATTAGTCCCTTTGTCAAATCATTGATTCCATAAAATAGCTGAAACAGTTCCAAGTTATACATTTAAATCTGAGTAAGAGTTAGACTTTACAGTTATTACAACTCCGGATAACAGGGGTTTAGGTCGTATGTCTACGTAGTAGCGTAAAGGCTAAGCACACGTTTTTTTACATGTCTTTACGTGTACGAAAACACCACGAAAAACATCTTAATCTCTGAGACAGAGAACCGACAGACAGTAGTAAAAGAATCCAGCGGGACAGCAAAATAGAAAATGAGAATCATGACATGAAAGATGGGCAGGCAGCAAGATAAAAAAGAGATGGCCAAAGGTAGCAGACACTTGAAAAGAAAAGCTTACAACAAAAGAGCATCATTTCATTTCTGCTTTTTTTTTATTATTTGTTTCCCTTAATTTAATCCTCTACTTGTACTTTATCTTATCTTTTGACCGGTCGATAAATCTTACAAACGATCCTGTTTGCTTGATGTAACATATATAGGGTTTTAATTTATTTACTTATTTTATATATATGATAATTACATTGCCGAATAACATTTGGGTATAAATGATCGAAGAATCATTAAAATTAATTTACGAAGTTGAGGAAACCTCAAGTTTTATAATTCCTAGTTTGAATATAAATTTAATATGCGTGTTAAAATTCAAACTTGATCACAAACGTCTTTTGTACGTATTAAGTCAAAATCGGTCTAGTTAAAGATTGTTAATTTCACACTAAACAAAATATGTTGATGTTAAATGAAAAGTGGGTTGATAAGAATAAATAAATTAGTCTTAATATCATGAAAGTTGTTATATATACTATAAGTCTGACACGTTATCATCAACGTTTACGAATCAACAAGAGTGTGTGTTTCTTGTTGTAATATTCCGATTTTCGGGAAAGGGCGGACGTGTCATTTTACGAAAACGAAATATTATTATTATTATTTTTTATGGGAGTTAAGTATTTAATTGATTTTATATATATATATATATATATTATTATTTTTTTCGAGTTATATGTATATATATATGATTCAGGGAAAAATCTGATTATTTGGTAATTAAGGGCAATTAAGAAAAAGGGGATTAATTGGGAATTGGTATTTAAGGAAAATTAACACAGATAATTCCCATAACCTAAACACAAATTCAGAAATCAGTTAACGTCCCTCTTCTCTGCGCAATCAAGAGGAAGAAATAGGGCTTAGACGATTTTCACAAATTCTAAGAGAAATCTTAATCGTTTTCAGATCAGACGGAAGAATTGGAATCGTTGTGAGAAGGGCAACGTTTGGATATCAGTTCGTGGGAAGTGCATCAGACTTTTCAAGGCTGTTTGGATCAGTTCTTGGCTGCAAATAGGTAAGAGACTCTTCCTATGATCTCGATTATGATTCGTAAAGTTTAGATCATGTTTTAAGATGCGTAGATGCAAGAAATATGTGTTTTTCGTTGATCAAAGGATCACAGATGTTTTGGAATGTTTAGATATGTTTCTATACGTTTCACTGTGTTGAAATCGATGTTAATTAGGTTAGAAACGGTTTAGAAATCGCGTTTTGAAGATTTTAGCGTTTTGGGAAAAACCCAGGCAAACGGGCGTTTGCGATCATAGCAGCTCAAACGGGCGTTTGCACCAGGCAGACGGGCGTTTGAGGTTAGACTTTTGATTCAGGATGTAGCCTTTTTTGACGGACGGGCGTTTGGGGTTAGTGGACGGGCGTTCAATGTCGAACGGGCGTTCATAGGATGTCAAACGGGCGTTTGACCTGTTTTACCTTGTTTTTTTAATACTGTTTTAGCATTTCAGCTTGGTTTTCGGCTTCATAATCGCGTTTTCACTGTTTTAAACCCTTATCATGATATGTTAACATTAATTAAACATAAACAAGCCTGAATTGAGCTTCTGATTCGTTCAGTTAAAACACCGAATGTACTCTTAAAGGGAGTTGAAGTCCGGATCCGTCGGAAGAGCGTGATAGGCTTGTGCTTTGATGAATTAGTAATCATCAATGTCTGTGTAATTGCTAGTCTTTGTGCGTGTCAGTGGTCAGGAAGAGAGTAGTCAAGGTGAGGGAGATTAATTGAAAACACTTAGGTGGTTAGTTAATCATCCTAATAAATACGTACTTGACTAGTAAAAGATTAAACAACATGTCTCTCTTGGATAGGCACCAGTCTATATCGCGATGTGTGTGCTACCTCTGAAGGTGGAAGAACCCGTAGGTCAAAAAAACCACAAGTTCGGGTGACTCCACTGAGACGCCCTTACTATCGGAGTCTACCTATTCTAGACTTCGTGGATATTGGTGTGATCCACTAATATGTTGCCAAGAGTGTCCCAAAAGTGGATACGCGTAGTGCCCTTGAGTGCGGTTGTAACATAGATAAGTTAAGTAGAAACGTTTAGTCAATTCATGTTGATGGACATGAAATGAACCCCAGATTGAGTCGGTCACATATAAACAACTAAACTTCTAAATATTTTTTCTTTATAAATTATAATTGTTGTCATAGCTTCTCTTTCTTATTAAGTACGTTGTACTTACCTCAAATGCATGTTTTCTATGTGTTTGGGGATGAGAAGACGAACAAGTCGATAATGTTTACGAGGAGGAGTTCGATGATGACGTTTGAAGACGCCTCATTGAAGACTTTACGTTTATTCTTTTGTTATCCATTTATTAGACTGTTTTTAATACCTTTTGGATTAGGCTTTTGGTCTTTCGAGACTTGTAGTACCCTTTACGTTTCTTTTGGATTTCGTATTTTTCCTTGAATATAATAAGTTACATTTCCATCTTTAGATTTCATGTTTCTATTCTTGGATATTTGAAATTTTTCATACCCGAGTCTTTTGCTTCCGTTTGCTTATTTTTGATACGACGTAGTAGAGGCTTACGTATAAAGTGAATTTGTTTTTATTTTATACGTGCCGAACGTTCCTTTTCCGGATAAGGACTCGGTGTCCGGGAGCAGGCGTTCTGATTGGTATCAGAGAGAAGCATATTTTAGGCTTCCTTTCTTTTAAGATAAGTTTCTCTAGATCCTTTAGTAACGTTCTGGTTTTCTTTGATCATCAGGATGGTGTTCACGAAGGCTGGAGCGGCGCGAGACTTCAGAGTTCGGACGGGAAAGTCCTACACCGGTAGTAGGAGGCGGTGTTGTGAGGCGGATTCTTCCACCTCGGTGAGTTTGTCACCACCTCCTCACACGGCGACACCCACACCAAGGTGTCAACGGGGTCTGTCACCACGACCTCATCAGGAGCAACCTCCACAATGGCATATGGGGAGTTCGGTTCAGTTCACTTTGGTAAGTGATGTTCCAGTAGGATTTATACCGCCACCGATAAGCTACCCTCCACCCCAACAAACCTTTTACCCCTCGCGGTGAGCCACCCTCACCATTAGTGTTTCACCAACAACATCGGACTTTCTACCCCCTCCTCTGTAGTCATACCCCTCGACCTACCGTACCACTTTCACCGCACAGACCATCAAGCAAGGTTTTGGTTACCCACCCTTTGGTTTCCAACAACCTCAGCCAACTCCACAGCATCACCAAAATTACCATCAGGGATACTACCCTTTTCAGCCTGAACCTCAAGTGAATCCAACTTACCCTTAGCAACAGTAGTACCAGCAACAAGTACCTTTTGGTTACCCTCCGGTTTACCCACTAGTTCCACCGGTTAGACCGGCATTTGAGCAAGCACCGGATGTGGATTGGTATACAAGATTGAGAAGGAATCGGGTTGAAAACTTCTATGGGAATGTAGAACATTCAAAGGCTGAGGAATGGATAAGAAGCTTTGAAAAGGCATGCAGGAATATACATGTTCCTGAAACAGAGATGGCCCAACTAGCAGTTAGTTTTCTTTTGGGTGAAGCTGAAGCTTGGATAGATGCCATTCAGAGTAGTAATGATAAGATCACAGACTGGGAAGCTTTTAAAGCTATGTTTTTCAACGAGTACTTCCCGGCAACAGTACAAGCAGATAAGACAAGTCGGTTTTTGAAACTTAAGCAGGGTAATCACTTGATAGTATCTCAGTACACCAATAGGTTCAATGAGTTGGGAAGGTTTTACCCTGAGCTGATGAAAGTGGAAGAAAGGAAAATGGCCCTTTACAAAGAAGGGTTGGCCTATGAAATTCGATCGGCATGTTGGGATTCTGGCGAGGACTATGGCGGAGTTCTTGAATAAAGCCTTGGAGGTTGAGACCTTCGGGAAGAAGGCTCTGATTGTGATTGGGAACAAGAGGAGCTTTGGGACTAGTCAAGGCAATTATCGAGGAGTGCCACAGCGAGCGTCAAGAAGGCGGCGGCTCCTACGGCAACAAAGGCCCCAACCGATTGCACCGTTGTGTTTCAAGTGCAATAAGAATCATTGAGCGAGTGCCGACAAAACACGAATAGTTGCTACGCTTCTGCGGAGAACCAGGGCACTTTTCAGGGAATGTCCCAATAAAGGAATAAAGGAGTACGAGCCGAGGAGCAGGAGAAGCGGCCCAAGCCGACCAGTTCGAGTTTTTGCAGCTGACGCTAAGGATGCAGAACCAGAGGATGATGTTATCTCAGGTACCCTATTGTTGTTGATTTATTTTATTAAGATATTTTTATAGCACGGTTATTCATGCTGTAATTTTATTTAAATGAATGAACATGCACCTTAGAAGTACGATAATGTTAGATAATCTAGTGGTCGAGCTTTGTTCGATCACGGGGCGTCTAACACCTTTGTGTCGACCAAGGTAGCTAAGAAGTTGAGTTTACCCTCGGAACCTTTAAGAAACACCTTGGAGATAACTACACCGTTAGGGAAGGTAACAAAGGTAACTAGGATGATACCTCAGTGGGCGTTCGAGTTGGATCTTATCGATGCTAGAAGCGACTTCACGCTTTTAGACTTTTTTGATTTTGATGTCATTCTTGGAATAGGCGGCTATCCGAGAATTATGTTCACCTGGATTGTAGAGAAAATAGAGTGACCTTCAAGATACCAGGGAAATCGGATAAGACTTACCAAGGAAATGTTTACAAGCCTAGTAAGCGTCATCCGATAATTTTTGGTTAAGGCAATCGAGCTTGTCGGAAGGGTTGTGAAGGCTACTTGTTGTGCGCGGTGGATGTGGAACAAGTGAAGCCTAAATTAGAAGAAACTCACAGTAGTAAGAGAGTACCCCGAGGTATTTCCGGAAGAATTACCGGAAACATGCCGGATAGGAAATCGAGTTTGAGATCAAGTTGATACCGGGAGCGGCACTAGTTGCCAAGGCACCCTATAGAATGGCACCGATTGAATTGAAAGAGTTGAAAGCTCAACTTAAGGATATGCTTGAGAGGAACATAATTCAGCCCAATACTTCACCTTGGGGAGCCCCTGTTTAGTTCGTGAAGAAGAAAGATGGTAGCATGAGGATGTGTATCGATTACAGAGCTATTTGAATAACCTTACCATCAAGAATAAGTATCCTTTGCCGAGGATTGATGATTTATTTAACTTGATTCTGCGAGGGCAAGAAAGTGTTCTCTAAGATTGACCTTAGGTGCGGTTATCATCGATTGAAAATTAAGGTGGCGAGATGTACGAAGGCGGCTTTTAGTACGAGGTGCGGTCATTATGAGTTCTTAGTTATGCCTTTTGGACTCAATAATGCTCCATCTGCATTTATGGATTTAATGCGTGAGTTTTCATGCCTTACTTGGATAAGTTTGTGACAAGTGTTCATAGACATCCTAGTGTACTCCAAGGATGAGAAAGAACATGAGGAACACTTAAGGATAGCGTTGGATACCTTGAAGAAGAACGAGTTGTTTGCTAAGTTCTCTAAGTGTGACTTTTGGTTGAAACAAGTCGAGTTTCTTGGGTCACGTCGTTTCGGGGATGGTATTCAAGTTGATCCCGCCAAGATTGAGGCGATTGAGAATTGGCCTCAGAGCTACCCTGGTTTGAGTAAGTAAGCTTTCTTGGATTGGTCAAGCACTATAGGAAGTTTGTGCAAGACTTTTCGAAAATAGATACCCCACTCACCAAGCTTACGTAGAAGAATGTGAAGTTTGAATGGACAAAGGAGTGTGAAATAGCTTTTCAGACGTTGAAGAAGAAGTTGACTACTGACTCAGTTTGCAGGGTTCGGAGATTTTTGATAACTACGATGTCTACAAGGATACTTCGGGGCAGGGTTTAGGTTGTGTATTGATGCAAGGAGGGAAAGTGATTGTTTATGCATCTAGGCAGTTGAAGGTGCATGAGAAGAACTACCCGACACACGACTTAGAGTTGGCAGCGGTAGTGTTTGCATTAAAGACTTGGAGGCACTATCTATACGGAGTTAAGGCAAGGATCTTCACCGTTCACAAGAGTTTAAAGTACTTCTTTACACAGGAGAATCTGAATATGAGACATAGAAGATGGTTAGAATTCATGAAGGACTATGATTTGGATATTCAGTACCATCCAGGCAAAGCCAACGTAGTGGCAGATGCTTTAAGCAGGAAACCAGTATTTGCAGTGTCAAGCGTCGAAGATGTGGCAGAAATGTTAGATGGGCTGGAAATCAGCAAGTTTGATCAGATTGAGGATCGACAGTTTGTGGCGCCGCTGTTAGCAAGATCTGAGTTGATGGATGATATTCGGGAAAAGCAAGATGAAGACCCAGCTTTGGTTGATTTGAAGAGAGTTGCTAGAGAGAAGCCTACAGTGGGTTATGTCTTGGACAAGAATGGAAACCTTTGGTACCAGGATTGTTTGTGTGTGCCTAATGTTGGCGACTTAAGACAGAGAGTTATGGAAGAGGTACATAGGATTGCTTTTGCAGTTCATCCAGGTGCTACCAAGATGTATCGGGACTTGAAAGAAAGGTTTTGGTGGCCCTCGATGAAGTTGGAAATAGCCAAGTTCGTAGCAGAGTGTGACATTTGTCAGAAAGTGAAGACAGAGCATAGGAGACCAGGAGGAATGCTTAAGCCCTTGGATATCCCTGAATGGAAGTGGGATAAGATTACGATGGATTTCATCACCGGTTTACCGAAGACCAAAGGAGGGCATGATGCGATTTGGGTAATCATGGATAGATTGACCAAATCTTCCCATTTCTTACCATATAAGGTGGACATGCCTTTGAAGAAGATGACAACACTATATCTGGATAATATAGTGAAGTTACACGGAGTTTCTATCTCGATAGTTTCGGATCGTGACTCGAGGTTCGTCAGTCGGTTTTGGAAGAGCTAACAAGAAGCTTTTGGAACCAAGTTGGATTTGAGTACGGCTTTTCATCCTCAGACAGATGGACAATCTGAGATGACCATCCAAACACCTGAGGACATGCTAAGAGCTTGTGTTTTGGAAGTAGGCGGATCATGGGATGATTACCTACCCGTAGCGGAGTTTGCCTACAACAATAGTTATCATGCAAGCTTAGGCATGCCACCGTTTGAAGCTTTGTATGGAAGAAGATGTCGACGCCTTATTTGTTTTGGGATGAAGTCGGGAAAGGCAGATCACAGGGCCGGAAATGGTTGAACAAGCTAAGGAAAGGGTTCGATTGGTTAGAAGAAGAATCAAGGCGGCTCAAGGCAGCGAAAAGTTGGGCGGGGCGTTAGAAGAAGACCGCTTGAGTTTGAAGTCGGTGACAGAGTGTATCTACGAGCTTCACCGATGAGGGGAGGGAAACGCTTTGGACAAAAGGGAAAGCTAAGTCCAAGGTATGTTGGACTGTTTGAAATTCTGGAAAGGATTGGACCGTTGGCTTACAAGCTTAAGTTACCGGAATCCATGTCAAGGGTCCATAATGTGTTTCACGTCTCAATGTTGAAGAAGTGTCTGACGAAGAATGATGTTGAAACCACGGTTGATCCGGAAGTTCTTCAGGACAATCTTGCTTATGATGAGAGACCGATCAAGATTTTGGACCAGAAGGAAGAGATGATTAAGAGGCGGATGATCCCATTGGTTTTGGTTCAGTGGAGCAATCATTCACCCGAGGAGGCAACTTGGAAGGTTGAAGATGACATGATCAGTGAATTCCAAGAGTTTGTTGATCTACCAGGTATGTTCTAGTTTCGAGGACGAAACTCCTTTTAAGGGGGGAGGAATGTAATATTCCGATTTTCGGGAAATGGCAGACGTATCATTTTACGAAAACGAAATATTATTTTTTCTTTTCTTTTATGGGAGTTAAGTATTTAATTGATTATATATATATATATATATATATATATATATATATATATATATATATATATATATATATATATATATATATATATTCGAGTTATATGTATATATATGATTCAGGAAAAATCGATTATTTGGTAATTAAGGGCAATTAAGGAAAGAGGATTAATTGGGAATTGGTATTTAAGGAAAATTAACACAGATAATTCCCATAACCTAAACACAAATTCGAAATCGATTCACGTCCCTCTTCTTTTGCGCAATCAAGAGGAAGAAATAGGCTTAGACGATTTTCACAAATTCTAAGAGAAAGCTTAATCGTTTTCAGATCAGACGGAAGAATTGGAATCGTTGTGAGAAGGGCAACGTTTGGATATCAGTTCGTGGGAAGTGCAGCAGACTTTTCAAGGCTGTCTGGATCAGTTCTTGGCTGCAAATAGGTAAGAGACTCTTCCTATGATCTCGATTATGATTCGTAAAGTTTAGATCATGTTTTAAGATGTGTAGATGCAAGAAAGATGTGTTTTTCGTTGATCAAAGGATCACATATGTTTTGGAATGTTTAGATATGTTTCTCTACGTTTCACTGTGTTGAAATCGATGTTAATTAGGTTAGAAACGGTTTAGAAATCGCGTTTTGAAGATTTTAGCGTTTTGGGAAAAACCCAGGCAAACGGGCGTTTGCACAAGGCAAATGGGCGTTTGCGATCATAGCAGCTCAAACGGGCGTTTGAGGTTAGACTTTTGATTCAGGATGTAGCCTTTTTTGACGGACGGGCGTTTGGGGTTAGTGGACGGGCGTTCGATGTCGAACGGGCGTTCATAGGATGTCAAACGGGCGTTTGACTGCTTTTTTACCTTTTTTACCTTTTTTTTTTTTGTTTTAGCATTTCGACTTGGTTTTCGGCTTCATAATCGCGTTTTCACTTTATTTTAAACCCTTAATCATGATATGTTAACATTAATTAAACATAAACAAGCCTGAATTGAGCTTCGATTCGCGTTCGATTTAAAACACCGAATGTACTCTTAAAGGAGTTGAAGTTCGGATCCGTCGAAGAGCATGATAGGTTTGTCCTTTGATGAATTAGTATTCATCAATGTCCGTATGTAATTGCTAGGCTTTGTGCGTATGCAGTGGTTCAGGAAGAGAGTAGTCAAGGTGAGGAGATTAATTGAAAACACTTAGGTGGTTAGTTAATCATCCTAATAAATACGTCTTGACTAGTAAAAGATTAAACAACATGTCTCTCTTGGATAGGCACCCATCTATATCGCGCGATGTGTGCTACCCGAAGGTGAAAGAACCCGTAGAGTCAAAAACCACAAGTTCGGGTGACTCCACCGAGACGCTTACTTACTATCGGAGTCTACCTATTCTAGACTTCGTGGATATTTGTGTGATCCACTAATATGTTGCCAAGAGTGTCCCAAAAGTGGATACGGCGTAGTGCCGCTTGAGTGCGGTTGTAACATAGATAAGTTAAGTAGAAGCGTTTAGTCAATTCATGTTGAGGACATGAAATGAACCCCAGATTGAGTCGGTCACATATAAACAACTAAACTTCTAAATATCTTTTCTTTATAAATTATAATTGTTGTCATACTTCTCTTTCTTATTAAATCGTTGTACTTACCTCAAATGCATGTTTTTCTATGTGTTTGGGGATGAGGAAGACGAACAGTCGATAATGTTACTGAGGAGAAGTTCGATGATGACGTTTGAAGACGCTTCATTGAAGACTTTACGTTTATTCTTTTGTTATCCATTTATTAGATTGCTTTTTAATACCTTTTGGATTAGGCTTTTGGTCTTTCGAGACATCATGAGCACCTTTACGTTTCTTTTGGATTTCGTATTTTTCCTGAATATAATAAGTTACATTTCCATCTTTAGATTTCATGTTTCTATTCTTGGATATTTGAAATTTTTCATACCCAGTCTTTTCTTCGTTTTCTTTATTTTGATACTGACGTAGTAGGCGCTACGTATAAAGTGAATTTGTTTTTATTTTATACGTGCCGAACGCGTTCTTTTCAGAATAAGACAAGGTGTCAGGAACAGGCATTCTACTTGTAGTTGAAAAATGGTGTGTACTTCCTTCCTCTCAAAAGAGAAATGTTGTGTATTTGACCTTTTCTTTTCTTTTAAATATTTTTCTAGTAGTATTTATTATATTATTATTGATAGAAAGAATAGGAGTAGCAGGTAGTTGCGTTTAATGAATGTTTAGATAATATAATAAGGGGGAAAAAGGATATCACTGAAAGTCATGGCCATGACGCAATGCAGCACCCACCAAAAGTAGTACCAGTATATATACAGACAGAAGGAGTAGAAGAAAAAGAGAAAGGCTCGTCTAAAGGAAGGAAACGCCTGTATAAAGTCAACAGTCAACAGTCATACTGTCTCCTTGACCGCAAATTTTGAAACTGCCCAGATGACCAATGTACTTTGAGGAAAACAAATTTTTATAATAGGAAGTTAACTTATGTCATTTTATTTTTCTTAATAGTATAATTGCATATGGTATATAGACGTGTAACATGTCATTTCATTTTCTTTTTCCAAATAGTATATAAATATATATATATGGTAGAACAAAGGTATAAATGAACGCATATATATGGTCACGTTTTGCCATGCAATAAAAATGCGTACGATTATTGTTGTGGTCGTTAATTCGGAGGTTTCAAGTTCGAATCCGAGTATGGTGTATGTGTATATTTCGTATACTTAAAAAAAAAAAAAGAATAAAAAATATAACACATCTCTTGATACAATCTTCATTTGTATCATATAATATATTGATGAGTATACGAATCACTTGCACCAAATATCGTACATAAATGTATATAAATACGTATTTTAGATAAGGGAAATTATTTCTACTATCATAATTACCTAGTCATAATAAATTACACTATATATTTTTAAAAATTATTAGTCATTAACCATAGCAAATGAATCATGATGTATTATAAAATAGTGTTACCTTTTAAAGAGTTAATTCCTTCATATGTATTTTGCCTTATTTCTATAGTGTAAAATATAATTCCCTGATTTTAATTTGTAAAAGTGGTAATAGAGATTCCGTATGTCTTAAATAAAGATTTTATGAAATAGAAAAAAATGAAAAAAATATTGTGTTTTTTCTTTGAAGGGAGAAATACTTATTCCCGAGAAAAGTTATGATAAAAGGATTATTTTCGAGTTATATCAAGTAAAGGGTTATGATTAATCCAACTCATATAACACACTCCTAACGTGTGAGAGAAAAAATAAGAAATAATTATAACATTCCACTTGATATAACCAGAAAATACTTGTTGGACCGTAATTTTTCTCCTTATATATTCCCTTCCCTTTATATATATATATATATATATATAGTGCTTGTAACCATTGATTTTTCAGTTGGTAGCAAGTCCTCTCTTCTTCAACAACAACATAACTAATTGCGTTCTTCTTCCAAAAAAACATTTGGCTACTTCCGGCGGCCGGAGATAAGCACAAATTAAACCATGTCAAAGAACACCGTGAAGAAGGTGTGTTTGGTTCCTGACGTCGTTGAACTAAAGACACCAGTCAACGGCGGAGGAAAGATGAAGAAGATGACGGAGGAGGAGGATGAAAGTATCATTAATGGGTGCAAATGCAGAATGGCAAAAGCTCAGCAGGGTTTCTAAAGAGGGTAGGAAAGAAAGTGGCGAAAGCTATGAAATTGATGATGTCAGATGGAGGAAAGAAGAGTTCGCGTAAAGTCATGTCTTCTTCAACGAATTTAGCAAGGTCTCGTTCTTACGCTGAGAATTGCATTATTGATTCTCAACGTGCTGAAGCTATTAATGATTGTATTGAGTTTTTGCACTCTTCTTCTTCTTCTTTACCTAGATCCAACTCTCTTAAAACTTCTTCTTGCTAGCTACCTACCTACTTCTCTTGTTTTATTATTAGCAAATTTTTTTTTTTAAGGTAATGTAAATGGCTTGCTATTTAGATAGTACTGTAGTATTTGATTCAATTCTCCCAAAAAAAAAAATATATATGAATCTGTCTCCTGAAAAAAAATCATGATTATTCCTAGAAGAATAATGGTCTTCAGGCCTGCCCAGTTATTGTAATTTTGTTATTAATAAGGATTATAATTTTGTGAAAATCCGTCCCACCGACATTCAATGTTTATTTTCATTTCCATTTCTCCGTCTATTTTCACAATTTCATGTGACATCTGGAATTTAATGTACGTGAAATACTGGTAATTTACGTATGAAACATGATGATGGGGGTACCGAGATGGTCCCCCGAAAAAGTCACCGACTGTATTTATCATTTTCCAATTATTTATACTTGTAAAATGTTGCTGCAAACAATAAAACTGCTTTGTGCATACTTTGACACATTTCGCATGTAAGGCCTACTGAATAATAGGCATGTTGTAATAATTAATGATATAAAAACGTTTCATGTCCTTATAATGATCATTTTCTCATGTCTTACATGTCAAAGAGATCGGAGTTAAGTCGAAAATCAATTTGCCACTTGGAATCCAAATCACACCTTGTTAACAATATACTCTATATAAAGTATACTAAAAATAATAATAATAATAATAAATTTGGACATCAAGTATAAGCGTAACACCATCTCACACCTTCATGTGAAAAAGCTAAAAACACATACATTCACAACATGATATTAAATGTATACTTTTATGTAGAAGTTAGAGAGCAACTCTATCGTTTTCCCTCGAACCAACAAGATGAAGATGATCGTTGATTATAAACCAGCTATTAAAATAAAAAAAATTCTACAAAAGAAGTAGGATAAGAAGAAGTAGAAACAGAATCAAAAATGAGAATGAAAGCTTACCTCAAAAAAATTATAAAAAAAAAAAAAGAATGAAAGCAACATATGCAACTCTCGAGGCAGTCGGGTCTTAATGTACCTTAGACATAAAGACAGTATTATGGGCGATGCTGACTCTACAACATGGGATGCTGCTGCTGCCTTGGACATAAAGACATTAATATGGTGACCACTCTTCAACTTCAACATGGACGACCAAATTAAACACACCCAAACCCCATCACAGATCTCCCCCCACCCCCCTTTAACTACAGATCCAACCATTCTATAGCTGAAATGGGACCCCACTGACATGTGATCACAGGACAACTTTTTAATGATCTTAAGGCTCCTCCTCCTCCTCCTCCTCCTTAAAAATAAAATAAAAAAAAAAAAAAACCACCAATGGTTGGTTGATGCAGTCAAAACCAGGAGATATAGCCCCATTAGACATGAGTTCCAGTATTCAACAATTACATGATTCTTGAGGATCACAATCTACATATACTGGCTAAGAACGAAAATTAAATTTGATATAAGAATCAAGAATCAAGGTTGACCTTATCAAAATCATTGATTCCCTGACTGGATGCTTTCTTCATCTCAAGAGCTCTCTTATACGGTGGAGCTATAGGAGGTTGTACAGGATCCAAACTCTGATATGTTCCTTCTCCTACTTTCGGGAGTGGATATGAACGATCCGAATCATAACCATTTAGGTCCCCACAAGCCAGGAAGGGGATATACACCTTGTTGGTTCCTTCTAGCCACCCACTTCTGCAATCTGTACATGGCACACAGATAACACGAAAGAAAGACAACGACAATATCACAACCTTCAGCAGAATTTTAAACCAATGCATGTAGAAGAATACTACTGCACTCATATGACACCCAAAATGAAAGCCCCTTCCACAAGTTCAGCAGCATAGTAGCATCTTCAATTCAGAGGATTATAGGTTAGTTATTAGAACCGGACTAGTCTCATCAACCAACAAGAGAGCCTGGATCACTGGGTCATTTGTTCAATCGTTGGATCACTAGTTCAATCGAAGGATTTTATCTATTGAAAAAATAATACAGCTATGCAATAAAACATACAAACTTATGATTATTTTTTTGAGAAAAGAAGAAGATTTTAAATGCTGTCCATTTTCACAACCAAACGGGTTACAATTATGAACAGCTTTTTGAATTTTAGAATCCATTTATAACTTTAATCACTTTTCTAGCACATGTATACTTCTTTATAACTATATTGTGGTTGATTTTTTAGCACGTTGATAGGCAATAATTGCTCAGGACACTATTGTCTAAATTCAGTGTCTTGCACTGGGAGGCAAAGGTTCAATATTTTCCTTTGAAATTTTTGCATGTTTTACAGATGTCCCATTTCACCAATTTCCAAGGGGGGAAAACACAACGAGAGATTTTTGCATTTTTACTCTCTTTCATACAATACACTTTTATCGTGTGTGAGGTTAGAAATGAAAGGCTGTAATGTATACCATTTGGTCCAACCTTCCTACAACGGTTATATTATCAAATTTGTCAAAACACAATAGAGAACCGCCTAGGTCATGATTCACAGTTAAACCATCATTCTAGTGTGGTTCATTTGGGTCATTGTCTTAAGTGGTTAAATAGCTGAACCGAACCCGCTTCATGAGTCATGACGGGTCACTAGTTTTACCGTCCGGGCTCTGATTAGGCAAACCGCAAAAATATAACTTACAATGATGAAGTTTAAAAATAATAATAATAATAATAATATACATGTATTACCTAAGTCATCCACACCAGATGGAGTCCCAACCTTTTCAAGAAGGTGATACAAATCTTTTTCATTAAATCCTTCAGGTGGAGAATAGTTCTCACAAACAGCAAATGCCTCTGCAATTGAATTAACACAAGCACAAATCAAATGAGGTAAATCAGTTTCTGCTATGGATAGTTTGGAGAGCTTGGAGCTGAAGACTGACAAAATGGATAAAAAAGCTCACCTATACTTGAATTACGACTGCTTTTAGGTTTAGCAAAAGTCACTTCTGTGAAGAATAGTTTTAACTGCAGAATAGAGGCAAAAGGTAATCAGCAATTACATTCAGTTAAGCAAAAAAAATATGATGAAAGATGCTGAGATGCATACTAAAGCAAGGGCCATCCAAATAAATTTACAACGAACAGGTGGTCGTGTAAATTAACCAACCTGGCAGTAAAGCAGGCTTGTGTCTTTCCCCCGAAAAATCTTTGCAATAAACTTTCCACCGACTTTTAGTATGTGAGTAACAATGGTTAAGCCCTACAAACAAGCCAGCACAATTCCTGCTTTACTCTCTAGATAACCCGAGAAAAATACTAAAAGAAGTCCGTCACTAGCAATAAAAGAACAGTCCAAAATACAAAAATATATCCAACATTATACAAAAGGGATATAACAACTTAAATGATGTATGAAGACTAAAGAGAGATTGTATGACTAACAGCCAGTATGAGTTGAGACTGAACAAATTCATCCATGTCATGAAGACCTGTCACTGTAGCACAAAAAAACGTGTTTAAGACAACTAAGATACAGTACAGAAGGGGGCACCTACTATCAATCATTAACGTATCTCACCATCAGGGGCACCATCACAGACAACAAGGTCGGCCTTGCATCCATCGAAATGCTTGATAACCTGAAGATAAAAAAGAAGCGAAAACACTTTGAAGAACTGGATTACAAAGTAGAGGTTGATGGCAAAATATAAGGAAGAAGAACCAAGTAATCATAATTTATAAAATGTCTTGAGCTAATGCTAAAACCGAATCCACCAATGGACAAAAAGAGGACACAACATGACTGTTCCTTGGGAAGGTCTAAGTAATAATTAATCCCAACGATACAATAATAAGCAAAGGCGAACATGAAAACGAAATTTTCATTTACCACTTCTGCAGTGCGTGCATTTGTTATGTCTCCTGGACTTGAATAACACCTTCTACAGGTGCCATGGGCTGCAAATCAATGGCAACAATAAGCGGAAGATCGTCATCTCTGTACAATATCACAATGGAAGCTTGTGACAACCGTGGTAAATCAAAGGAATTTATAGATAGCAAACTGATAGACATTTCTTTTACCTTTTCTCTCTATTTTTATTTTGGTGTGTGGGTGGGGGTAGGGGGTAGGGGGTAGGGGGTGGAAGAGGAGATCTACAGTTACAATTTACAAGACATTAATTCAAATATCAAAGCCAAAAGGTAGTTCGAATTTTTTTCAACTCCCAAGTCTTATATGTACGAGTGTCTTCACAAAGATGAACTAATTTATCAGAATGCATTTGTGTCGTCACTCCTACAGGGTATTGGTGTGCGAGTGGGGGGTGGGGTGGGGGTCCAAAGGCAACAAAATCAGAACTTCAAAAGCATAAGTGTGTAACTCAGGAGATATGTTCCTTTCAGAGCGACCTTTACACAAAGCAAATACTTAAAAATAAGAGCTTCCTTTTTCAAAATAGAAAAAGAAAAAAAAAAAAAAAGGAACAAGAGCTTCAAGGGTCAGGGTGAAAAGTATCTCCAATTATGTGATCACACACATTACATATCAGGAATAAGTGTTCTCAGGGTTGTCACGTTAATCCTTTCCTGGGCAACTTCCTACAAGATTAATCTCAATAAAGGGATTGTCCACCTTGAAAATTATAACCCTTCTATCATCATAAAATAATATACTAAACGCAAGCCTTATATTATCATAAAAGAACATTCCAAACTACAGCACGTACTCGGATTCAGGCGCCAACTTTGCCGGGACATATATCTTCCGACTCAAAACCTGTATGCAGAATAAGGAAAATATAGACATGTGATCTACACCACCTTCCAAATAAACAACACCATGAGGTCATAGTAGCATTCACTTTTTTTAGAAGAGCAACACTCATTTTATTCAGTACAAATTCGGTCAAGGGGGTTACCAAGAAGAACCAAAACACACACTCAAAAGTCCGAATCTTGACAGAGACTTTGGTTTATATTAATAGTATAACCGGAACTTACAAGATACACAAACCAATTACCAAGCACTATTTCTTTTTCATGCAGTAAAACGCTAATTTTCACGCTTAAACGAACACACTCATACTGTGGATAAGCTGAGTTATAAGAGTAAGAACAATATAAAAACCAAAGAAGACTGTTTTTCTATTATCATGCGTTTTGACAGTATGGGCATTCAAGCACGTACTTGACTCCAGCTTCCAGGAGCTGCACATAAGTCAACAGCACGTTTCACGCCTACAGGGACAAAAAAGATGTTCAATTCAACCATTGCATTTGAAAGGCAGAATATACTAAAAGCATGATTGCCCAAAGGAATTAAGATACCAACTTTGACTTCATCTAAAAGATAACATCTTCCACTTAACACGGCTAATTCCAAATAATCTGATTTACAGTGTTTAACTCTTTCTGTTATGATCAATCAAGCTACAGAAATGTAGACCTAATGAAATGCATATTATTATTATGGAACAATAAAGCTACAGAGTTGTAGGTTAATGAAATGCAGCTGCAGGACTAATGGCTTAGTGCCAACCCAACTGATTGCACCATAATAATTCTAAGTTACTGAAGTCTGAAGCATCAATTAGAAGAAGTTGATCATGAATGAAAAGAAGATGGAAGCAATACATTGTAGCTGTCTTTCTAGTGTGCTAGTTCATGAGTTCATTATGTATCTCTTTGAGTATTTCATCGTACAATTAGGAAAAAGAGTTAGTTATAGTTAGTTATGAAGAGAGTAACGCGGTTAGCTTGATAGCCTTACTCCCTCCTATACATACACATATATGAAGTTATTTAGAAACCATGAATTCAACACTTTCTATGCACAATTCCACTAAGCAAAAGCTAAATATATGTTTAATGGCATCTTTACTTTAAAAACAAGTTGGCACCTTGGAAAATGTTGAATTCCTCATCAATCTGAAGGAGCTTAAAAGCACTTCGGGCTCTCCATCCTTCTTCTTTAGCTTTTCTGTAGTAGATATCCTGATGAATACAAGCTTATCAGAATTTGTAATCAGCAAGGTGATTAAAAAATGACAAGATTTTGTAATGAGTTACCCTTTTATCTCTTGAAGCCTTTCCCATATTCCAGCTAACTGTTGTGCTCTAATGGTCTGAATTGGATTGTTCAATTCCTTACAAGAAGAGCAAAACCAAATTCAGAATAAGCTATGAACAAAGTTCAAGCGCATGAAACAAAATCGCGCTTAATCGTGCAAAGATGATTTGTTGATTGGGACGACTGTAATATTTGGACGATGGACGACGGGGAAGACGACAGCCAACCCTAGTCAGGCACAGAGTAAGGAATAAAATTAAAAAAGAATTAAAGGGGTATTTAATTTTTTCTTAAGGAGGGTATTTACTTATTAATCCAATCATTTATTTTTATAGTAATGATAAATTAATGACTAGTCAAAGTGTTCTTATTACGATTTTTGTTAAATCAATCCAGTTTATCTTATGCTGATGATCAAGTCATATTCTGCCGCCTTATTTTTAGGTGGGTTATTTTTCGACTTATTTACTACTACTTGATCACATTAATAAATATTTTTTGGATGAAAAAAAACGTCACTTCTACATTTGGTATTCACAGTAAGCATCAACGTCGTATCGCCACTGTGAACACCAAATAAAAAATCATGATCGACGTTCTAAGATTTAACACTTTTTTATATAGGAGCGTGGTGTTTGGTGTTCACATGAAGCGAACAGTGTGATCGACTTCCCTATATAAAAAATCATGTAGCGCCAAGTAATTTTTGCAGATACAGTAGTAAATGGGTGCAAGTAGTAAATAGGGGGATCCAAATAGAACCCCCTATTTTTATTCAAAACAATTTGCCGGAAAATTGTATGGACACATGTGATCACATGGTGATTGTGATCATATGTATGTTAATGCTCAATCATTAAATCTAAGATTGAGTTTGATCGCCATTAACCATCATAAAATTAGCCCAGCGATTATGGTTCACAAATGTTTGATAACACATTTGTAGTGATAGCAACATCACCCTTCACAAACAAACGAACAAAAAAAAAAAAAAAATCACAAATTCTGGTAAGTAAAAACTGTCTGAAAAGGTTTTTACTATACAGTATACACAATTACAAAGGAAAGAAAACACGGTGAAGCTTGAAGATGTAAACAGGTTCGATATCAACGAGAAAGAAGCACAATTTAACAACATCCACAGCACTCGTTCTCCTCAGAAGGTCCCCTGTATTCCATTTTACCAATCCATACATAACAGCACCTCATAATCAAGAACAAGCCAAGATTTACTGCACATACGCAGGAAAGAAACCAGTAATAATTATCGAGCCTGCTCTTATTCAACGTGTCCTGAAACCAACTTGGTTTTCCTCCTCTTTCACTTATCATTCCTGTTATATGCACCGAAAGGATACTACCTATGCATCCTAACCCATTTATAGTAATCTTCAAAAAAAGCTGGTACTTTATCAAAGAGGGAGTGCAAAACTGACCAAAAAAAGTAACCAGGCTTTTCTCATAGATACCATCCACTGCCCCAATGAGTACAAATTGTGGAAGCAGCCAAAACATTGTTAAAGGAACTTGTGCATCAGCCTTGTCTACTAAACCATGGCTGTTCACTGCACCGAGTCTTCGGGATTCAACTTTTGCAGCAATGATACAACATATTGTACCTAATATCATTGACGAACCGATCCCTATTGAAGGATCATGGATTTGTGCGTTCGGGCCGAGAAAGAAAGATGTAATTATCAGATATAACTTTGAGATATATCCCCGTCCCAACCAAATGAACCACGCGAAGATTGTAAGAGGCAGTGTTAAGGTGCCAACCTTGTGATCCATATGTTTTGCTTGCTCAAGAAAGTAGGTGTTCCCTAGTGAAGATATCAAGCCTATAAAGATGAATGATATGGTAAAGGGAATTGAGCTAATTATAATTTTTGAAGCTTCAACCTCTGAGCCTGTGCAAAGGGTCCATCTATTTTGTTTTTGTTCTTCAACTGTTCGGTTTGGCAATATGATTGCTGCCCTGTCTAGGAACCTGTACACAAAAACATATGGATACATAATTACATCAAAACAAGACAAAACTTTATAAAATTTCATGGCATCTGACACATTATAACACATTCACCACTAAATCATACAACAAAGCAGCATTTAGGCCCAGGTTGTCACAACTTTGTCAAGTTAAAATAATCAGATCCAAATCTTAATTCACGAGGAACCCTTTAAGGGCACCACACAACATCCACCGTAGCACTAAAGACTTTGGTGTGGTACCACTAAAGACTCCAATTCATAATCCTCTCTTCTTTTCCCAAACAAGTATTTGGTTTGCATCTATAAAGACCATAGTAAACGTATGAAGAAAAATTGAGACAATACCTGAAACCGCGAGAACGATTAATTTGACAATTTTCCATCTCATAAAGCTGGTTGATGTCTTCAGGACGCTCAGCAAATAACTTGGATACAGAGGCAACAAGAACTCTAAACACCACAGTAAGATGGCTGCCTTGGGGTTTAACGCGAGTGAAAGAAAATGAACCGCTCAAGAATATAAGTATTGCCACTAGTAAAACTATGGTTGGTATCCCAAATTTAAGTGACCATGGCTTTATGTATGGAAACCCTAGTATTGCAGCAAAAGTGATAAGAAATGTAACAACGTTGCCAAGGTG
The DNA here is from genome assembly GCA_026214975.1 of Gentiana macrophylla. Lineage (NCBI taxonomy): Eukaryota > Viridiplantae > Streptophyta > Magnoliopsida > Gentianales > Gentianaceae > Gentiana > Gentiana macrophylla. The sequence goes on along the minus strand of CM047810.1, from coordinate 24,509,961 downwards.
TGCTAAAATGAATGATCTAAGAGTCATATTATCGAATGCATCCCAAAGCTGTTCAGCCAGGAAAGATCCAAGTGAAGTAGCGTGTCCAGCTATTCCAATCGCTATTAGAGCTAATGCAATGTAAAATAGTACGTGTTGGGTGTCACCAATGCATTCTGGCCTGTATAAACTACATGTTCCAGTTGATGCAGCAAGGACTGGTGGTGTGGACATTGTCAATAATCCCATTCCCTGCGTTAAAGGGATAACAATACATAATCATAACGTACTCCTATACAAATGGGTTGCAAAATAATACTGAGGAAGAATTGTACCGTGCAAACGACAAGAGAAGAAAGCACGAGCATCCAGTAGTTTCCAGCTAGTGCATCAATTATGTACTGAGCAGGTAAGCAAGATATGAATGATAAACCTGAGAACACATTTACAATGGCTGCAGCATGTGTAAAAGTAAGCTTCCACACATCTGTCAGATATACCATAAGCAACCACAAGGCATATCCCATCAATACATCTGCCCACGCAAGAACTGCCATCAAAACAGAAAATAAGAGCTGATCAGTATACAAGCTTGTTAATTTCCTTCCACGCGCCCCCAAAAAAATTACAAGTTAACCATCAAGTACAAAGAAGTCATCCCACCATAATTAAATCAGGTTAGGGAATAATGTTTGAGACTACACAAAGAAAAACATATTCAGTGTGAAACAACATTGTGTATTGTTTAAAACAACGTTGTTTCATGATGGTTAGGGTACTGAATAGTAACCATTTTCCTAGAAAAATCAACCCCATCACCGAGTAATATTAATCAACAACGCTGATAAAAGCTAATCTACAAGAAATTTATCGGAATGGTATTTCCAATCTCTGGCCGAGTAAAAGAAAATTGTACTTAATGGAAAGGAGGTTTACACTTCCATAAAAGAAGAAAACAAGAAAAGTTTACAAGAATAAGGTAAGTTACCCAAAATTCTAGTAAACATTGGTTAGGTGTACCCTCTGAATCAGTGTTAACAAAAACAAAATAGAAGAGAGTTCAATCCTTAAGTTTGTCGGTATAGAGGCAATTGATAGAAATGAACAAGAATGGAGAGATAGATAAAGAGGGGAATCCAAGTACAATGTCAACTAAGTTGTTGAATAAATGAATGATTTCTCTCTGATTTACAGAAAATATGATGTAAATAATATGCAGTTCAGCTGGCATTCTGCGAACGTCAACTTGATAAGATAGAAATTCTCATGAATTTTGCTCCTAACTGCTAAGAAATTGCAACTGGTTTGTGGCATGTATAAAATTAACAATATTAATAATAATGAGACCATTGACTTTGAGATAAGAGTTGACCCCTGATGAATGTCAGCGGGAAAAACTCTGTAATTTAAGTTGGTCAATTGTAAGCAAATAAATTAAAATACTTCACCCACCAATTTGTGGGACTGGAAATCAAGAATATAACTACAGGCAGGAGTCATCACTTCTGTTATCCTTGACCACACATTATCCTTCATGGCCAGGAGTCATCACTTCCGTGGCCAGGAATCAACTGAGTAAGTCCTCGATCTCAACGACCTTGTACGATACTATGTCCCACAACATGCAGAAGCCGAACTCTCGAAACATATCCTGTAAATCATGCCAATAGTTAGCATATATATTTTTGTGCCATTAATAGTTAGCATATATAAACCTCAAGTTTATTGACATGAGATACGATTGTTGTAATCATACGAGCATACAATTTTCTGCCAAATACTTGGCCACTTTATAATATCTCCTATCCTGAACTGACTTAAGCATTGGTCTTCTTTGCCTTGCAGGTTGGCTGTTCAAGCATGACAATTAAGTTTCATGGCCAGTTTGACCTGATCAAGATGAACTAAAATATTGAATGTTACTGTCCTTATGTCACAACGTCAATTTTGTAATAAATAAAAAAATTCATTAATTTTGAACATGAGTAAATCATGACACATCAATATACAATTTAGCTAATTTACATACACCACCGCGTGAAATCCACTTTTTTAGATTCTACTACGACGAATAGTTTTCCTGGATTTAAAGAAAAAGGTTTGGAACATATCATGTTGCTGATGCAAGAAATAGGAAAGATATTACATTCGTTACAATCAAAGAAGGGAAAAGAATATACAGCTTTCTTCAATTACATCTTACTTAACAAAATAAAAGAAAATAACAAAGATTTCACTCCTATCAATGGATATAAAACTAAGGAGTGGAGTTTCCTCGATCAGAAGATATATTTGTATTCAATTAAAGCACGATACATGCTATCAAACACAATAAAAACAAGTTCATGAACAAAGTAAGTCACCATAAACACACAAAAATCAGGCTACATGCCGTGCTTTAATTGGATGATAGAAGATTTTTTTCACTGAGGACAGCCTGAATTAGAATTTCTCATAAACCTATTTCTTCTCCTCTTTCCTTTCAAGAACCAATCTCCCAGGTAAATTCTGGAACATTAAACTGCTATTATCTACAGAAGAGCTGTGTACGAGGAATTGAAAGCAAAGTGTACCTGAAGATGGAGATAGGCAGGAGGATATCCTATCAACTATCAAGGAAGAAAAACACATTTTAACAACATCCATAGCATTTGGCCTCGTCGGAAGCACATTGGTCTACTTCTGTACGGAACTAGGCATAACAGAACCTCATCATCATGAAGATCAAGACAAGATTCACTGCGAAGAAACCGGTAATAGTGTTGTCAAGACTGTTTCCATTCAAGGTGTCCTGAAACCAACTCGATATCCCTCTTTTGCTAACCATTTTTATTATATTAACATAAAGTAAAGTAATTATGCATCCTAAGCATTTTATCTATTTTCTTTTTTTGTTATAGGATGAGGCCCGAAGACCTAAAAATCAAAGAAAGGATCTAAGGAGCCGTAAGCCTCTTACACTTTCTTCGTGATGGATTAAACCACTTCTGGGGGCTGACAAAAATCAGCACTCGATAGGGAAGACTTTGTCCCAACTTTGTTAATACATCCATAACACAGTTGGCTTCTTTATGTTTGTGCACAATGTGGACCTCCCACGCCCTAGTCCCTACGTAGCAACTCCCAGCAATCTTCAATGATCTAGCTCCCTTCATTAAGATGATTTCTGCCATTAATGGCTTGAACAACAACAAGTGAGTCGGATCCAACAATAGGCTTCTTCATCTTATTTTGTCAAGCAATCTTCAATGCCTCCCGAATTGCCATTAGTTCGGCAACAAAGATGATATTTCTTGCTATAAAGCTAGGAAAACCTCAAACCCAATGGCCTTGATCGTCTTTGAAAATTCATCCACTTGATAACTGACTAAAACCTTTTGGATCATCCATAAGCAGCTCGCATCTGTATCGACTCTAAACTAACCCTCACTCGGAGCTTGCCAAGCAATCCACCCAGTCTACTTTTGAGCACAAGAGATCAAAGAAGAGCAACAAACTTGTTGAACTACCATCACTCCCAAGAGCTTAAGAACATTTTACATACTTTAACACGCGCCACGCGCCAAGTGTGGGCTATAACAAAGGATGAGCCAACTAGACACACAATAAGCCTGAGGCAACAAGGCACCACGAAGGCCAATAACAAAGAGGCCCAACATTCGCACAATAATGGGGAAATATTGTTGGCAGCAAGGTTTGAACCCAAGACCTCACCCAGATCGATCTGTGTTGAACTATCATCTCTCCCAAAAGCTTTAAGCTGATGAGGATACAAATAAGTAACACTTTACACACACAGTACACACTAACAAAGCTAAATCCTAAGCCATTAACAGTTCTACCAAACAGATGTATGTACTTGGATATAAACAGGAATCAAGTTGTACTCTCAATAGTCATGCAAATAAAGATTATACACATCTACACACTAACTTTTCAGTCTCTAAGAATAAGCTTTGAGATTACAACGTAGTTTATCCATTTCAAACAGTAATTTTGGAACAGCAAAATTGTAAGATAGATGTGCTCGGATCTGAACTGAAAATTCAAATTACATGCAAAATTATTCAGAGAAAGCATTGTACTATGTAAAATACCAGAAAAGAATGCAGTAGCATCTACTAGTTTCCTGCTAGTGTATCAATTGAGCAGGCAGCCACAATATGCGTGTTAAAAGTGAGCTCCCAACATCTGTCAGCGAGAACATATGCATCCACAAGGCATATCCAATTAAATGTCTGGCCATGCAAGAACTGCCATCGACAGAGCAAAAAGGAACTGATCAATATCGAAGTTGAGACCTTTCAAGTAGAAATAGGCCATTCCCGCGCAATCAAGATTAAAACTTTGAAGAAACTTGAAAGGAGGCAACAAAGCACACAAAACCTGACCACGGGGCAGTCATTTATCACTAAACAAAAAACATTATAGGCCTAAATTGCGAAAGGGCAGACAATGGAGGCCAGTTTTCCAAGATCTGAATGAATTTACAACAAAACATGGTACAAAAGAATTCAAGGTAGAACAAGCCTTGTCAATACAAATGAGTGCCAACCTCTAAAAAAATTACTGCCACTTGAACATTGTTGAACCACAACAACAATTGACATGATGTGAATGCCATATTGGTCCATTGACAAGTGGCATTGCTGTACAAAGAAAACTCTTACAACTATGTCTATTAACAATAACAACTACTGCTTAGGTTATCTCTTTTCTAGGTCAACAGAGATCACAATAATGAAACACCCCCTAGGTTATCTCCTTTCCAGGTCAACAGAGATCACAATAATGAAACACCCCCAGAAAGATGTGAACTTTGCCAGACCTCAATCCCCTCTGCATCTTCTCTAGTCACAAAAAGACGATCACCACCACCTTCAATTTTCGCTATAGCTCCTCTTTCAGAATCTTCCAACTTATCCACATAATTTCTCCTATATGAGGCTTCAGACAGATCCCTTTCTCCCTCAGCACTACTACTATTGTTCTCATCTTCCACTCTAGACCAAACCTCTAGCTCTCCTTCCCTCCCAACAAAAAATTGTTTCTTGTAACAATGGACAATGCAATTTCCCCCACTTAACCCTCCATTTACCCTTCTCATACTCGGGTTTTTCTCTTTTAAATAAACCCAGGGATCTTGGCTCAAATTTCGCAGATCAGCTGCTGCCAAATCACCTGATTTAGAACACAGTTTTACCAATGCCATTTCGTCCAAGTCAACATCTACATCGGCAAAGGAGTCCCCGTACCTCCCGCTCCGAGCAGAACCAGGCTCGTGTGTCTCCCAGATCACCTCTCTTGACCTGGGGTCCCATAAACGGATATAACCTGAATACCCAAAAGCCCCTGATGTGATAGAAACTCCTACCAAAATTCCCATCCCTTGCAAATACTTCAGCTTAGTCGCAACCATACCCTTAGACGAATTCCCTGGCTGCCTGGTTACCTCTGAAACAATCTTCATCGTGTTCTTATCTACCAATAAAACACTATTTTCTCGATGTTGGCAATCAAATGAAGCAAATACAGCATCATCAGAGTCAGCTATAGCGTGCACCTTAGCCTTATAGATACGAGGGTCGGTGGGGTCACTCCATTCCACCGAGCTAACTCGACGGCCATTTGTCATGTTGTAAAAATGCAAACCCGATAAACTATCTGAGCCAATTGCACTTATTTCACTGCTAATCCTTCGAATTGAAGTGATATGATCGAGGTTAGTTCGTATAGTAGCAGTGTGAGTCAAATTCCAATCGTAGACCGAAACCTGGCCACCATGAGCCAGCCATACTGATCCATCGGAGTCAACGGCGTTGAAATCTGATACAATCCCACCTGAAAAAGGCGTAATAGTCGTGACAATCGAGGCGTCGATGCCGCTAAGTGGAGGAGGAGCAAGCGCAGATCGTAGCTGGGATTCAATCCCATAATAAGCGGCCTCATCTACAAGTTCTTGATTGGAGAATCGTCTGGCTGCCGATGGGAGGCGGTTAGACCTGAGGAGAGAAAGCAGGGAGGAGAAAATCTCCGGGTCACGGTCAATAAAAACGGGTTGAGACGGGTCCCGATGATTCGCGCTGTTTGACAAGAGGGACAGAAGAGAGTCGGATCCTCCGGATTGTAAAGTAGATATGGTAGTCTCGAAGACCTTGCCTCCCACATTGAGCTTTATCCGATCGCTGTTTGGCTGGGTTCCGGCGATGGAGTTGGAAAAATCGTCGTCCATTACGGCCGTCGAAGTACTTATTCCTCCCTATCCAATATATGCGAGAGTACTCATGATTGTACAGGTAAGGCTGCTTAATCAACCGCGCCGGCCGGTGGGGATAGAAATAGGTGATCACTTAACAAAGGGATAATTGACAGTTGCTACAAAACTGTAATAAATGTCATTTTAGGCTTTGAGTGTCGAAATGTCAGACCTATACCATTACCAGGCAGTAAAACAACATCTGGAATTTTCATACAAGCATTTGGTTGAAATCAAGAATCAATTGTCAACTTCGCAAAAAATAAAATATCAATCAAAAAAAATTTTTTCCTTCCTTTTTGTCATTTGACTCATTTTATTACCGCCACCAAACGGGTAGAAAAAACATAAATACAATAGTTTGTCCAAAAAAAAAAAAAAAAAAACGCCAAAAGCTTTGCAAAAATGAACCGATATTATTCTATACACCAAACCAATAACGGTATATTTTTTCAATAAAGGTCATGAATAGCTTTAAATTTTAAAAAAATGTAGTGGATTGTTAGGATACTACACAGCCGCTGTACGGGCTGCCCGGAGACTTTACAATTACACATTACCGCCGAAAAGATAATCTATTACTACCTCTGTCTCAAAATGTAAGTCCATTTAAATTTTTTCACACAGATTAAAGTGGTTAGTGTCATTAATTTTGATGGTAAAAAGTTTATAATACCCTTTGACTTTCATTAATGTAATTGTTGTAAAGTATGTGAATATATAATAAATTAGGGGTAAAAGGAAGAAATATGTAATAAATTATCCGTTGGTATTCTAAATAGATTTATATTATGGGACAAATTTAAAATACTTAACGGACGACGGATGTAGTACAAAATAGAAATGTTAACTAAGTCTTTCAAAGACACCTTGAGGTCACTCATCGAAATACTCGTAGTCATTAACAAATCTTGCATCGCCTCACGGGATGAGAACGATATAATAAAGAAGAAAGTACAAACAATATTCAATAAAAAGTAGAAATTCTGAATCTAAACAAACAACAATGAGACAAAAACATAATAGCCAACAATGGCCAATGTATGGTTTTGATGGAGTTTGACTTTGTTTGCCCGTGACGCAAATATGCCCCATGTGAATCGGTGTGAATAATTGGATATATGCTGGACAAAATATGGTTTGAGAGAAGATGAAAAGTGTGGTTTAATGCATTGATAAATTTTTTTGTATATATTCAAAGGTCACACACCATATACTAGAAACCATATAGCCCTTTGATGCTGCCAATAACCGGAGATCAATGTACCTTCATGTTAAAACAAATTTACTTAGGTATTAGGAAAACAACTATGGCAATAATATGAATTAGGATCCTTTGTTGTGCTCTTTATGCCGTACACAATGTTATGCAAGCGTAAACACCCAAAACGACGTTTTGAGTGTTTATTTTGTATTTTATTTTTACAAATTGGTTCAAAACGGCATCGTCTTACTTCTTCCGAATTATGATCCTTCGCCTCTCAATTTATGTTGTACACAATGGTGTGAAAGTGTAAACACCCAAAACGACGTTGTTTTGGTTTTTTTTATTATTATACAGATTGGTTCACAGCGGCATCGTCTAGGAGAAAACAGAAGCGAATGAAGAGATTCTTCATCCTGGAGGCTAATCCCTTGGGATTTTGGGCAGACCGCAGAGGATGGAAGTATTCGTCTCATCACGGTGAACGTTTCCACACCAACAGTTCGTGATTTCGTAAGTTTTCAGTTTTAACCTTTTTTGGGAATCTCAATCGGTCTTGAGAAATCTTTAAGCTTTGTATGTTCTAGGTTGCCTGGAATAGAATAATAATCATAGTAGTATATTTTTAATTCATAGATTGTTTGTATAAATCAATGAATCGAGAGATCCTTTGTTGAATCGCTTTGGATCGCTTTCTTACCGAATTAAAGGAAATGGGTTGTTCTAAAATCGGGTTTTCTAGTTGAGTTTTGTATTATAATTATTATTATTGTTGTTGGGTTGTATATGTATATTTACTACAGGTTTGAAGATGTTTTAGTACCTTAAAGGTATTGAATTTGGGGTAAAAAGTCTGAAAATCGACCTGAAAATCGTACAGGGATGAAAACGCGGGAAACATGTCGCAGCCATGATAGGCGCGTGCCTATCTCCTTGTTAGGTGTGCGCATATGACAAAATTTTGAGGAAGAATTCTATTTTCATGTAGGCGAGCACCTGGTACGCCTACCGATTCATAGAGTTTTGGGAGTTACCATGTGTGCTAGACGCACGCCTGAGGACCCGTAGGCATGGGGCTAGCTCCCAGATGCACAGTTTGGCTTATTTTTTTGAATGCCGTTTGAGAACCGTTGCAGATTCTCATCGCCTTTCATCCGAAGAACCAAAGTCGTCCATGCCAAAACCCGTTGTCAAAAGCGTTGTGCTTTCGGATAGTAGTAGTAAAGAAACGAGTCTTATTTCAAGTCTGGACTATAATATTAATATCAGCTCACCCATTATCATTATTGATGTCGACTCTTACAACAAGGCTGAATGCACAGTTAAGAATTTGAATAGCATTGAAGACACTATACTCATACCTGCAACAGATCCAATACAAAAAAAGCGAGAAATAGAGCGATTGAGAAGTAAAGTCAAAGGTATTAAACACAAGTCAAAGGTCTTAAACACACGATGAAAGCATATAAAAATGGCCAAATCGTTATGCTTCCACCCAATGAAACGAGTAGTGACGACGTCAATTACAAGAAAAGAATAGCCGTGAGAATTGCTTTGGAAAAGTTGTCCAGACCATAGAGTTCAGCGACCACGACGTCTATATGGAGCAACTCCACTGTTTATGCCACTCCCATCCTTTTGATCTTAATTATGCGCCCTCGGATTTTCCAAACCCATTAACATGGGTGGTTGGGTAGGGCTATACCACACCCCACCACAAACCTAACCCCACCTCTTCCACCTTATCATACCTTATGAATCATACCATAATTTATTCTACCCAACCTTAATCCACAACACTACCTTATTCATCACTGATGTTTCATTTATTATGTAATTTGTTTAATTTCATTCTTTCACATACCAAACGTAGTAATTGAATGAATTTATTCTATTCAATGATCATCTACAGTTATTATTTTATTCTATTCTATTTTATTCATGTGTAACAAACATGATATTATGCAATACCCGATAATGAATAAAATAAGATGGTCGCAAATTTGTGCAGTTGAGCGAAAAAGGGCCAGCATTATCTGGCAAAAGTTTGATTTTATTGGCCCAATATCTAATCTTCTCGTACATGTAAGATGCAGCCCAATGAGTGGGACCTCATCATTTTATTGGGTCATGTCTGATCATCTTTTTTCCGGGCTGAATCAGCCTGTTTAATAACGGGCTACATGAGAACCTTACAGAAAATTAACGGGTTCTAACATTTATTTTTCTTTCGATTCCACAATTTGAGTGCTCCATTTATGTAATATAATGCTTTTAGCTCATACACATAGTTTAAGAAACATATTAAATGAATCATTTTTAATATTTAAAGACAATTGTTGCATAGTTTTTAAGAGTGTTCTATAATATTTTAGTATTTAATGTAAAAATAAAAACAAAACATTTAATATCAGTTCAGATTGTGAGAAGATTTATATTTTGTGATACCACAAATAAAAACTAGAATGCTTTTACCTCCGGCACCATACATATAGGAACGTCATTACTAATTGACGTTTTTATGAACATCAACGCCACGTAACTCCTTTTTTTGTAAGGAATGCCGCATCTGGTGATATTACTCATCATTGCCTCTATTCCGTGAAAAAATGTTACTGTCACTAATGTTTTGTATAAGAAGTAACGTCGGTTTTTTTTTTCTCCATAAAAAATAATAACGGCCGGTTTTCAAGGTAAAATTTTAAGTTTGTTAAATACCAGTGATGCCGAAAGTAAATATCGATCGTCAGATGTCAATAGAACCCCCAAAATGAATTGACCGGCTTGAATAAAACCACAAACTCCCGATCCTCTTTTTCTCTCACTTTCTTTCTTTAACATTGATGTTCAAAATGGTAGAACTAATAAGCATATAAAGAAGAAAGGTTGGTAGAAGTAGTAGTAGTGTTTGCAATTGTTTTACACGATAATGTTGACGAAATTCGCCGTTTGACTTTAAGCATTTGAATATACTACTACTACTACTACTATTTGTTTGTAGTGGGAAAACTTAATTGATGGGGGGATTCATATTATAATAATGTCTGCCACAATCTCCAGGATCTAAGCAGCTATTCTTTCGTGCAAAAGCTTTGATTATTTATCCTCCTTCCTTCGATCCTATCCTAAATTAAAGTTCCATTTTTTGGTCTTCCATTAATTCCGTAAAAGACACCACTAAATATATTGAAAGGCACATCGTCCACCAAATTTCTTTTAACTTGGGGAAAAAAATAAGTGGTAAAATAAAACATAAGCATTAGTTCAGCACCCTAGCTTATATGTGTTTTTATTTTTCATTTGTTGTATTAGTTTGTTTTAGTTCTTTGTGTTGTCCGGATAGTAGTTTGCTTAGAGGATCTTGTATTCATTAAAGTCATTCGCACATCAAAACTCAGAGTTGTTTCACCCACCATATTAAGAGATGGACTTCCCTCACATCATAACCTAGGTTTTGGGGATGATGACTCTCTCTTATATGGATTTGGGCGCAGATTTTCTTCTTCACAGTATCGGAGCCACCCTTTATTGTCAAGTGCCGCTTATTTGTTGGCCTTGTATGCCCGGCCCACACTTGAGAGGCGTGTTAAAGTGTCGCATTCCACATCTTGTGGTTATTGTTTCACCCACCATATTAAGAGATTTAACTTCCTCACCTCATAACCAGGTTTTAGGGATGATGACCCTCCTCTTATATGGGTTTGGGATGATGACCCAGGTTTGGGATGACGACCTCCTCTTATATTTAGCCGCAGTTTTGCATCAATGTCTGAACGTCATTTCAATGGAATTTTTTTTTCTCTTTTGTTCAGCAACATCTTCTTAATCTATTACTTTGCTTCGTCGTGTTATTGTCTCGTTTTGTTTGTTCGGAGTTAGGCCGGTTGGTAGTGTGGCGTTAGGCCACGTTGTAATATGGCGTTTGTCCGCGTTGTAGTGCGGTATTTGACCGCGTCTTTAGTCTAGCTTCGGATAGTTTTTGTTGTAAATATTTTATCCGACAATAAAACTTTCGTCTTTGGTTAAAATAAAATAAAACATAAGCATTATTAGTATCCTCCCTCTACTTGGTTAATGGTGTTAGATGGGATACATGGGTGTGACATATTAACACATAGTAATGTGTACTCTTTCACATGGGTGAAAGCCATTTAAACCATAATTGTTTTTTATGGAAATTTTAGAATTTAAACATGTACATAAATATTACTATCATATGAAGTAAACAATTATAACATTGTATCTAAACCTTAGGCCGATTTTTGTTTAATTAAAAGATTGTCGTTTCCTGCTTTTAGATTCGTTTGTTCACAAAGTTGAAATTGAAATCTCAATTCTGCGTTCGATCCGATCGAACATACAACCACGGGAGAAAAATTGTCACGCCGCCGTGGGCTCAACATGTCGTGGCTCATTATTCCTTCCTGTGAGTAGAACTTGAATCATGGATTTAGTTTTTCGGTTGATCGTTCGATTTTGATGAATTAAACGGTCAAAGATCTTCTACAATACAATTTGATTCATAATACAACATGACATTTATGATTTATCACCTTTAAATGATGGAATATGATATTATACACCCCGTGATGATGTAGCACTAAAGTATAAGCACTCCATATTATATGTAAGGGGCGACATAACATAATATCCTTGTAGGTGAGAGTGGGAAGGGAAGGGGTAATCAGCCTGGTCCCCAAATTAGAAAATGGGCCAATAGGCCATAAGTTTTGATCAGCTGTGGCCTTATAGAGGTCCCCCCCCCCCCCTAAAGGGAGCATGCAAATACAATTATTGTTTTCTCTTTTACTTTATTAATTGAATAAATCAGTTTTTACCTCTAAATATTTCTCTGGTTATTCTTTTATTCACAACACACAATATTCACCTTATTTAACACGATATTCGATATAATTCGAATTTCTTAATCAACAATAATGATTCATATTTGTTGAGAAATAAATTAATTCTAGATAGATTTATCTTATCTTTATCTTATCTAGAATAGTGACACTTGTCCTAACTTGTATTAGCTAAGTGGCCTAGTGTGTGCAACTACTATGTGTAGAAATCACTATATGAATGTTATTGTACCCACAACAAAATCTATGAAAAACATATTCTATCTACTTCAATATTCTGTTATCTATTCTTTCTTGGTATCAGAGCTGAGGTTCGGCCATGGCCACTTCCGATCCGCCTCCGGCAAGTGGTGCCAATAGACCACCTTCAACCACCAGTTTTTCAGCTGGAGTAAGCTGACACTCCACAACCGGAGCTCTCACAGCTGGGGTTTCCACCATCTGGCCGGAAGGAACAGTTACAGGAATTCCGGTCTCAGGTATGTCGTCTTCCAACATAACCTCTCTTCCTCCGATATCCGGCATGCAGCTTGGCCGATCAGACTCCTTCAATCCACTTTCTGGTTTCCGCTCTACGCTCTCGAATCCACCATTCTTGAGCTCAACACCACCATACCAGGATCAGTAAGTCCACATTTCTTCAGCCTCTTCTCGCTCCACCATTTTCTGGAATCTTAATCAGTATTGTACTGTTAAACTTGATCGGACTAATTACCTACTCTGGCGCACTATTTTACCCATTATCCGTGGTCACAAGTTGGAAGATCATATTCTTAGTCCTGTACCCACTGTCAATGAGCCTTCATCCCGGTCTCTGTTTCCCACTTCTTCAGTTTCTGATGAATGGATCACAAAAGATAATATGTTAATGGGTTGGTTGCTTAGTTCAATTACTGAACAAGCCTTATCTGAAGTTGTTAGCTGTGTTAATGCTTATGAAGTGTGGACTACTCTAGAGACCTTATTCAACAGTAGATCTGAAGCTCGTATGTTGGAATACAAAGATGCTTTTGACAGTCTCACTGCTGCAGGCTATCCAATCTCTAAATCTGAATTGATTTTGGCTACATTAGGTGGATTGGATCGTGATTATGAATATGCTATTGTTAATATCACCTCTAGAGTGGGAGCTCTCAGTTGGCAAGAGGTTCAATCACAGTTGATGATACATGAAAGGTTGATTGCCAGACTCAATCCAACTGTAGGGACATGGCTTGTTCATCCATCAGCCAATTTTGCCCAAGGACCAAGACCAAACGGTAGGCCACCTTCCAATTACAATTCTGGTAGAGGCAGGAGCAGCTCTAGAGGTGGAAGATGTGGTAGAGGAAGGAGCAATAGTAATAATGGTGATGGTGGAAGGAATTCTGGAAACAAAATGGTTTGTCAACTTTGTGGAAAAAATGGTCACATTGTTACTTCTTGCTGGCACAGGTTTGAGGAGGATTTTGTGCCTCCAAATAACAACAACAATAACAACAATCGGAGTCCCAAACAAGTATCTGCCTATGTTGCCACTCCACAGTCAGCAAACGATCCAGCCTGGTATATGGACAGTGGGGCTTCAAATCATTTGACATCAGACCTGAATAACCTCCATCTCAGTGCAGGGTACAATGGTTCAGAGTCCTTAGCAGTTGGAAATGGTGAGTAATGCCCTTTACTTCATACTGGCCACTCTTATTTTCCTACACATTTTCCACACACAACACTTTTACTTAAAGACTTGTTACATGTTCCTTCAATTACCAAAAAAATGATTATCATGTCTAAACTTCTTGTTGATAACCCTGTTTCTGTTGATTTTACCTCTGATTCTTGTTACATTAAGGACAAGAGAACAGGGACACTGCTTCTCACAGGAGCTCTCAGTGATGGCCTGTACCAGATTGTGACTCCTCCTTCAAGCAAGACCTCTCTTCACTTCAAGAAGCCCAACTCTATCTTTCAGTTTCAATGTAATAAGCAGATGTCTAGATCAAGTCAGTCTCTGTTAGAATCTTGTAGCGCTCAGTTAAGTTCTTTGAATGTTAACAAAGATCCTAACGTTTGGCATAGGAGACTAGGTCATCCTTCCAAACAAGTGTTAGGACACATTTTAACGTCTTGTAATGTTGATCTTAATGAGAATTTGGACTTTGGTGATGCTTGTCAGTTTGGCAAGGGGCATGCCCTATCCTATCCTGTGTCTGATTTCCATGCTGATAATTTTCATGATTTGGTTTATTCTGATGTCTCGGGACCATCCCCTGTGAAATCTGGTTCTGGTTTCTTGTATTATGTTCACTTTGTAGATGATTGGTCCAGATATACCTGGATCTTCCCTCTCAAAGCTAAGTCCAAGTCTTTTCGGTGTTTGTCTAGTTTAAAAACCTGGTTGAAAACCAATTTTCCAAGACCATTAAATACTTACAATCGGACTAGGGTGGTGAGTCTGAGACTTCTTAGAGTCCTACCTTCAACAACATGGTATTCGGTTTAGACATCCATGTCCTCATGCTCAGCAACAAAATGGGAGAACTGAAAGAAAGCACAGGCATATAATGGAACTAGGTCTAACTTTACTTGCACATGCCTCTCTTTCTCTAAATTTCTGGTGGGATAGTTTTGTTGAAGCTATCACTATTATCAATATTTTACCTACACCTGTTCTTGAAAACAAGTCTCCTTATGAAGTTCTATTTCACAAGCAACCTGATTATAAGTTCTACAAAGTGTTTGGTTGCTCTTGTTTCCCTCACTTGAGACCTTTTCTCCATCCCAAATTCAGATTCCACACCAGCAAGTGCACTTATCTAGGTGTTAGTCCTCTTCATAAGGGATATAAATATCTTGACAGTAGTGGTAGGATCTTTATTACAAAGAATGTTGTCTTCAATGAACTGGGATTTCCCTTTAAAGAAGGTTTTTCTCAAGGACCTCATAAGGAAGTTTTGACTGCCCCTGTTTCGTCCAACTGGTTTTCTATTTCTGTGCCACAGTCACAATCTGTACAAGCAATATTTGCACCCGTGGAACACAGTGCTCCTGATTCTACACCATCAACACAATTCTCACCACAGGTACACTCTACTCATTCTCATGTTTTATCTTCTCCTACTAGACCTACTAGTATTACCCCTACACACAATAGTTTCTCACCCCTGGCATTCCATGATTTTCCCGATGCCACTTCTAGTCCCGAGTCCACAGTCTCACCCACATAACCACCTACACCTACTGTACCATCCTGTCCACCCTTACCACCACCTGCACAAGGACACCACATGCAGACACGTTCTAAAAGTGGGATATTTAAACCTAAAACCTACTCCACAAAACTCAAGTCCACTACTCTTCCTGCTCACCTTTCTGAACCTACTAAGGTCTCAGAAGCATTGTCTTGTACTGAGTGGAAGCAAGCCATGACTGCAGAATTTGATGCCTTGCACAAAAATGACGGATTCTTGTTCCTCCTAGTTCAACTCAGCATCCTGTAGGGTGCTGGTGGGTATTCAAACTTAAGCTAAGGGCTGATGGTACTATTCTCAAACATAAAGCAAGGTTGGTGGCAAAAGGCTTTCATCAGACCTATGGTGTTGATTTTACAGAAACTTTTAGCCCTTTGGCAAAGGCATCTACTATCAGACTTGTCCTGGCTCTAGCAGTTAACAAGCACTGGCACATTCATCAAGTAGACATTGATAATGCCTTTCTTAATGGAGCTTTGGTGGAGGATGTGTACATGGAGCAACCTGAAGGCTTTGTTGATGCTCAAAAGCCTCATTATGTGTGCAAGCGTAAAAAGGCCCTCTATGGCCTGAATTAGGCTCCCAGGGCTTGGTTTGGAGCTTTGAAGTTGTAGATGTTGGACTGGGGATTCCATCAGCCAGTTTCTGATTCATCTCTTTTTATTCTAAAAACTGACACTAGTCTTTTGTATGTACTTGTCTATGTAGATGACATTTTAGTCACAGGAAATTCACAAGGCCTGATACAGAAGTTTGTTCAATTGCTACACTCAAGGTTCTCTCTTAAGGATCTTGGTCCTGTGGCTCACTTTCTAGGGATGGAGGCACACAAAAACTCTGATGGCCACTTGACTCAAAGACATTATGCTTCACAGCTTTTGAAGAAATTGCAGCTGGATCACATAAATCCTTGTACAACACCTATGGTACCTGGTGAACATTTGCTCCCTGATCAAGGTGAGCCTATGCACTATTCAAAAGTCTATAGAAGTGCCATTGTGGGCTCTGATGACTGACCGCACTGGCATGACATTGCATAATCTGTTAATTACTTGAGTCGGTTTATGCAGCAGCCTACTCAAGATCACTGACATGCCCTCAAGAAACTCCTAAGATATGTAAAGGGAACTCTACACTACGGACTCATGTTTAAAGCTGGTGGATCACTGCAATTAATTGGTTTTTGTGATGCAGATTGGGCCTGCTATCCTGCTGACAGGAAATCTTTTGCAGGATACTGTGTTTTTGTTGGTGGATCATTGGCCTCCTGGAGCTCTAAGAAACAGAGTGTTGTATCTAGGTCATCAGTAGAATCTGAGTATAGATCTCTAGCAAATTTGTCATCTGAATTGTTCTGGATCAAACAACTTTTATCTGAGATGGGTATTTCAGTGCTTAAAGTTCCTATTGCTTGGTCAGATAATCTCAGTGCTATTTATTTGGCTCACAATCCAGTCTATCATGCTAGAACAAAGCACATAGAGGTTGATGTTCACTATGTGAGGAACCAAGTCGTCAACAAGCAATTTTCTGTGCAGTTTGTGCCCTCCTCTATGCAGCTAGCTGATGTTCTTACCAAAGCATTACCTGGAACTCAGTTGGCAAGTCTCAGAAGCAAACTGAATGTTGTCACTGTTCCTACATTCAGTTTGAGTGGGAATGTTGAGAAATAGATTAATCATAGATAGATTTATTTTATCTTTATCTTATCTAGAATAGTGACACTTGTCCTAACTTGTATTAGTCAAGTGGCCTAATGTGTGAAACTACTATGTGTAGAAATCACTATATGAATGTTATTGTACCCACAACAAAATCTATGAAAAACATATTCTATCTACTTCAATATTCTGTTATCTATTCTTTCTATATTATTGTCACAACCCCACTATGAAATGAGGTGATTATCTTCACACACATAAAAAAATAAAAAATAAAAAATAAAAAATCAACCTGGGACAAAGCATTGATCACAGGCTTGGATGGTTGAGGTTAAGATATATCAACGTGCTTAGATATTGTTTAAAAAGAAGAAATGCAATGATTCTTAAAAAAAAGGAATTCCATTGATGATTAAAAGAAGAAAGAAGAATGATGGTAGATTGGTGACGGGCCACCAGCGCCTGCTACTCTACAGAATGATAGACAATAAATTATCTGAGACAAAGCTCCTCAGGTGTAATTATTATTATTATTATTATTAAATAAAATAAAAATACATGAAATGGACTTCGGTCGCTTAAGCAAGGTCTCGGGTTCGAGTCTTTGTTAATGCAAAAAACCTTGGGAGATGTCTCACCTTTAATGCCCGAAAGTACCTCGAAAGATTAGTCTCAAACAATTGTCTAAGGATATATTTACGAAAGCAAAAAAAATTAAATAAAAAGTACAGTTACAATACATATTTGGCTTGTAGTAATGAAAAAGCTATAAAATATAGAATCGGTTTGAAGAAGCCTATTGGGGTACAATGAAATCATATCAAGATTTTGTCTTAACATGAACAAAAACGACAATTTCTTCACTCTAGAAAAGAGAATAACACACCTTGAAGAAAAAGAAGAAAAACTAGGGGAACAAAAAAAGAAAAAGAAAGACTCTCCCCGTTGGAGATACACCATCAGTCCGCAAACGAGTCCGGATCCTAGGCTTTTGAATCCTGGCTTCCACCCAGCTTTGGACTGTTTGGCGAAATCATGTCTGTCCATTTCAATCGGAGAGGGAGAACACATAATTTTTGGGCGGCCATTATCACGCCACGCGTCAAAGTAGGAGAGGTTTGTGATTCAAAAGTTCTGTAATCAGTCCGCAAACCGATGGCGATCTTACCTATAGGCGAAAGAAATTTAAATCTATCCGGTCAAAAAAATTTACACTAAAAAATCTAAAGAAAATTGTAGAAAAAGACATTTTAGATTCAATAATTAGTAAAAAGGACACACACATAATCTTTTTAGCATTAAGGACAAATCAAAATGTTAGTAGACAATACAACCATTTTTCTTCCCCTTTGTAAAACTCCCACGTTTTCTATCTTAAAAAATAAAATAAAAAATATTGAAACCCACGTTCCACTTGCACTATCTGTGAAGAAAATAAAAACTAATCTGTCTATTTTTTTAATTCTTTTTATTAAGGAGTGTGTAATTTATTAATCAATTATATCTTTTAACCGTACGTTTTCAATCATCATTATTTTTTCATTACATATTTTAAATCTTCTTTTTATTTTAGCTCTGGTATTGTCAATGTTATCATAGTGTTAATCTATAGTGTCAACTTGAATATATGCAATGAATCGTGTGACAATCATTAGCGAAATATTGTATGTCCCTAGTTATTATCATTGTTGTCATAATGCCAATCAAGGTGGTGACAAATTGAATGTTGCAACTATCTATTTATGGTGAATCAGTGTGACATTCAATAGTTACCCATTAATATGTGTGATTATTATCATTACTATTGTCAAAGTGTGGTTAAACTATAGTGTCAATTTTTATTGACACATCATATCAATAGCTTGCTTGTTTTCTTCATCTGAACCTTTTATGTTTTTACATTTTTCTTTTGAAAATCAGTTTGAAATTTGTATCTAGTCATTTTATTAAATTCATTCAATAAAAATTTGAAAGATTCATTTCGTTTGTACACGTCTAGATGTCACTTTTGAGTGACACTACTAAGTGTCACCGTTAAGTGTCGATGTTTATTGCTAAATGACACTGCTAATTATCTTTTTTAAGTGACACTTCTAAGTGTTCTTGTTTAGTGTCATTTTTATTGCTAAGTGGCTCTTTTAAGTGACACATTAATTTGTCACTTTTAAGTTACTATGTTAAGTCTCATTGTTTAGTGTCATTGTTAAGTATCATTATGTGCACATTATTGTTGAGACTTATAACCTTTTATTAATTAGTATCTATTAATAGTGTGAAATAGTAGTGTCACATAGTAAAAATTCACAATATCAATTTGTAGCGCTAAATAATGTGATAGTTAGTAGTGACACATAATATATCTGAAATTTGTTATTATACACACTGTCACTAGTGTCGGTAAAATAGTAAAGCCAAATTGAATGACATATTATTGCAACAACAAAAAAATTATTTTTAAAATTATATCGGAAAGATATCAAATGAGATATGAAAATAAAGATAACGAAAAAATATGAATTATGATGAATAAATTACGATGATCGAAATAAATGAAATATATCATTGATTTTATATATATATATATATATATATATATATATATATATATATATATATATATATATATATATATATATATATATATATATATATATTCAGTTGCTATATGTGGGCTTAGTGCACTGAACGTGCTCAATTTTATAAGCACTGCGTTATTTATGTGCCTAATTTTAGGAGAAAAATAGTTTCATTCTCTCTTTTATAATAAGGGTAAAATTGACATTGTGCTCATCAGTTTGTCCTTTTTACTAAAATAATAATGTTGCTGTCCTTTTTGCTAGTTTCTTAAATGTTTTTGTCCTTTTCAACAAGTCTCCCTAAAAATCTATATAGTCCAGTTTGATCCGTAAAAAATTCTTAATCCACTTCAGTTTGATCTGTAAAAATTTTAATCCAAATTTACCCTAATTTAACCTGGATATAGTCCATTAACCCATTTGAAATTTAAATCCTGGCTCCGCCGTTGCATGAAACTGTACCGAAACATGTTTTTGTCACAAAAAATCTTTATGCAGATTTTGATATCAACCAAATCCTTACAAGATCCATCCGAAACACAAAAAGATCCACAATCTCTGCTTCAAACATTGTAAAACCAACGGTTTAAGAATATCTCTTTCGATCTGAGACCCAAAGCGCACAAACCGTTGTTGAAGATTAAATCTCCTTTACACAGAGTGTATGTAATTCGTGTAGGCGTGTTAACTGAAGTGTACGTAAAAGTGATTTTCATTGATGCATTGGTAAAACACGGTTTGGCTTAATATAGCCTTACATAACTTGGAGAACAAGAAGTAGATAACCAATAAGCATAATTACAAATATAGCCCTAACATAATCAAATATTTTTTGAGGTAGAAATAAACTCTTCAACACTCCCCATCATGAAAATTGGACTTGAGATGAGAAAACCGTGGATTGCCAGTTGGTTTGGTGAGTAGGTAAGCCAATTGATCCTTTGAAGCCAAAGGCAACTTATATTATGCTTCCTTACGGGCTATAAGTTCGCGAACACGATGAAAGTCAATCACAATGTCCTTCTTGTGGGCATGGAAGACGGGGTTTAATTTGCAGCAATATAAGTGGCAAAAATATTGTCACACCAAAGAGTAGGGGGTACCGTACAATAAAGTGAGCCCGCAAATCCATTAAACCCCAACAACGTACAATATGGAAATAACTTTGTATTCTGCCTCAATACTACTTTAAGCCACTGTCTATTGTTGTTTTTAATGACAGACGATAAGATAATTGCCTCAAAAAATGCAGTATGACACAAGTGGAACATCGACTATCTGGTACTCGTGGCCCAGTCAACATCAGAATGGGCTTGTATAGCTTAAGGTGACCGATGCGAAATGAAATATAGTGCTTATGATACATGAGAATCTGTTTGATAGCCATCCAATTGTCATCAGAGGGAGATTACATATATTTGCTCACTTTATATATGGACTGCGAATTCAATGTCAAGCCAAGTGAATTGAAGATGTTGGAGGCCACCCATAATGACACGATATGGAGAAGCATCACAAAAGGATGAACTAGACGACTACTGAAGCTTGGCATTGGTAGACATGGGTGTTTGAGACGGCCTAGCTTTATCCAAGACGACTTTCTGAAGCAACTAAAGGACTTCTGTTAGTAGGCGGTATTAGTCTGGTGCACTAAACACAATCCGACCGACCGGTTTGGATCATTACTATTACATTTTTATGTTTACACATATATTAAATGGCAAGCATGCTATTATTTATGGTTAATTTTATGAAAGTAACATATAATATATAATATCATCCTTAGAATTAAATCGCGATAGAAAAATCATTATGTAAGATTATGATTGATAAGATCCCGATTCACAGTAAATAATGTAATTCTTTAATATCTATAGTAGTATGTATTAATAAATGTGACACTATTAATATGCTCAGACTAACACGTATTAGATGTTTTATATCTTTCAAAGACCGATAATGCGGTAGTGATTAAATGTGATATTCAAAATGCGTAGGATTTATGGCGATCGTCTGAGATTCGTGCTTCATCATGGTATAGATGAATATTCGGATATGACCATCTTATAAAGGAATGTTTTAATTCTCAGAATATTTGTAAAGTGTGGGTAAAGTTTTTAATTCTCAGAATATTTGCAAAGTGAGATTGAAGTTTTTATTTCGATAGAATATTATATTTCATTGATAGGAAATAATTGGTGATGTATGACATTTGAGAAACGACTATGCGGATATTGATTATGTGAAATAACATATTTATACGGTAACCAATATGCTGTACAAAATTTGCATATCATAATAACAACAAAATGAAACAATCATGAAATAAAGATGAATTCCATTTAGAACATCCATTTCCCTTTAATTTCGCAGATCAACGCCAAGGCTCAGCAATAAAACTTTCCAGAGAATTGGTTACGATGTTTTCTACAATGACCCTACAATCCAACATACGATAAAAATCTTAGAATAACACAAGAACAATTATTTGTACGATTGACTAATACAAACCCCAACTTTTGTGCATAGGGGGAATTCAATTGGAAATAACGGGAAAGGATTTACCTCTTTTTTTTTTTTTTTTTTTTCTTTTTTCTTTCTGAGAAAAAAGGATTTACCTCTTGAACTGACGTCACAAAATTATACGACATTCTCCTTTTTGTGGTAATCATCTTGATATTCTTCTTTTTATTTTTAGATAACCACATAATTAGATACGATTTTTCTTTTTTTAAGATTGGCCAACAACTTTTGAACAACAAAAGTCGATGGAAAGTGGGAGGGAACGGGATGCTATAGTATTTTTTAGGGAGAAATATTTGTCTGATAAATAAAGGATGATTAAGGAGGATTTAGATAGATATTGTAAATTAATTAATTCATACGATCATTGAATCTTGCAATCAATATATTTTCTTTTTCTCTTTTAATTTTAGGATTTAATTATTAGAAAACTAGCTAAAGACCCGTGCATAATGCACGGGTTGAATTACATAGTTTTTCGACTATCAGAACATAGATTAGCGGAAACTGAATAATGCACGGGTTGAATAACATGGTTTTTCGACTATCGAAACATAGATTAGTGGAATCTGAATAATGGGTATTATTATTATTATTATTATTATTATTATTATTACTAATACTACGAAACACAATTAAAATAGTATGAAAAAATTAGTTGGTTTTAGTATAATTAGCTTCTCTTTCCACTGGGGGCTTAAATGTCGTGTTTAGGCCGAAAGTCTACCCAAATGTCTCAACATCGAGCTCAGCTGAGCAAATTGAATTCGGAAATCCTTTCTATTACTCTCTTTGCATTTCCTTTTGAGAGGGATTTTTTTTATATTTGGAATGAAAGGCAATTATGTTTTAATGGTTTATTTCTTTGGATGGAATGAAATGAAATTCATTTCTTTCAATTTGGTTGTGATTGAAAGATAATGAAATGGAATGACATTCCAATAAAATGAAATAAAATTTTAAAAAAAAAATCTCATTACATCAAAAATTGATGGAATAAAAGTTAACAAAACATGTAAGCCCTTATCCAACACGGCATATTGTACCACCCCTGCCACACAATGCTATGCACCCCTACCTAGCTACAATACCCCGGCCATCGCATCCAACTGTATATTACCCTACCCTAACTCACCTTATCTCACCAGCACCCCATCCCACAACACCCTACCTCATAATTTTACTCATATTCAACTACTATTGGGTAGAAGATCTTTCAGACACTTGCATCCGGGTCCATGGTCTTTTCCTATAATGGATCACTGCATCACCTGCAAGACCCAGGTCGAGATTTTAGTACCTCAAATTGATGGTGTCTCTATTTCAGATGATGGAATTTGAAATATGGTAAGAATTTTAAAAAATGCATCGGTATCTCCTATGCAATCGAAAAATTCTAAAGAATTGGAGAAAACTGTGCTCTTAGCCAATGAATTAGGGGTCAAGTTTGACAATATTAATGATGAGGAACTGGCAGATCTGTTTGGATGCTGACTGGGTTCGCAATTTCCACGGTTTGGGTTTCGCATTTTTCCACGGTTTGGGGGTTCGCAGTTTTGTTTGGATATCTGGAATGAATAATAAATTTAGTATAGATTGGGTGACTAGGTAGCCTAAAAGACGTGTGAGGACTTTTCATTTAGGTCCTCGGAACACAGCTCATAATCAGGTGGTACAACATTTTGGATGATGTGTGAGGAGTTTTGATTTAGGCCCTCAGAACACATCTCATGATCAGGTGGTACAACATATTGGAGTTTAAGACCGATAATGGTGTTTGTCTTTTAGGGAGTTAGAATTCTATTTGTCTTGTGGTCGGAAGTTTATTTTTTAAAGGCATTTGTTCCTGTAGCATTGGGGATTTGAGTGCTTTGTTGGGGTTGCGTGTGTTTGACCGGTGTTGTAATTTTCAGCGTCTTGCTGTATTTTTTAATAATAAATCTTATCATTGCTGTTAAATTTTTTTTTTTATTCTTGTGATGTTTCTTAAATTAAAAGCTCGGAAAGTCATTGTGGTTTCTTCACTTGATGTTGAAGATTGAGTCACTAAGAATGATATTTAGGTTAAAGGTTGTAAATGACTGTTTTTCATCTAAAATGAGGAAAAAGAACGAAGAAAAAAGATAGTGGTTGAAAAGAACAACGCGCGCGTATTATTACTACATATGCACTTACATGTCTGCTACAACCACATGTAGTAATACATGTAAGAATGACGCGTGTTTTGTCCTTCTCAACCATATTTTTTTCCTCGTCCTTTTTCTCATTTTGTATCTTATTTTGTCTTATATTCTCCGACTTATGATATTTTGCCAATTGCCTTCAACTCCTCAAATACCCCTACGATTAATAAAAAGAAAACAAATCTTCACATATTAGTATACAATTTCCAGTAATACTATCGAACAGAATGACAATCAATCGAAAAAGCAGCACAATCAACAACAAAAAAATTAAGTTATCCTAAAGAATATACAGTTGGATATTCAAATCGGAACCAGGCCACATAACTGCAAGTGTAAGCAGAACAACATGAGTCTCTACCAAAAAATGTAAATTACACCGTAGTCAAAAGAATGTTTTTAACTTTTCTAGCAAATACAACCATAAGAGGAAGACGATCTTCAAACAATAATACCATCTGCCATAAACATACCGATCATTTCATAACGTGTAAAATAAACATAAACCAATTAAGTTTAAATACGGCTACTGGATTTGTTAGAGCAAATATATGTCAACTCTATTTTATTTTTATTTCTACTCAAATTCAAGAGGCAGGTTTTGTGTAATATATTGTAAAGTTAATTCCATAAATACGATCATTTTACGATCATCACGAAAGAATTTCAAGGGGAGGGTTGGAGAAAACCGAAATCGTCCAAGTTAAGGTTTCTGGGGTTTCTGGACGTGGAGCGATTGGTGGTTCACCTGACTGAAAAGCATCAGAAACCCCTCGTTTTAGTTGAAGTAGTAGTATTTGTGTCATCCATAGTTCGAAAACGCGATCCAAGATTTCGGTCAAATGGGAAGCTTTGGACTTTAAACGCTCTGAGCTTTCGTTTCGATCTGAGATTTCTTCAAATTCATTTTGCTTTCACAGTAATATGGAATTTATTGAGGTGATTACGATTATTCTGGAAAATAATAAATAACCTTGATTGAAGAGTCCAACCTCGTGCTGATATGGAATTTGTTTAGCTTGTTTTTTTTTTTTTTTTTTTTTTTTTTTTTTTTTTTGAGAAAGGCTGTTACCATTTTTCCGGGAAAGAAATTTGTGAAGAGTACCGTTGGTTGTTTTTATTTTTTTTTTGGGTGTTTTTTTAATATATTTTAATGTTTGTTTATTTTCCGTTTGGTTTTTTTTTGTTAATTATTGTTTGTGTTTTTACGTTTTCTTTTAAGGAATCGGGTTTGGGTCGGATAATTAGACAATTTACGGGTAATCAATTTTGTTTTCAAATATATATATAGTACAGATTTAGTAAGATGTAAAATAACATGAGCTAAGAAAAATATGATCTCAAATTGGTTTAGTATGTCAGACACCACTTTAATAAATTGGGATACTTGAAAAAATTGTTATTTGTGTGGCATATTTTAAAAGATAATATATTTGAAACATATATCATATCTGAAAAGTGTTTCATAGCGATTTCATAGCTAGCTATTACGCAGCGATCCGTAGTGAATTTGCAACGAAATGCTTTTAAGATGTATTTTTTAAATGTTATTATATGAAGCATACTACACAAATAATAATATTGTCAAACATATTTTATCAAGTTTCCTCTGTAAATTTTAAGGAGAATTAGGGATAAAAACACGGTATGAAATATTTTTAAGTAACATGACAACCGTATATTTTTCTATAGAGAGAATGACAACTAGCTAGTATAGTTTTTATAGGTTAAAGGACAAAGGAAAAAAAATATTTTTTTTCTTCTTTCCTCCCCGATCTTCAAACGCTCGTATCTTTTGATCTAGATCTCCAAACGCGTTGAATTTGTTATTTTATCATGCTTTTCGCTTCGAGACTGGTTCGATATAAATACATCGTTTTTCGTGGAATTCACTGTGGAAATTCACTCAGTAAATCTCTCAAGTGAATCCCGAAAATCAGTGAATTTCGAACAATAGTGAATTTCGACAGCGGATTTTCTGAAATCACGTTGGAATATGTTGAATGTGGTCTCAAAATAAAGAGCATGAAAATAAAAAATTTGGTAAAAGAATTTTCAAATTTGGAGTTCTAGATTGAGAGATATGAGTGTTTATAAAAGATGGAAGAGAGAGAAAGTGTGTTGTTTTTTTGGGAAAAAAGGCGCCAGAAAATTTATAAAAAAAAAACAGCTTTGTCATTTATGTAAAAAATTTAAAAAGCTGTCATTCTCTTTAATTGATGAAATGTTAGTATCATTATTCTCTCATTCCTCCCTAAATTTTATTGTCAGCAAAGTGGAATTTTCTTGGAGCACCTAAAAATCATCCATGTAAAGAATTGCTGTAATATTCTCATTTTCGAAAAAGGACAGACGTGTCAATTTGTAAAAACGAAATATTATATTTATCTATAGTTATGGATTAAAGTTTATAAGAGAAATATTAATTATGGTAATTGATATTTTGGGATTTAATGAAAATAAATAAGGAAAATTAATGGAGAAATAACTCATTGGGAGTATTTTCAATTAATGTAAAATCTGTCATTATGTCCGGGAGTTGTCAGAAAACCAAAAGGCAGAGATAAACGTTCGAACTCTCTGAGTAAAATAGAAATGTGATGGCAAGAGAGGATCTTCACAAATTCTCAATTGGTCCTTGGTGATTTTCAGATTCAAGTAGATCATCGGATTCAGCGTGAAGAGTGCTTCGTTTCAACACTAAAAGTTTGAAGTTTTGGAAAAGGTTAGTTCTTGCCCTAGTTTTGGAATGCGTGAGATTGATCAAATTATGATGTTCTTATGGTTTAATTCGTAGTTCCGGTTGAATAGAAATCTTGATCATCAATTAATTCAAGTTCAATTGTTGATCAAAATAGGTTTTAATTTGAAGTTTAAGAGGTGCTGCGAGTTTTCTTGAAGTCTTGCTTGGATTTGCTTAGCAATCAAGTAAGAGGCTCTTCCTAATGAATAGTTATGGTTTTATGATGTTAAAGTTGAGTTTTAGTGTTGTTTTGAAGCTAGAAATCATGTCTAAACGTTGTTGTTAAAGTGAAGAATGTTATGGTATGATAAAAGCTTTTTTTCCTGCTATTTTCCGAGTGTCTTTGATGTTAACATGTTGGAAATGGGTTAGAAATCGTAAAAGTGCAGAAAAGTATATTTTAGAAATTTGTTTTGGGTGTTTTGGCGCGCCAAACGAAACCGTAAATGGCGTAAAAGGTAGGAGGAGCTTTAACGCGGCGCCAAAAGGGTGTAGCAGCGTTAAAAGTGAAAGCGTAACGTGGGTAAGAGAATCAAAGAGCTTTTAGCAGGCGTGCTAATGGCTTTATCGCGTGCTAAAATAGATCGAGAGAGATGTTAGGTTTTCGTTGAGTTTTAGCGCGCGCAAAGGGGCATAGGGCATGCCAAAAAGGGTACATTTTGTGGTTTTGAACTTCAAATCTATTTTTGATTGTTGTTTCTTGATCTAATAACATTAAATCAACATTAACACTCCATGATTAAGATTCTGATGCGTTAAGTTCCGGCACTGAATGGATTCTTTCTAAGAGTTGAAGTTCGGGACCGTCGGAAGAGGATGATTGGCTTGTGCTTTGATGGATTAGTATCCATCAATGTCTGTTTAATGTGCTAGGCATTGTCCTTGTCTAGTGGTCTAGGTGAGGGAGTAGAAGTTGTAAGTGAGCTTTTCTTTGAAAACACTTAGATTTCTAGTTAACAGTTAATAACATACGTATTTGTATTTGTGTAGTTAAAAGCCTAAACATCATGTTATTCTTGGTAAGCCACAACTCTATTTCGTGATGTGTGGGCGGTCAGTAAAAGTGAATAACTCTGTTGGCCCTTGAGGGGCACCAGGAGTAGAGGGATTTTGCTAAACGTGTACACTATCGGGGTTAGCCCGTGGCTATCGGTGTGATCCATCAATAGGTTGCACCCAAATACTTCATGGTGAGTAGCACCATGCGTAGTACCCTTGAATACTGATGTAACAAAGATAAGATAAGCTAGAAACAAGTAGGATCCCACGACATGTTGATGAGAATGATGTGAACCATAGAGTTTGAGTCGGTCTCACAAAGATAACTTAATAATAATATGACCTTTCGTGGTAAAACTTAATTATTCAATAGCTTCTACCTCTTTACTAAGTACCTTTGTACTTACCTCAATTGCATGTTTGTTTTGTTCTTTGCGGTGAAAGACGAACATGTTGACCCGGAGTTTGATGACGACTTTGAGGATGACATTTGATTATGCCATGCCTTGATTGTTGATTTTATATTCCTTCTATTATCCATGATGTTCTAGACTATGTTGTATTTTGTTTTGAAGGCTATGTTGTACTTTTATTTCATATTTGTCATTACTAGGTGACGATACTGGATCTCGTCTATGAATAAATCTTGGTGAAATTAACTCCTATGACAATGATAAGTCCACCATATGTGGTTATTCTTGGATCGTTTTGGCCTGTTTTAATGCCTATTTTATGATTTTCGTATGATAAATTGCCTTTTTGGACTAGATTACTGTTGTGGCTTTGATATTTTGTAGATATGATGAATCCGAGCATAAAATGCTGTGAAAATGAGCTAAAAAGGAGTCAAAGTCATGAAGGCATGAAGAATCACACCCAGGTGTGAAAGAATGGAACAGGGTGTGAAAAAATGCAGACACTATTCAGATTTTCTGTAGGCCAACGAAATGTTCTGATTGGTGGAGAGCTTTCCATGTGAATTAATCTTGAAAGCAACGTGATTTTGAGGAAGGAAGAATTTTTACACGCTATTTGCTCCCTATTTTCTAGGAATTTTATTTTAGGAGATAAATTACACAATTTAAATTAAGGAAAATTCCTATTTATCCTAAAATAATTTCCTTAAATAAAAGATGATGAGGGACGCATTATTCAGGAGTTTTAGGCGACTTTTTCCTTCTTTTCTTCAGCATCATCTCCCATCCCCAAGAACAAGGATTCTAGGGTTTAAGAATTCAAGAACGAAGCTTTTTTGAGGTTTGATTATTTTATGCAATACTTTGACGGTTTATTTCTCTCTCTTTTCTCCTTTCTTCTATTTATTTATTTTTCTTGTCAAAGTATGAATTTTATGATTGAATCTTGGAATATTGATATGGAGCGTGAGTAGATATCGTTTTTAGGATTAGGAGAAACCGGATATGAATATATGATGTAAAACCCAATCTTTCCCTTGTTTTATGAATTTGATTCTTATAAATTGATTCTTGTGTGCTATTCTTGTTCTATTGTTGAAATTAATAGCCTGAGAGGGTGAATAATCGCAATTTTACGTAGAGAAATTATTTGATTAATTAGTGACCGAAAAAGTACTACTTAATTGATACTTTAGGAGACAAGAATTGAATCTAGGGCTTTATTAGAATGAAAATTTGGTAAAAACCTAGATGGCATGAAATTATGGTTCTTTAAGGGATCTAAATTCATTCTTCATCGTGGGAAACTGGGTGTAGTTTGAGTCTAGGTACAATCACGAAAATAATTCGAAAGAATATTTTTGTGATAAAATTTGATAATTGTCTTTATAAGTGTAAAATTCGTATCTTGGGGGAAATATTGTTGGTAAGTCATATAGTAATTCCGTGGTGACTCCGAAATCCTAGAAATGCTTTTAAATTGGATCTTTACCTAAATCTTGAAGTTCTTGGCTCGTAGTTATATTATCTTTATTTTATTTAATTTTAGGATTAAGTAGATAAAACCTCCAAGATTTTGATTTGTCTAGCTAATATAAATCGGGAATTGTTTGGTGATTGACTACAAGTCCCTGTGGGATCGACATCTAAAGTACTACTCGATAAGCCGTGCGCTTGCGGTAGCATTTAGTGATTATCTATTGAAAATCACACATCGACATAAGTACTCAAGAATACTTGAAGAATAAAATACAATGTGATGATTTTTGTGTTTATTTTAGATCGAGCGTGAGAGTTATTTCACCCAAGTTGCTCACGTATCCAATGTGTGTAATTGGAATCAAGTCTCTCGTAGTTCCTTAAGGATGGATTATATAGGGACGATCGTCCCTTTTCTTGCCCAACAAGGGTTCGGTATTCTTAACCCTAAGGATTATGTCGAGTCAATCCCTTTAATTTAGGGATGATTATGAATATATTTAAATAACAGGATCAATGTCATAATATCTGTGGATTCTTTCCATATTTATCCTGAACACGTTCAAATATCGGATAAGAAAAAGCTCTACTCGTTATGCATTGAGCTACTCAGGTTGTCTCGACCCGACTTGCATTGCCTGACCTCCGTTGGAACCGAGCCGACCTACGGTGGTCTATTCGGAAGGACATGTCAGACCTCCCACCTAGGGTTTAGGCCTACTCTACCAATTGATATGGGACCCCTGGCCTTTATATTTGTTGCTCTTCTCTCTCTTCATTTATTATGCGGCCATTCTCTGAACGACACGTGGCAAGAGCTAGTCTTACCCTCGTCTCTAGGTTGTAAAATAAATACTTTCGGTTTGGTTGTAAGATATCCGTACAATGTAAGGTTTTGTTGTTGTAAGTTATCCCTTTCTATCTTTAGTATGATTGCAATCTATTTTAGTAGCATTTATGGTTTTACCCGAGTCTTTTTAGCTTTTGTTTGCTTTATTTTGATACGACGACGTGGAGGTTTACGTATAATATTGAATTTATTTAATATTATACGTGCCGAACGTTCTATTACAGATAAGGACTCGGTATCCAGAAGTTGGACGTTACAATTATCGCTATAATAATAAATTGTTTCATCATATCTTTTCAACATACTTCTTTTTTTCGGATATCTTTTCAACATACTTGATCAATGAATTACACGGGAAATTTGTAAATCATGCCACTATATGGTCTGACATTTTTTTTCAGGTAAAAAATTATCTGACATTTTTTTTCAGGTTCAACGTCCAAATATGGACGTTTTCGGTTACTTTATGATTTCAGTTTTTTCTTTTTAGTATCATCTTGCTTTATGATTTCAGTTATTCTTTTTAGTATTTGTTGTATGATTTCTTGTTTTTTCTTTCTTTCTTCTCGCAATTGTAATTGATGATATTCGACGATCACATAAGGTGGTTCTTCTATCTCTAGTAGAGAGGACTATCTCATTGATTTGCAAAGAAAGAAATCAGGAACCTCCAAATCAAGAAGTGGAATGATCTTGGATAACATCCTCCCAATTTGGATGTGGCGGAGTCATTGGACTTTTTATTGCAAATAGTCATATTCTTTCAAACTTGCAGACTAGTGCTTTGCATGAAGAAGAAAAGATGGTTCCTTTGAAATACTGAGTCAGTGCCTGGGGTCCCGGAGTTTAAAGAACAATGAATGAATAAAAGAAGGAAATCTGAAGGAATATGCATGGGTCTCACTCGCTGTCCCCCATATTCGGCGATTATTTTGCACATGAAAAAATAGTGTAATCGTCCGTCACAACACACAAAAAGAAAGTGAAATACCCTTGAAGAGACAAAAGATGAACTTGAAAAAGAAAGATAACTAATGCAAGGGAAGCTGGAATTGAAGGAAGAAGAAGATATGTTCTTGGAATATATAATCCGAGTTAGACATAGAGAAGGAAGCAAAGTTGTAGACTTTGGTGGGCATGATTAAATGAGAGAATCTGAAAGCTACAATGGTGATGACTATATCATCTTCCAGATGGAAGTCCAGATAGAAGTCCAATGGTGATGACTCTCTTGCCAGATGGAAGTCCAAAAACTTTGTAACGAAAACAATCGTTTTTTGTCGGTGAATTGCACATGAAAATCATCCATGGACTTAGCCTTAGATTTTCCACGTGAATGATTTTCATGTGCATGTGAATGATTTTCATGTGCAATACCTAGAAATTAACATCAACACATGATTTCGGTTTTTCTTTTTAGTATCATTTGTGGTATGATTTCTTATTTTTTCTTTCTTTCTTCTCGTAATTATAATGGATGATCTTCGACGATCACATGAGGTGGTTCTTCCATCTCTAGTAGAGAGGAATATCACATTGATTTGTAAAGAAAGAAATCAGGAACCTCCAAATCAAGAAGTGGAATGATCTTGGATAACATCCTCCCAATTTGGATGAGGCGGAGTCATTGGATCAGGGAAAGGTAAATATAGCTTTCTTTAGCCATAGGCAACTGGGAATCAGGGAAAGGTAAATACAGCTTTCTTCAGCCATAGGAATGCACCTATTGAAAGAGATCTTGTTGAACTAATGCAGGAAGCAAATCAAGAAATTCCTACTTGGCTTAGTGAATACGCTACTGAGACATCGTCCTACAACAACAGCAGCTATAGTAGTAGTACTCGTTCAAGCTGCCATGGTGGGGTCAAGTTTGGTGGGCATGATTACATGAGAGAATCTGAAAGCTACAATGGTGATGACTATATCATCTTCCATAAATAAAGTCGTTTAGTGTAACAAGTATCTATTTCGACTGTATGTTGGTCTTTCTTTGGAAATCATTGTGATAGTCCCCTCTACTATAGATGTTATTTTTATGTCCCCTTGGCTAGATATGTTTTTTTTTGTTATTATGTGTTCTTGTTAGTGCCCAAAAAGTTGTGGCCACATTCAAAAGTGCCAGGTAAATACATTACATATGGCGCATAATTACAAAAGTGATGCAGCTTTATATATGTCATACAACAACTTCATATCAACGCCATAGAGGAACAATCTCACCCCCTTGTAGATTTTCTCTACAGTGTCTCTCTTGCCAGATGGAAGTCCAAAAACTTTGTAACGAAAGCAATCGTTTTTTGTCGGTGTATTGCACATGAAAATCATTCCCATGGACTTAGCCTTAGATTTTCCACGTGAATGATTTTCATGTACATGTTAATGATTTTCATGTGCAATACCTAGACAAAAATGATTGTTTTCTTTACAAAGTGTTTGGACTTCTATCTGGCAAGAGAGACACTATAGAGAAAATCTACAAGGGGATGAGATTGTTCCTTTATGACGTTGATATGAAGTTTCTGTATGGCATATATAAAAAAAGCAAAGACCATGTGGATATAACATTCAACCCAAATGGAATAATAAAAATATCATTACAATCGTGATGGCTTACAAAATTAACATCAACACATCTTTGAAATAGAGATTTATTCAATACCGGAACTGGGTTTGTCCTCTCACTAGGCATCCCTGCTAGTCCCCAGCACCGGGAGGCTCACATTGAGAAGGAATCCTCAGGGTCCCGGTCGGCCCCGCCTAGCTCTCTGTGATTCGTGTTTCTCCTCATTCACTCACTTTTGGCTCAAAGCGGAGGAAAATGTTGAGTTCTAATCCATTCGGGAAGAATCCAATCATTCTCGACTGGAACAGGGAAAACGCGTCCTTCATATATACGTTGGAAACATGTAGATTTGTAGTAATCAGATCAATAAGTGTACGGACTCACGCAGCGCTGACTTATAGCAGTGCAAGCATGTACGCAAGGTAACTCAAGTCCCTGAAATTGTCCGCAATAAAATTTCTTTGTAAGCATATTTACCTTCGCACTAGTCTCGATGTCCCCAACTTGAAACTGGTCCCGGTCGATCCTGTGCAGTGTGAAACTCCTTCTGGCACGCGAAACATCATTCAAGAACTCTTCAGGGACATGGGCTAACACGGTGCGACACGAGTCCGTAAGTTCTCTCCTCTCACAATACCAACGCTGCTACACTCCCCGATGTGGTCAAAGAGATTCACGATACTCATCTTACGTGCATCCCTGATGACGTTGTTAAAGCTTTCAAAGATAGTTGCTTGTCATTATTGCGTAACGTGTACTCAGAAATTGTGATCGTGCCCATTTGTCGATTCCAATCTCCTGCATGTAACGGGAAACTGGTTTGGTTGGGTCTCTATCCATCTTTATTATCTTCTGAATAATATTTTGAATCGCGTTTACGAAAAATGTATACGCGGCTTCCCGAAAAATTGTATGGACAATATCCCGTGCTCCCGAATTTTCTATTCAAGTTCATGACGATGTGGTGGTAGTAGTAACCATGGTAAGCGTCTGGAAATACATTTCTAACGGCTCCAATGATGCCTGGCCCTCTGTCTAATATGAAAACCAAGTCACTACGTTCTCCGGTTATCAACTTCACGTTTTCCATGAAATACGTCTACGCATCAAGGCTCTCTCCGTTGGTCACAGCAAACGCTAACGGAAATATATGGTCGCCCGCGTCTACACCGACAGCTACTAACAATGTCCCATCGCATTTTGTTTTCAGATGTGTACCGTTCACAACTAAGATAGGCCGACAGTACTTAAACCCCTCAATACTAGAACCCAAAGCCATGAAACAATACTTGAACCTGCCAAGCGCATCAGGAACAATGTCTGTGATGGTTCCAAAATTTTCTTGCTTCAACATGTAAAAGTAGGCGGGTAATTTAGAATACGACATTTCTACGTTTCCGCCGATCAATTCCAAGGCT
Source organism: Gentiana macrophylla (assembly GCA_026214975.1). Lineage (NCBI taxonomy): Eukaryota > Viridiplantae > Streptophyta > Magnoliopsida > Gentianales > Gentianaceae > Gentiana > Gentiana macrophylla. The sequence continues at coordinate 24,475,019 of CM047810.1, read as the reverse complement.
TTCTGTCTAAATTGATACGCACTTTGATAATTAAGGTTTATGTTGAATGTTTTTTGAACCTCAGCTTGTAAAACTTTTGTCGTGAAACCGCTGCCGAGTTTTATGAGGCTATCCCTTACGAAACGACCTATAGGTCCGGGTTTGTCTTGTCTATGAATGTCAGTCAATCGCTCCAATCCACAAGTGTAGGTTTCGGTGTACGTGGTTATCTCAAATTTCATGCAACGTTGTCCGTCCCTAACGTCCACATTCAAATCAACAACCTTCCTACCGACAACCTTCCATTCGCATTGTTCCGAAGTATAACATCGTAGTTTTAACTTATCCTTGTCAGACCTAACGAGTTTCCACATGTAGTCATGTTTCAATGCGTGGTAACTCATTTTATCCTTCATATCCTCCTTGTCCCTATACTTTTACCAATAAACAATACATCCGGATTATCGGTCTAAAACGCCCCAAAGACGTAGACATGGAGGAATTTGGGAAGGCTCCATTCGAGACCGAAATGAGCACCTATATATTGCGATTAATACTTGCCATACTAAATGTGTGACCGATGTCGTGGTTACATTGCAAAGGTGTTGTCAGATAACTTATGAAAGATCCGCCGATAGTGAGGCCCGCTTGCATCGGTGCTTGCATCGTTGTTTGCGTAAACTGCTGGCTTGTTCTATCTATATGGAGATTATGACTAGTCGACCAAAATTATTCCAACATGTCCCGCCTTGGTCACCGTTCACGCCCCTACCACTAGGTTCTTTGGCGACACGGTGTGTGGGTCGTCTCGAACTACATTATGCCGAGACGTTCGACCATTCATAGATGCACACATTCTAGCCATAGGTTGTTCCTTTGTAAGGTATGTGCAATGGTCGACTAATCATATTTGCAATAAATCCCCAATCGTAGCCACATTCACTTGACAAGTCAATGACTTGATCACCTAAAGTTGTATTTGGTTGGATGACAATTTAATGAGGGGCTGAGACTGATGGAGTACATACAACATGCTCACGAGAATTCCGATTACAATAAAGTTCGGGTGTAAAATCCTCAATCCCTCTATCATTTTCTTCAACTTTCGGTTGTTCATTAAGTCAAATGTGTTGTCATTCATGTCTTCAGAGTCATCATCAGCAATAACCGGTTCAGCGTTAATACACAGTCTAAGCAGATCATCAATGTACCCTAGCCATGTCTCATCATCCAAAACATCAATCGGTCCCTCATATTTTTCGTACAAAAGTTTCATGACCAATGTATTTTTTGATACATCAATTCCTACTTTCCCAGACATTTTCTGCTTCACTTCATCCAATGTCATATCGGTTTTTACACGAATCAAATAAAATTTTCCTTTTCTATAAGACCATATGTCGCTTCCTTCGTTGTATATCCACTCTCCACCGAATTCAAACTTAACGGACACAATGTTGTTATCTGTGAAAGAATTATAAATTTACATCAGTATACAGTGGAAATATAAATATAAAATAATATATAAACAATGAATATATAATATGTTTGTATATATGTCAACATATGTCTATGTGATACACATATATGTAATAAGTACAAGTGTGTATATATATATATATATATATATATATATATATATATATATATATTATATACATATGCAAACACACACACACACACACACACACACACACACACACACACACACACACACACACACACACACACACACACACACATATATATATATATATATATATATATATATATATATATATATATATATAATCGAAATGTCTTTTCATTTGTTTTTGTTTTTCGGAATGTCGTTGTTTTGTGTTGTGTTGTATTGTAACGTTAGAGGGGGGTAAGAGAAGAAGAGAGTAGTGTTTTTACCAACGTCATAGAATACTTGATAATGACGAGGGAGAACAGAAGCCGGACGGAGCCGGCAGAACAGAACTTATAATTTCAATCTACGGGTGCCTCACTTCCGGCTGAGGATTTACCAGGCAGCTGGGGACAGGAATAATGCTCTATTGACCAGACCTAACGAAATTTTCTACGAGCTACCTACCAGGAACCCCAATACAAAGCCTGAGGATTAGGCATGACACAGCGGATCAGAAGGAATCGAACACCCTAGGGAAAACATGCAATTCTAAGAACCTCATCAGACCGAGGCATACCATGGAATTCAGTCCGAGATATTTGTTATTGTAATTTCAAACAACATTAATTTGTCGTTTGTTTCAATTTTTCAAATCACATACTTGTTACCGCTAATTTCAAGGGATGTTATCATACTATCACAAAATACGTAATACAAAACCCATACATTTGAATTTAATTTTCATCTTCCACTACAACAACAACATAATCAACTAATAACCAAACCAATAAAACACATTCGATAAAAAAGTTTCGTTTGTTACTACGAGCGATCACATTGACATCAACCAAAATAAGAATGTATCATTATCCAAATATATCAACCAAAATATGAATTTATCATTGACTACCCTAATTATCCAACGAATGTCAATTCCATTATTGAAATATATCATCAAAATTAATCATTTCTCTACCTTAAAAATGCACATACTACACTATGCTAAAAATTGAAAATTTATAACGTTAGCATACTCTATTAATGTGAACAAATAACAATAAAAACAAACACAATAAATAAATTTATTCAAACTTAACTAAATGCTTACCCGTTTGTTTAAAAATACAACTCTGGTGAAATAAAACAACGCAGCTCAAAAGGACAAATATGATTTGTTTTTTTTTTGTATCAATGGTGAATTTTTGGTGTAGTAATAGTGATTTTTTTGGAAGCAATGGTGATTTTTTTGTGTGATGAAACGGTGAAGACAAGAGGCTGAAAGAGTAGATGAAAATAGTAAAGAAGATAGGATAAGGGTTTCAAAATGGACGTTTCCGTCCAAATTTGGACGTGCCGTCCTCAATTTAGACGAAGCGTTCAAATGGATCCGTCCAAATTTGGACGGTTTACTGTTTTGGCCAAAATGGACGGAAACCGTCCAAAATTTGGACGCACCGTCCAAATTTGGGAGGGAATTCCTCACATTCGGTCGGTGCGTCCAAATTTTGGACGGATTCTGTCCATTGGATGGATTGGGACGAAAATGTATCAAAATTTGGAAGAGTCGACTGTATTTGGACGAAATCTTCCATATTTGGACGGGGAACCTGAAAAAAAATGTCAGAAAATATTTGACCTGAAAAAATATGTCAAAGCATACAGTGACCTGATTTACCAATTTTCCGAATTACACAGAGTCAACAGTCAAATCATATGTTCATAATGTATAGCATGATCTGCATTATAGGAAATGACATTAAACAGTCAAAGTAAGCCGTATAACGATTTATTAAATGAATTAAAATGATTTATATATTTCTCCAAAAAAAAATGGTTTATATATTGGTCCAATTACTATAAAATAGGATTATCGAAAACGTTTCCCTTTGCACGATGGCAAATAAACTAATGACAAGTTCGAATAGAGAAACTTCCACGGCCAAGTAACATGGATAAAAGTTCTTCCTACAACTGTCAATCTGCAGATTACGAGGATTAAAAGTCTACCTAAAATTATAATCCAATTTCATGATACGGGTATATATATTGTAACGACCTCTTCTGAAATCCGAGCATTTTTAAAAAAATGAATCCTTCAACACGTATTATATTTAAAATCCAAAATGACATGTAAGTCTTAACTTAACCACCATACGTAAAAAACCAAAAGTATTAAAATCAATTTACCCTCCAAAAAAAAAAAATCAATTTAGCTGCGTAAACAAAACCGAACAATTTTGTTCCACTAAACTTGTCGATAAACAATTGCAGCTTTGCTTTCAAAAAATAAAAAATAAAAATAAAAATCACTACATTCTAAAAACATGAAAAAGGAAAGAAACATAGCACCTAAAAACCAAAACATACTACGATCTCCGACACCTCTTTAAGGCCAGCTTGAATCATTTCTTGACTCACAAAACTCTTTAAGCTAGTGAAACAGTAAGGCGTCCACTTGTTCAGTAAAAAAATATTGTGTCGAAAGTAACTCATGCATCATCTCCCGGATAAAATGACTCATGAATTTACTTCTACAGTTTTCATGCACACCTACAGCGTATATCAAGTAACCAGCAAATAAGCACATATCATGGTTTAGAAGCACATTGCACATTGCACATTTTTATGTTACTTGCTTTCCAAGTTATCTTATTTATGTCACATAGTTCAAATATATTAATGTGAAAGGAGAAAGCAAACTGTAAGTTCTGGAGCAACATTCGTGTGGAATTCTTGGCACACTTTTTGAGATGATGATTGACAAGAACGCATGTAGTGGTGGAAATTGTTATTCCCAATAACATGGCTCGGTAATAAATTGTATCTTTCAAAACTCCTCTCACTCATTCGGCTCGCAACAACCCAATTAGTTTCTCGGGTGAAAACACGTTAGACATTCCGTCTTCTCGAAACCAACACTTTTGATGTTATTTGACGTATAACAATCTCTACATGTCTATAGTGTGTTCCATGTGGAATATTTGGAAAGCTAGATACGCCGACTTGTATGATGATAAAGATGTTCATATACAATGTATGTTTGTTCGATTGGATGTGGAAGCAAATGAATACGAGCGGCCGTGGCAAAGCGACTCCTCCTTCGAAAATGCAACATGAAATGAAATGGCAGCCACCAAAAGGGATGTAGTTAAAGTTAATTTCGACGCAACTTATAAATATGGTAAGACAAAGCATGTGGTGGGATTCTTCACGACCTTCAAGGAATATTCTAAAGAGCTCCTCAAGGCGGCTTGAAGGAAATTACGATATTTTATCCGGTGAAGCATTGCCTATGTACCGTGCATCTTTCTTAGTTATTCTTTGGGGTTATAGTAAGGTGGTATTCGAAGGTGATACGCCAAACCCGTAAACGAACCCACGAATCCACTTTGAGCCTGAATGTAGGCCCAATAACGGATAGGGAGCCCAATGAGTTTGCATCGCCATAAAACGGATCGTGCCGGACATGATCAAGTCCGCCTACAATCCTTGTGACCTGCATCACCGGGTAGGCAACATGTAGCGGTCACCAAGCCTTCAACCCACCTCTCACTACGCGATATGAAGCATTGGGGGCTAGCCAATCCCACCTTCAAGGTACAAGTCCGCCAGCCCGGACCGATCCCGCTTACCTAGGCGAATAGGATTTCTACTTGACAAAGATACAATGCAGATCCAACGAAGTGGTCGAGAATCGGGTCTACCTTTCATGAAGCCGCTTCGATAGCTGTGAAGATTAATTAGTGTCACATCACACTTTATTATGTCTTGTCGTCATTAGCTTAATTGTACTTAGCAATTCGCCTGTATTTATGGGCTCAATGTAACATAATAGACATATGAAATATACTACAAGCAGAGCTACTTTGCCAATTTGTCGAACACTGAGTCCGCTACCTTGTTCTTCAAACAATCTTCGTATTTTTCTTGAGCACTGCCGGCAAAATCATACATAAATAGCCAGATATCCACTTCCAAACACCGGTATAACCACCGTGATAATTCCGACATTATATGAAGGTATTGTATTTAGGAAAAGAATACTATATCATTGATTTGAGTTGTGGTACAGTGGACTTATAAATAGGTACAATAACTTGGAGAGCAAGTAAAACCATAATAATTAATACAATAATTTAAATAAATGTCGACTAATCTTCGGTAGATACAATATTCTCAATACGCCTCCACAATCTCATGGGAAATGAGTGGACTCGGAGATTTGACATCAGAGTGTGAAAGCGGGGATTATCTAGTGGTTTGGTGAGAACATCGGCAAGTTGCTCCTTAGAGGTGATGAATGCGATTGTAAGATGTTTGGCAGCGACAAATTCACTAACATGATGAAAATCAACCTCTATGTGTTTTGTGAGAACACGGAACACCGGATTGTGGGCGAAATAGGTAGCTTCAATGTTATCACACCAAAGAGGTAGAGTGTGTAAAGAAACATACATTTCATGAAGCAATCTACATAGCCACTGGATTTGAGATGCAGTGTTAGATAGCGTCTTATACTTGGCCTATGTACTACTCTTTGAAACAATAAGGTGTTGTTTAAAGGCGACCAATAAGATTATTCGAGAAAGATGCAATAAGTGCCAACCGAGGGCCGATTATCCGTGTGTCGGCCCAATTAGAGTCACAATAAGCCTGTAGGGTAATTAGAGATGAGCGGGAGAAGAATAAACCATAAAAAATAATGTGCTTCAGATAACGAAGGATACGTTTGATAGCCATCTAATGTGCGTCGGTGGATGAATGCATGTACTTACTAAATTTATGAAAGATAAGAGCAATGTCATGACATGTGAAGCTGGGATATTGTAATCCACCAACAATGGCACGGTAAGTACTTGGATCAGAGAACAGTGGACCCGAATCTTGTGTAAGGCGGGTGGCAACAACCATAGGCGTTTGGCAGAGTTTAGCTTTATCCATATTGGCCTTTTGCAAGAGCTAAAGAATATACTTGCATTGGCTGAGATAGAGGCAATCAGAGGTTGGCAAGACCTCAATTCCAATAAAATAATAGAGAGAACCAAAATTATTCACAAGAAATGAGACCCAAGATAGGCAATCACCTGCTCAACAAGAGACGAAGATTTACCAATAATAATAACGTCATCAACATAAATAAGCATATAAAAACGAGCACCTACACGAGAATAAATAAAAATGATAAGTGTCCGCCTTAGATGCGACAAAGCCAAACTGAGTGAGAACATCCGTAAGATGAGAAAACAAAGCACGAGGAGCTTGAGGGAGACCATATAAACTGCGTTTTAAATCTGCAAACGTGATTAGGAAAATATGGATGAACGACTTGAGGCAGTTGCATGTATATTGGCTCAGATAAGTGGCCATGTAAAAAGGCATTCTGTGTATCCGCCTGACGAATTGACCAACCCTGCAAATGAAAGCCTTTAGCTATGAGATACGCCTTATGGCACTCGAATCGACCATCTTCAAGATGTTTAGTCATGCAAACCCATTTATTTGCAACAACATTTATAGAAGAGTGGAACAATACAAGATTGCCAGTGTGATAATGGAGGAGCACATTAGTTTCCTCTCTCATAGCAAGAAGGGCTTTAGGAAGGGGGTAATGAATGAAGTCAGGCATGCTGATGGGTTTGTGGGTATTAGTTTTGGATCGAGTGACCATGATATGCGGATGAGGCAAATTATCTGGAGATGTCTGGGAGGGTTCTGTAGATAGATGTGATATATAAGAAGATGGATAGGCATCGGGTGGTAGAGCAGGAGTGGGTGGGTCTGCTGAGTGTGTGGGGGCTGATGGTAGGAGTATGGTGGTAGAGTAAGTGTGGTAGGAAGGAGAACTGTGATATCAGTTGGAAGTGTAAGTTTAGATGCTGGTTGTACGAGAATATGGATTCATCAAAGACCACATGACTGGAAATGTAGAGACTCGGTAGAGAGATCGAGGAATTTGTAACCATGATGGGAGGAAATATGTTAGAAATCAAACGAGTAAGCGCAAATGAAATTAAAATTTTGATTTTGATCCAAGGATCGACTCCGTTTAAACAATAAACATATAACAATGAGGTCAAAGATTATACCTTTCACGATCTTAAAGATCGAAGCTTTGACCGCCCATGAGATGTAGATGCGCAAGCCGCCCAAGCGTCCGGCTTCTATCGAGTTATCCACACTAACACCTCACGGAATCCTTCGGATTTCTATTAGTAAAACTCACCGCTTGGTCGACCTTTTTCTTCCTCACAATACTCTCTCTAAGAAGCTCTCTTATTTTTCAAGAACAATTAGCTCTTGGAATTATGATATACGAAAGAGCTAGCCAACCCCTTTCTTTTATAGACGAAAGTAGCGCCCCATATTGTCCCAATCTGATTGGGAGAAGCTTTCTATTAGATTGATGAGAGAGAAAAACATTTTCCTAATAAAATAAGGAAAATCACTTTGATTGATTTATCTCTTTTATTTTAATATCTTATATTAAATAAATTTAGATATTTCCAATATCTTATATTGAATATCTTTATCTTATTACCATAATTCTATTTTCCAAAAATCAATTAATATCCAATATTAATATTATGGCAATCTTATTAATTAAATTTCACAATCCAAGTGGACTTTCTCTATCTTTACATCTTCCCTATCAACTATCTCTCTAATTAGGTGATAACGCCGTAATACATGTTTGGACTTCTAATGAGACATTGGTTCCTTTGAGTGAGAAATTGCCCCATTATTGTCACAAAGACAATGGGCTGCACCTTCAATCCACACCAAGTTTAGTAATGAACTTCTTCATCCAAATCGCTACCTTTGCCGCCTCCGAGGTCGCTATGTACTCGGTTTCGTTGAAGAATCTACGTGAGTCTCCCGCTTGGAACTCTTCCATTTCAATACGCCGCCGTTAAGCGTGAAAACAAATCCAGATTGTGACTTTAAGTCATCCATGTCAGTTTGAAAACTGGCATCCTGTGTAACCTCATAATACCAAATCATTGTTCCCAAAGACTAAGAACATATCCCTAGTACGACTCATGTACTTGAGGATATTCTTGATGATAATCTAAGTGACCATCACATGGATTCGCCTGTACCTACTAGTCATACTAAGAGGGTACGAGACATATGGCCTTATGCATAGCATGGTATACATGATAGACCTTATAGCTGAAGCATATGGGACCTTGGACATGCGTGCCCTTTCCTCCTCTGTCTTAGGACACATTTCGTTTGATAGGTAGACCCATATGTGACATGGGCAAAGAACCTCTCTTGGATTGCTCCATGTTGAACCTTTTCAGCATCTTGTCTATATAGGTGGATTGTGACTGACCAAGCAAACTTTTAGACTTATCTCTGTAGATATTTTAATCCCAAAATATAAGCTGCTTCTCCCAAGTCCTTCATAGAGATGTTCTTGGATAACCAAACCTTGACCGATCAGAACATGGGGCACATCATTCCTATTATTAGCAGTATGTCATCTACATAAAGCACCAGAAAACGACGGCACTCCCACTAACCTTGTTGTAAACACAGGCTCGTCTTCGTTCTTGATGAAATCAAACTGTTTGATTGTATCATCAAAGCGAAACTCCGAGAGGCTTGCTCCAATCCATAAATGGACCTTTGCAATTTGCACACCCTCCTGGTGTCATTGGTTGTGAAACCCTCAAGTTGTGTCATATACACTTTCTCGCATGATTCCCATTAAGGAAAGCTGTTTTCACATCCATCTGCGCCGATTTCGTAATCATGGTGTGTTGCAATAGCAAGCGTAATTCTAATGGACTTTAACATGGCAACGGGCGAAAAGGTTTCGTCATAGTCAATACATTGTCTTTGCTTATAACCTTTTGCCACTAACCTAGCCTTGTAGGTGACTACGTTACCATCCATGTCGGTCTTTCTCTTAAAGACCCATTTGCACCCAATAAATCTATTCCTTCAGGTGGATCAACTAAGTTCCAAACTTGGTTGTCTTTCATGGACTCCATTTCAGAATTCATGACTTCTAGCCATCTCTCTTTGTCAGGCCTCTTAACACCTCCTAGTAAGTTTTAGGGTCATCATCTTCCATAAGGTATATGCCCGTGTACCTTTCGGGATCATGGCATTCCCTGGTTGAGGTGCTAGTGTGTTTGGAGCAGGGACTTCGGCCACCTCATTGGGTGGTACATGCTCTACATCCATCAACTGATTGTTGCTTTTAAGTGGTTTTTGAATTTCTTTAAGATCAATTTTACTCTCACTGGCCCTCTCCAGAATGAACTCTTTCTCTAGAAATGACCAGTCCTGGCAACAATTACCTTTTGTTCTCCAGTGTGGTAAAACTGGTATCCTCTAGTTTCTCTAGGATAGCCCACAAATAGATTTTTATCAGAGCTGGCTTCTAGTTTGTCAGGCATCATCCGCTTCACATAAGCCGGACAACCCCAAGGTTTAATATTTGCAAAATTTGGTTTCCTCTTGGTCCATACCTCATATGGTGTAGAATCAACCGTCTTTGATGGAGCACGGTTAAGTATGTAGGATGCTATTTTGAGAGCATACCCCCAAAACAATTTTGGAAGAACTGCATAGCTCATCATGGATCGCACCATGTCTAACAAAGTGCGGTCCCTCCTCTCAGACACGCCATTCATTTGTGGCGTCCCGGGAAGGGTCCATTCATGTAGAATCTCATTCTCCTTTAAGTAATCTTGAAAGTCTCCATCTAGGTATTCACCACCTTGATCGGATCGAAGTGTTTTAATCTCTTTACCTAGTTGTTTCTCAACTTCACTTCTGAATTCCTTGAACTTTTCAAAGGCCTCAGACTAATACCTTATTAAGTATATATAACCATAACGAGACTGGTCATCAGTGAAGGTGATAAAGTAAGAGTATCCTCCTTTGGCTTGAATTGACATTGGGCCACACACATCAGTATGTATGAGCTCAAGCAATTCATTGGCTTAAATGGTGACTTTGTCATCTTGCCAAGTAAACAAGCTTCGCACGTATCAAACGATTCATAATCGAAGTGATCCGATAATCTATCTTTATGGAGTTTGGAAATGTGATTCTTATTTATATGGCAAGTCTACAATGCCATAAGTAGGATTAATTCAAGTCACTTGTTTTAGCTTTCTTATTATTTATATTATTAAACGTCAACATTCACATCTAATATGTAGAGACTATTGCTAAGTATGCCAAGACCATAAAACATTCCATCACGTGAAAAATAACAACATTTATTCTCAAACGTAAAAAAAAAATCCTTCAACGTCTAATGCAGGAATGGAAATAATGCTCTTCGAAAGAGCAGGAACAAAATAACAGTTATTAAGCTCTGGTACTAGCCCACTAGGCAATGAAAGAAAATAAACTCCGATCCTACGGCTAGTGCAGCAACACTTGCTCCATTCCCAACGCGTAGGTCCACCTCTCTTTTCTTCAGATCTCTAGTCCTTCTTAGTGCCTGCGTGATATTCAGATTACAAATATGAGAACCACAACAAGTATCTAATACCCAGTGGTTAGACTTAAAAGAAGCAATATTGATCTCAATCATAAAAATACCTGAAGTTGAAGCATCTGTATGCCTCTTCTTCGTGCTTAAGAAAGCCTTGCAGTTTCGCCTCCAATGACCAGTCTCACCACAGTGAAGCAAGCATCCCCGGGCTTGTCTTTGGCTATTTTAGGCGCAGGCTTAAAGGGAGCCTTTGCCTTCTTGGTCTTCTTCCGGACCTTATTCTTTCCCTTTGAAGAAGTGACAAGAAACACTTGCTTGCCTTTTGCACGCAGTGCCTCAACGAGTTTCAAAGATGTTCAATAACTCCCGCACAGAGCAATCTATCTTGTTCATGTGATAATTCATCAAAAACTGCGAGTATGAATCAGGTAGAGATTGCAAGATTAAGTCAATACTTAACTCGCATTCCAAATTGTGGCCAAGCTTCTCAAGCCTCTCAATATACCCGATCATTTTAAGCATGTGCGACCCCACAGAAGTCCCGGGCGCCATCTTGCAACCAAAAAGTGCCTACCTCGTACCTCTCAGTGTGAGACTGAGAAGCATAGAGCTCCTTTAGGTGTCCAATGATTGTGTAGGCATCCATAGACTCACGTTGTTTCTGCAGTTCAGGTGTCATAGAAGATAGCATGATACATGTTGTATCAGTACTGTCAGAACAGTGCTTGTTGTACTTTTCGACAGCATCTGCAGCCGCGCCCTCTGCGGGCTTTTACGGTGTGGGTTCTTCCAAGACATAGTCAATCTTTTCATGCCTCAAAACGATTTTGAGGTTTCTTTCCCAGGCGAGAAAGTTGGTTTCGTCAATTTTGTTATCGATGATAAAATGAAGGTTCAATTTGTTCGACATTCTACAACAAATAAATAAATATAGAATAAGTAAATTTTATGTATACAAAACCTAAAAATTGCACTTTAAATTTTATAAGGTCTTGCTCCCACTAGTCAACTATTTCCTATTGGCTTTCAAGAAGTCAATTAATTCTTTAGTGGCCAGAATCCCATCTAGTTGACTCGATCCCCGACGTGGGCCGATCGACCGAGTCCATTTCGACGGTTAGGTACAACTTACCAATCGCGTCCAACACGACTTCTAGTGGTTTGACTAGTCAACTCTTTGACAATTCACATCGTCTATGTGATAGCCAACCTCATGTCTCTAAAATCAAGCGGTCCTAACGTGGGCCAATCACCGCGAGATTCTTAGTCGAGTCATAACCCAAATATTCATGAGATCTCATAACGATCATATCTCGATAATAACGATATACCCGAGGTAGGTAAACTCCCGACGTGGGCCGATCAGTTGGATCTGAACAAGGGCTCTTCACCGTCATTATAATATTAGGAGACATATTTATGACTCGATTTTTTTCTCGTGGGAATAATTTCTCTTAATTAATTTTATTTTAGTTACGGTCACATCTAAGCGTGCACATTATTAAAATATCATATAAAGTAAAACATACACAACATTCCGCGCATAAAGTAACCGGTATGATCATAAACTTTTCCTAAGGGCGGTTTCGAAAACAAACTGACGAATCCACGGGTCACAAGCTAAGGGTAGCCGCAACCGCCAATGGACCTTTGACATGCACCATCTCCATGGATCTTTATTTTTCTTTCTTTGGGCCTTCGTCTTTGTCTTCAATGCATTATTACATAAAATCTAATTATTAAATTTTAGACCCGCCGCACACGGGGGAGAGCTAATTGGAATGGGTTAATGCAAAAATAAAACTAGGTCACGTTCTTCATAACGGCATAGGACAACAAAAAAAATCAAACAGAAAAATAAAGCATTCACATCTGTCATATTAGTCGAGTTCATGATCAATCGGGTCTATATAATCGAATTATATCTAGTATCTAATCCATACAATCACGTCTTTATGAAAAAAAAAATATTAATTTTAAACTACCTTCGGCTTTATATCATCCAATCAATTAATTAATTAACTTTTAATCAATTAATAATTTAATAACCATGTACTATATTGAAATTAAATACACAAAACAAAAACGGGGTGGGGTGGCGTTGGCCGACAAATTTAGGGCGCCGACGCAGCGACCGATGAGTATTAAGGTGACGGTGCGGTGCCGCTTAGTCGGCCGAGCACCGCCGCCCCTTCTTTTTTCTTTTGTGCATATTTAATTAATCAATATCAAACATGATTTAATCTATTGGATCTATTTACTATGCGAATTAATTATGCTTATTGTTTAAGATCGAAGTTGGCTCCGATACCACTGTTAGTAAATCAAACGAGTAGCGCAGCGGAAAATAAAATTTTGATTTCCGATCCAAGGATCGACTTCGTTTAAACAATAAACATATAACAAGGAGGCCAAAGATTATACCTTTCTTGATCTTAAAGATCAAGCTTTGACCGTCCGATAGATGTAGATCTGCGCAAGCCGCCCAAGTGTCCGGCCTCTATCGGTTATCCACACGAACACCTCGCCGGAATCCTCCCGGATTGCTATTAGAAAAACTCGACTGCTATGTCGACCTTTTTCTTCCTCACAATACTCTCTCTAAGAAGCTCTCTTATTTTTCAAAAACAATTAGCTATTGGAATTATAATGTATAAAAATTTAGTCAACCCCTTTCTTTTATAGACGAAAGTGGCGCCCTATATTGTCCCAATCTGATTGGGAGAAGCTTCCTAGTAGATTAATGAGAGAAAAAAAAATTTCCTAATAAAATAAGGAAAATCACTTTGATTGATTTATCTTTTTTATTTTAATATCTTATATTAAATAAATTTAGATATTGCCAATATCTTATATTGAATATCTTTATCGTATTACCATAATTCTATTTTTCAAAAATCAATTAATATCCAATAGTAATATTATGGTTGTCTTATTAATTAAATTGCACAATTCAAGTGTATTTTAATGCACTATAGTTCTGCATACCTATATGCCTAATATTGGCATCGGAATATTCTTTAATTAATCAATATAATTAATTTCTTGTATTTAATTTAAGGTAAAGGTTGTAAATGACGAGTTTTAATTTAAAATGGTGAGAAGGACAAACATGTAGTAACACATGCACAAAATGTAGTGAACACATGTAGTGAATAAATTCTTCTCAACCATTTAAGTTTAAAAACATGTCCCTTATGGACTCGACCCTTTAATTTATTCATAATAAATAAATACCACCATATTAATTTACCACAATAACCTTTATAGTCTTGAGATAAAACTTTACTTATTTGGTCATCAACTATAACATCATATTAATCCGACTCGAAATTCATATGTGTGTGACCCCATAGGCTTCCGAATATGTTGGCCGTGAGACATAAGACGCAATTATGAAAATGCCATTCATCTCTAACGATCATGGATAGCGTCAGCAACACGTCCATGACCCCGATAATCGTGAAGAGTCAATATGCACCGACTACCACCTTTCATGTGCTCGGTTAGTATGTAAATAGAATCCTATCGCCGTAGTAATATCCATACGATCCTACCTTGATCGTATCCCATAATCTGGATATCAAGCTCTCTCGAAATAACTCATTTACTCCCACTTTGCAAAGATTCACGAGAACCAGACATTCCTTATGGGAAGACCTTTTCGGATATTCACTCCTACTCATAGGGTACGCGATTCCCAGACGACCTAACTTGTATACTCCGCATGCTTCAGTATCATACCCAATCACTACCGCATGATCGGCCCATGGCTAAGGGAAACCTCAATAGTGTCAAAGCATGACAATCCACACCGTGATGCCATGCAGACTCCGTACCTAAGGATAATTACACAACCGTCACATAGTGTGACTTAACAATGTGTGTAAGTGGGTCACCTAACGACGCATTCTCTAATACACGCCCAAGTGCGGTCCAAGTGTCAATACACTTCGATAGAGCGAGATCTATTCCTACCCTTAAAAGAAGAAGATATAATATGTGCTAGTCTGTTAGTATTATCAACGCCATGTTCAATAGTAAATCAGCCTAGAGACATTTAAGTATCAAACTTATTAAAGTGATTAGAGATCTCATCAACCATAATCACCATCATGATTTCTCTATCACAGTTTAATACTTAGGGCGTTATCATATACACAATCACAATTGGTCTAATAAATAAACAAAGTATATAATAACAAAAGTGCTTTTATTAATCATAATAAAATTATTACATGAACTTAAATAGACTGTAAATGACCCGACCCGGTCGGATCCGGTCCACTCGATTGGTTTTAGGACACTTATTCAACAGAATATACTTAAGAAAGATGTAGGTTTTAGAACGGATAGGATTTTTATAGTCAAATATTTTTCTGGTAAACTATTGATGATATAAGTGGCAGTTATGAAGGCATCTTCCCAGTAAAGTAGGGGAGACTAGATTAGGCAAAAAGGGAGAGACCGACTTCAAGCTGTTTAAGCGGTGACGCTGACTTGTTCATGAGTATTAGGAAATGATTGGTGATGGTAGATGCCAGGAGAGGCCAGAATTGAGACAAGTGACGATATTCACCACCCGGTCGATTTGTATTGATATGAGTTTATTGTTAACTTGGCGCTCAATCATAGTAAGAAAAGTATGGGAAAAAATTCAACATCGTCTTATTTTTCAAAGGATAAATCCACAAATATTTTCGTAATCATCAAGAAAGCTAACATAATAACGAAAACCAAGTATAGAAGATTCGGCGCAAGGGTTCAGACATCCAAATAAATCAATTCCAAAGCTGCAAAAGAAGTAAAAGTAGAAACATTTAAAGTCGATGACTCTTAGCTAATTGATAAGGGGCACTCAACATTGGGTGCTTTATTGGGAATAAAAATAGAAAGACAACGCAAAGCTTGACGGAGGACCGGATGAGAGCAGTGATCGAGACGCTGATTCCATTTGTTGGAGGAGCTTAGAACAGTGCCAAGGGCTTAGGCGGAAAGCGGTTGAAGGTGGAGGAGAACTGGTAGAGACCATATTTGAGATAGCCTCTATGATGGACGCGGCCCGATTAATCCTTCACAAGAAAATATATGTCATGAAAATCGAAATAGACAGAGTTATCATAGGCAAACTGCTGTACAGATAAAATGTTACGAGTAATGGCGGGGGTAAAGTATACATTATATGGGTGATAAGCATGGTGAGGAATGTAAAGTAGAAGAACCATAATGAGATATTGTCAAACCTGACCCGTCACCAATATGAACCTTATTCGGACCATCATAAGGATCAGAGGTGATGTTATGATTGCGGATGTCGTTGATACGGTAGTGAGTGGCACCAGTATCTGAAATCCAATCAGTTGTTTGTTGAGGATAGGGTTTAGCCACAATATCTTGTGGTGGACGGGGTGGCCGTGGGGCTGCAGACTGGTCAAACCACCAATAGCAGTTTTGGGCGGTATTGCCTATTTTGGTGCAAATTTGACGTTGAGGAGCGTCACCGGAATTATTCGAACGATTATTGCCATAGGATGAATTAGAATGCCTCTGGCCTCGAAATTGATTGGAGCCGAGGCATATGTTAGAAAAATACAGAACAACGTCATTTTTGTGTGTTTTCTTGCACTTTACCATCAAGTGCGCATTGGAGGGGATCTTTTCATGGTTAAATGAGGTTCATATCCCCTCTCTCGTGTAATTGCTTCTTGTTCTGCAAATAGCGATAAATAAATTCTTAGTAAGTTATAAAAAAGAAAAAAAAAAACTATTTTATTAAATTATATGAAAACTACAAAATCAATTACTACTAGTATTTGGAAGTGAAAAGAGAAGTTTCTCTCAATAATATTTCTCTCTGCCCTCTTTCAAATCATCTCATTTCTTTCAACTTTCGAGCCTCTTTTATTCCGGCACCGGCGGCTGTGGTTTTAACCCTTCATGTACTTAGATATATCCTCATTTTCAGTTCATTTTCTTTCTTTTCTATTTTTCTTCTAAAAAAATCAGATGTACAACCCTTCTCTAATTTTCTGACCAGGAAGGCGGCGATTTTGGCCGGATGTGGTCTCCCCTATGGTTCGCGGTGGATAAGAGGTTTCTTAGGCAACAGATGCATAAGGTAGCTTTCTCCGGAGATGGTTTGAACCGAACGCTGGCCGATTGGGGGTGCTCTCATGGTTGCTTGGTAGCTTTGGGTAATGGTGGTCGGATTTTGGCTTTGGCTTTTCCTTGCATGTCTTGTGAGGAAAGTTGTGTGTGCTTTTGTTTTCTGTCTGGTGGATCGGGCTTTTGTCGCTGGATGTTTGGTTCCTCGCCCCCTGGCCGTTGATTTGGGTGGGCTACGACAGTGATAGGACTGTCTTTGTTCTCCATGTGATGGGCAGCGGCGGTCCGCGTGGTGTGCATGTCACTTTCATTGGTGGCTTTTGGCATTTCTGCGTTTTGATTTTCATTCCTAGTGTTTGTTGTTTGTCTGTAAATCTCGTTTGGTGTCGGTGCTCATCGGACTTGTCGGTCCGTACTACTTGCACTACTGGTGTAACGCCAGCACCCGGCTCAGTAGCGTTAAATGAGTCATAAATGTCCGGTCAATCGCTTAGACCGCCGTCACTTGGTCTGCAAAGAAGGCTAACCCGAGTTGACAAGACATTTACGCCACACTTATATAAAAGGGAGCGGGACATTACTTTACCGATGTGACGGATTTTACATTCTCCTCCCTTATAAAGGATCGACGTCGGCAAGGACGACCAAGACTTGTCCGAGTGGATTTGTCGATTGGTCGTCCCTACCATGGGATTTACATGTGGCCCCCGCCGCTTCTTACGGTGTGACACTTAGTTCCGTATGGCGATCGGCTCGATACCTATTCAGTAACGCCTGCACTCGGGCCTGGTAGCCTTTAAATAGTCATAAATGTCCGGTCAACTACTTAGACTATCGCCCTCGCTTGGCAGTGCAAAAGTGCTAACCGGGTTGACAAGAGCACTTTACGCCACACTATATATTGGGGTGAGCAGGAAATTACTTTACCGATGTGGGATTTCACAACTGGTTGGTAGGGGTGTTGGGTTTTCATTTCGGTTATGAACATCCGTTGTATGTCTGATTATTTTCACTTCAATTTCTTTCCAAAATCAAGTTCTCCATAATGAGACAGTATTTGGTGTTATTGGGATTCTCACAATGCTGTTTTCTTTTAATTTGGTTTGTAGTAATATGTCCAATATGTGGTCCAGTGTTGTTCTGAAGACTGTCCTGTTGTAATCTCTTAATTTGTTATTAATAAAAATCTTTCGTTTTAAAAAATTACTACTAGTAATTAGTGATCAAGGGAGTAATAGATACTCCTCCATTCAAAAAATAATTGGGCGGTTGCAAATACAATTTGTTCTAAAATAACTGAGACAATTACATTTTCAATGTTGCATTTATTGTGTAAGAGAATAAATACATTATTGCATTAATTATAAACTAAGGTTTTTTAGTTATTTTGGCATTCAAATTAAAGCATTAACGCACATCCTTAATATGCGTGTTTTTAACAACTATCTCAATTATTTCGAAACGGTGGGAGTACATATAAAATCTGGAATACCGAGCTAGAAATTTGAAATAGGCTATAATTAAGGGGAAATTCTAAGACGGAGACTCAAAGATTATGGAGAGACTTTTATGTTCTTTCATTCAAACCACACGATTTCATTGCAGATTTAAAGCGCGTTGGTCTAGATGAGGCCAAATAGGTGACTCCTTATATAGGAGTTTCCACCTTAGGAGGAAGGAGTGGTAATTCTTCCATAGTCACTCAATTTGCGCCGTAGACACACGTGGATGATTCTGGACCACACTGTTTGAAATTGAGTTGAAACTGTGTGGTCCATATTCATCCACATGTTTTACTTCTTAAATAAACTCATCATAGAAGAACTTCCCGAAAGGAGTAATAATCGAAACTAATATTCTGAATTGATGCTCCATCTGTTAATAAATTTTTAACTTCTTGTTGTCAGATGAATACACCAAGAATTCAATGCGGGATTCAAGGTCAGGAGGCGGTCGAACCCCGCCGATTTAAAGATCCAAATTTAAAGATCATGCTGCTAAAACAACAGATATGGCATACGTCTTTCACTGTGCATTTATTTATTAAAAAAATGCAATTGTGATTTATACCAGCAAACGAAACAACCGCTTAACAAAATGATGTATTTTGCATTGTTCAGCTTATTAATCGGAGCTAGTAGAATCTAGCTCTATTTAACAAATACTACTACCTCCGTTTTCAAAATAACTTCATGGGTTGTAAAAAAGTTTTGTTTCTTTTAATTTAATGCAGCTAGTGTTAGATATGATCTAACATTATCTGATGTATTCGTTTTGACTCGGCATCGTTCAAGTCAAACTATCAAAAATCTAAAGTAAAATTGAAAACGATAGTTTACGTACCTAAATTTGTACGTAGTACTGCATATGTCTCATAGGATTCGGTCCTTCTAGATATACATACTTACTAGGTAGAGCCATTGTATAAACCTTTGTAATTTCTTTGTAAAACTATTTATGATGGAAGACAGAGTAGAATGAAATGACATGTGTGACTTAGGAATAATGACTTCATTATTTAATATTATATTTAGGTATTTATGTTTTTATGCATTACAAAAACAAAAATTACATTTTAGTCCCTACACATTAAACACTTGCACTCTAATGAAATATTGTAGTCCAATAATTGAAAGAAAAAAAAGCATAGTAGATATATCATTTTTAAATCGGATTAATCTTTATTGACAGTTCATAACAAATAATTTTTCACATATAAACTCAATGTTTGATTAATGATCCAACGGTTACATTTCCAAAATACAATTTATAGTGTTTTTCCTACACTTGGGCATGCTTATTAAAGAGTCGAGAATAAAAAAAAAAACAATATTAGTTATAGTTGAGAGATTTTAGTCATTTTTTTTCCCTCTAAAAAAACCCTCATTTTTTTAGTCTTTGTGATTTTGTCAACTCCATAAATTATTTTGGAATGCATGAAGTATTACATAACATTACCGCCTTAGTGCACTTGTAGTAGATACTGTAAATTATTATAAAACTCTATTTTAAAATTTTCAACAGGAAAAATAACACTGCACCAGAGAGTCTATTTAATACTGTTAAATACAGATTCTGTAAAAATTCTTTTACATCTACCGCATTCATTCAGATTCTGTAAATTTTCCTTTATATTTACCACATTGTGTAATATAGAGAATTCGACGCATTTCATATTGGATAGAGATTCTGAAAATTTAAAAAACGTGTATTTAAAACAGTAAAATAGAGTATTCGTTAAGAAGGTCTGATGCGAGTGCTCTTACACTTGTACACTATCAATGCTAAGATACCAGGCTAATACATTAAACTACGATAATTCCGTAATATAATCCTAAGATCAATCGCATCAGATACTATTAACGAATTTTCTATTATACAGTTTTAAATACACGTTTTTCTAGTTTACAGAATCTCTATTCAAGATGAAATGCATCAAAATCTCTATTTTACATAATGTGGTAAATATAAAGGAAAATTTACAGAATCTGGATGTATGCGGTATACGTAAATGAAATTTTATAAAATCCGTATTTAACAGCAAATAGACTATCCAGTGCGAGAATATTTTTTCATTGAAATCTCTAAAATAGATTTTATAATGATTTCTGATTCATCGCAAATACTCCAACATTGATCTATCTTATAATTGAATTGTTTTTAACATGCATACACAGCATCATTTCAAACCAAAAAACATAATAAATAAATAAAATAAAACACGTGTAGAAATGAATATGACTTTATGGTACGTTTGGATTGCTTGACTGGAATGGAATGAAATGTTTTCTTCATTCAATTCCATCATTTTGGCGTGTTTGGTTGCGAGAGAATGGAATGAGTTTTCATTCCATTGGAATGACTTTTTACCATTTTCATTCCACCAAAAAATGGATGGAATGGACGGAATGGTTTGATAGATTGAAATGTAAGCATAACCTAGTGATAAAAAATCAACCACCACCGCCCACCGCTAGCCCGCCCGCAACCTCCCGTGGCACCTGCCCACCCCACCGCAATCCACCACCACCACCCTCCACCACCGCCGCCTACCCTGTCACCACCCTCAGCACAACTCGTCACCATCCCCCATCATAACCCAACCCACAACCATCACAACCCACCACGACCACCACTGCCGCCATAACAACCAATGGTATCTCACACCACAACCACCACCATCACCATCACCTCAACCATCACTATCGCACACCACAACCACCACCACCACAACCACTACCACCCACCACCGCTTGCTACACTCGTTATGATGCACGCTCATCACCCACCGTGTTACTTGTCACGTCTAATACAATCTTGCATATATCATTCCTCCATTGCATGCCAAACATAGGAATGTAATCGGTTTCATTCCATTCCACCAGTTTCATTCTATTCTGTTACATTCCAGCAATCCAAAGCGTTGTCTTTAAAGATATGTTTTGTCCCACGCAGTTGTCACTTAGGGATTCAAACGAAAATCTCTCTCAGGATACAATTGAGGTGTTTGATTCAAACAGTGACTGACTTGAATCAAACCCGAGGACACTCCGTATTTTGTTCTAATGATGCTGTAAAAAATGTATGACTCGTCTGCATACTTGTGCCTTTTATAAGCCGATAGTATCCCATAAACGAAGTGAGATACTCCTACACGAACGAGAATGATCATATCAGTTCGTCCAATCACTGCACCTCATGGTTTCATGAGGTGCATCTCTTTGCATGCAACAATTCTAAACAGATGCATGAACAGTTCGAAAAAAATCCTTGAAACCCTTCATGAACTGATGCATGTAATTGCTTAGCTTTCAGGGTCGAACCCCGTTTCGTTGCGATAACATTAATTTGTACGGCAGCTCGTATGCAAACGACAATTAAAATATTTATTTATGAAAAAATATCTAACAGCATTGAAGGATCTTGTCATTAAGAGAAGGGGCGGATGTACATAGGGTTTAGGGGGGCAATCGCACCCCTCGGATCCGGAAAAACACTATTATGTATGCATATTTTTTTTGCTTCTAAAATTTTTTACACTCGCCATATAAGATCGCTTCCTCTCATTCGGGATCCTCGCCCACTTTTCGATTAAGAGTCAGCCAAACAAAAGACATCACTTTTTCCGGAACCCGACATTTCCAAATCGAAGTCCAGTTGATCGCAGAATGGTCAGTTTGACTCAAATTTCCGAGGAAACTAGCTCCCGTTTTAGCCGAGTATTTCCCATTAGACGAAAAGGACCAAAAGCGATTGTCCTTCATAGCATGATTCCAGCTCAGGGGAATACCCTTAATATTTTCTTCAATTTCCCTGGGAAGATTAGTATGAAGAGCCTCGAGATTCCACTGTCTATCTGTAGAATGATACTGGAGACTCTCAGGCCACGATCTCTAGGATCAATAGGCTCAGATATATAACTCTCTAATTTAGTACCATCAACCCAAACATCATTCTAAAGAACCACATCGCAACCAATGACGGAGCCAGGAATTGGATCTCGGGTGGTCTTAGTGGCGGACCCATAATATTTTTTCAGCGGGGTCCGTAAATATTTAACACACTAAATAATTTTTTTCAAGGGATCCGAAATATTTTTCTATAGTAAAATGTAGAGTATTTTTATTTTTAATGGTCCGTGGGACTTCTATCATACACGTAGATCCGCCAGTGGTGGGTTAGTGGTTTATATTGGATCTCGGATGGGTTAGTCGATTATATTCGGACAATCGAGTGGCCTTATTTAAGATGTTTTGATGACTTAAGTGGAATTATATATATTTTTGGTGTAGAAATTTTTTCCGCGGCCGGGATGGTTTAGCTCACTTCAGCCCTGCATACACCTCCTTCCTTGATCGCAAGTTCGCAACCATCCCCAATTCTCCAACTATAACCATCTTTTGATTTTCTGAAAACTTTTATGGATACCTTTCCAGATGAAAGAATCAGTAGCTCTGGTTGACAAATGAAAAAAATATTTTCCCTTGACGTATTTGTTTCTGAAAAGCGAAACCCAAAGGCAGTTAAGTGTGTGAGTTAACCATAGATGTTTTAAATGAACTTATATAATGGAACGAAGCCATTAGATTTTAGGACCGATGTGCATGGTACATATGTTAAGCATGTGAGTTAATAATACATTGACTTTCAAAATGAAAAGACTATACAAAAAGTCATTAGATATAATTAATGTAATTTTGCTTTTATATCTCCTATCAGTAATAAATTATGATAAAACTAGTGAAAAACAATTAATATTGCATGAAATGATACTATTTGACAGAAAAAAAAACAAAGATTTTTGACAACTATACTGGATCTTTTTTATTTCTATTTTATAAAAGAACATTATGAAACTAAGATGTAAGACGCATGCATAAATTTGTTTACTACGTACCATTATTTCATAACCTGGATAATTATTATCTCTGTATGAAAAAAGAGAGTAGTGGGGAACATATTTTGGGCCAAATTAATCATCCGACAAATTGGGGTTGAGCGAGGGAAATAGAGAGGGTTCTGTAGCGGACATGCGAGACAAAAACCTCTTTATGCAAAGAAAGGGTATATATATCTTTTAGCCTCAAACATATAAAACCCATCAAATGCAAAGCCAGCTAGGAGGGAGGGAGGCACCACCACTACGACCACCACCCTTTGCCGTCATCATGACTTCCTCACATTCTCAGCATAGTTTACAGAATAAATTTTGAGGGCTTTATAATTTGATATGTTATAGGGATATATACATATATGCAAGTCAATAATTCAATGCTTTTCTTCTTGGATGACTAAAAGAAGAAACTTTTAAACAGGTTCAGCCGACTATATACATGCTTGCCAACTGTTTTGACAACTGTTTATAGTACTTTACTGTTTCTACACCTACCGGCTACCGTGTGTGTATTTATATATGAATAATAAAGAATAATACATTTTTACAGTATTAAACATGATGAAATTGATATCACTCGTCATGTTCTTTATCATACAAATGATCGAATATAGTAATAACACGCGCACAATCGTTATGTCAGTGCTAGTGACATAACGGTTATCTGCACCGTTCATCATGATTAGTCTCAATTGATCACAACTCATCATTATCAACGATACAGATTGTGATATAGCCATCAACGTGTGGTCCCAAGTTCATAAAACTTGGGAGTTGATAATACCGAAATTATCACGGTGTGAGTAGCATTGTTTATGTGGTGGATATCTGGCTGATTTGAGTGATTTTGCCGGTGGTTGCGCGGCGGCGCTCAAGAACAAAGATGAAGATCTTTAAGAGCAAATTGAGGGAAATGTTGTGTGTTTATGATTGTGAGCTGAGCATGAAAGATCGCCTCACGCACTTTGTAAGGATCAAGCCCAACCGTATTTCTTAGAAAATGAGCCCCCCCCCCTCTTTGTCAAGGGTTTGATGCAGCTAATTATAGGGCCATGAGTTGGCTGTTACCAGGCTGTTGGACGAGCTGGCAAGCTGGAAAGCTAGGAAGCTGCCGAGCTGAGGTCGGACTTAGAGTGCCGACCTGAGGTCGGTTTTGGTCGGACTTAGAGTGCCGAGCTGGGGTTGGTCTTAGAGTGCCGATCTGAGGTCGGTCTTAGAGTGCCGGGCTGAGGTTGGACTTAGAGTGCCGAGCTGATGTCGGTCCTAAGGTGCCGAGCTGGAGAGCTGAGAGCCCTTGGCGAGCTGAGAGCCAGGCAGTCTGAGAGCGTCGTATATGAACTTTATTGCCTAGTTGTGTTGGCTTTGTTCGCGTTGAAGGATGGCGAGCTGGAGGGGCGAGCGAGTCGGCCCCCCAGTGCTTTGTATCGAGCTAGCTGTTTGCTGCTTCATTCATGTTGTCATGGCCAATGATGAGGATCGTGATAGCGTGAGGTGGGGCTGGGCCGAGGACCCTATCCGTTACTAGGCTTATGTCTCTTTTCTAGAATTTGACGAGGCTTTGCCGATTTCGGCATATCAATGGCCCCTACTCCTTGAGCTCTTCACCGTTCAAGCGAGAGTCATGGAGTAAAGTTGTAGATGACTTGATGTACCGTTTGCCGAGATGACTGTTGCAGAGCGATATGTTGAGATAGCGTAAGGCTCATTTAGCGTAGTCTGCTGGTGTCGTGCTTAGATAGTGAACAAACTTATAGAAGATTCGCTCGAGTGCGAGCTCCAAATATGATGCCGAGCTGGAGTCTGGCTTATAGAAGGTTCGCTCAAGGGTTAGCTCCGAGCTGGAGCTGGGCTTATAGAAGGTTCGCTCGAGGGCGAGCTCCAAATATGATGTCGAGCTGGAGTCGGGCTTATAAAAGGTTTGCTCGAGGGCGGGCTCCAAGTATGATGCTGAGCTGAGGTCGGTCATAGAGTGCCGAGTTGATCAAATTTGCCGAACTTGGTGACCGAAAAAAAATGGTTGAAGACTGGGATCGTCGGCTCCCTGCCTAACAGCCGGCTCATATCAATGAAGCCTATAAGAACCCTCACCAGTCCGAGAGTGAGGTCATTCGGATGTGTATCGGTTATCTCTAGGAACTTGACAAAGAAAGGGTCAAACAGGGGCCGGGCCCCGGCCACCAAGGAAATCCATTTCACACTACATCATGTTTCTTGGCACATCACCTATCTCATGGAAGTATAAAATGCAAAGTACCATAGCCAAGAGTTCTTCTGAGGCAGAGTATAGGGCAATGAAAAATGCTACATGCGAATTGCAATGGCTAGTTTACATCATGAAAGACCTACAAATACCTTTTTCACTAATTATTTTGCTATTTTGTGATAGTGCTAGTGCCATACACATAGCCAAAATCCCATTTTCCATGAAAGGACAAAACACATTGAAATTGATTGCCACATCACAAGAGCCAAAGTTCAGGCAGGATTCTTGAAGCTAATGCCTCTCAGAACTACAAACCAGCTAGCAGATATTCTGACAAAACCATTGGAATTCCAATTTTCACTTATTTGCTGTCAAAACTGGGCACTTGCTCAGTTTTCACACCATCCAAAAACCGAGTTCAGGGGACTCAACATCAGTGTGATCAACATCAGTTTGATCATTAACTTCTCAGCATCAGTTCAACATCAGTATTAGCATCGGTTTGATCGATAGATTCTACAATGTTGGAAATGATTAAGTGCAAGCTTCAAACCACTTGTCAGCTTGAGGGGGTATTGGAGTTTAACACACAACTCTACAATGTTGGAATGATCAAGTGCTCTTATGGACCTTTCATCAAACACCTTTACTAATAGTTTGTTAATAGTCCGTTATTAAGTTGTTGGAGTAGGTAAAAGCGGTTTACCAGTGTTCATTGTAGCTGGTTTTCACTCCTATAGATACTACAAGGATATATGAGGGATATTTTATCAGATTATGAGTGAATCAAAAGTACAATTCTGTTGTAATTCTCAGTTTTTCCAGTTTGCTATATTTCCCTTCAACATTGATGTATTTTCCTCTGATGAATGAAGTTCTTCTTCTTCCTTTTGTTTCTTTTTGTTTCCAATTCACTGATTCAGTGAATTCTACATGTTGCGAAGTATGTGGCATGCTTGCCACAGTTTTTGGCACTTCCTCATTAACAACTTCAGCATACATTTCTTTAACCAAATGTTAAGTTTTTAAAACATGTTGTTTAGCAGGAACAACCCTTTCAGCAGTTTTCTCAATTGAGCTATTGACATTCCCCAAATGATCAATATCCAAATTGATGCCCACGGTATGTTGTTTTGGCCTATATTCCTTGTGCATACGTGGCCCTTGATTTTGATTATAAGTGTGGAATTCAAGATGTTTAACAGTTCAAAATTATTCTTGGTGATCTATATGCCAACAATAATTACAGTATGAAGGTAAAACGTCTTCAATTTTAACTGCATGTCAAAATCCAGTTCCATTTTCACTTTGAACCCATACCCTAGGCGGTAACAAATTTAGAAAATCAAATTCCACCTGTACCCTTGCAACCGAGGGTCGTTTAAGTTGTTCAATGGCATTATCAATCTGTAACGGCTTAGTAAAAGATGATACCAAGAGGAATATAAATCCCCGATTAACTAAGTGAATCGGTAACATTGGTAAAGATATCCAAAGTGGTATAATTGAGGATTCCCGATCAGTACGGAATCGGAAGTCCACTTGAGAATTCTCATTGGCTTACATTCACATTCCAAATTGATCCAGAGAACAAACATACATAATCCTTAGGGATTGCAAATCGAAGAAGTATCTTACAATCCAACAAGAACCGTACCTTTAAACTTTTGGAAGGCTATGAACTGTCGAATCAAATCCATTCTTGGTTTTCCTTAGGAGCAAGGACGGAGCCAGGATTTAACTTGGGGTGGGCTAATGGACTATATCGAGTTCGTCGGGTGAGCTGAATTAAGAATATTTTATGGATCCGACTAGACTACACATATTTTCTAGTGTAAATTTGTTTTCCCGGGTGGGCTTAGCCCCCCTATATTTCTATACTAGCTCCGTCCTTGCTTTAGGAGAACTTCCTACAAGAGTATGTTCAAATTGTCTTCGCTAGGAATCTTCAATCGCTTGAGGATGGTGATCGCGGTTTGCCCTTAAAGGTTCCATGAAGAAAGCTTGAAGTAGGCGAGGATTGTCGCTTGAGCGGTGAGATTGAGATTGGAAAGAATCATTTGGAGAAGATGCTGAGATTGGGTGATTATCGATTGCTTGTGCCTGAGTTGAATTGGAGAAGAAGCTGCCAGAGGAGGTTCGATCGAACCCTGGAAATCGCCATTGCTAGAAAATTTAAGGATAAGGAAAGGAGCAGTGATTTCGATCGAGAGTAGTCATTTTTCTAGGTGGTGATACATCCACTACCCATAGTGTGTAGTTGACATACACTACACACATGTTATCCACAAATTTGAAGTAGTACACTTTAATGTGTGGATAAGATGTGCGTAGTGTATGTCCACTACACACTATGTGTAGGTAATATATCATTTTCTCATTTTTCTGGGTTGAGATCACCCGTCTAATTTGGGTGTCTGATTTCGGTGTCTACGTAAAAATTACGTAGTTTCATGTGTGTCTTATTTTTTGGAGAAAATTTACAGAAAACAAAAAAACAAGACTAAAAAATAAGACACATGAAACTACGTAGTTTTTACTTAGACACCGATTATTAATAATACATCAATTATACTACAATGGTGTATTTGTACTACATTCGTCCTAAAAATATAGTAAACTTGTTTGTCCGTTTTAGTGCCCGTTAATAATAAATATATCGAATAAATTACTTTATGCATATCTAGTGAGATAATTCAACCTATGTTTAGTAAGGAGTAAAACTGTGTCCAAAGGTCCTTAACTGCATCCCAAAAATAATCAAGGAAAGATATTATATAACGCCCTGCACTCGGCCTGGTAGCACTAAATGAAAGTCATAAATATCCGGTCAATCGCTTAGACCGTTGTCCTCGCTTGGTCTAAAAGGGCTAACCCGAGTTGATAAGACCTTTATGTTTTACACTTATATGAGGGTGAGCATTCTCTTATTTTATTGATGTGGGACTTTACATTTTCCCCTTTAAGTGGATCAAGCGCCTCGCCAGATACCGAGACTGCGTATTCGGATCATCCCTACCAGAGGTAACTCAGAGGTCATCCTTACACCGTCTTCTTGTACGGTGCAACGCATAGTTCCGCCTCGATAGTCGGCTCAATACCATTCTCAGAAAATCCCTGCACCCGGGCCTGGTAGCGCTAAATAAGTCATAAATGTCCGGTCAACTACTTAGACCGCCTCGCTGGGTCTAAAAGGGCTAACCCGAGTTGACAAGACTTTTTATGTCTAACACTTATATGGGGTGAGCATTCTCTCACACTTATATGGGAGAAGATCACTATGGATTTTGTCGGTGGTTTACCCAAGACTAGAACATGTTTTGATAAGATTTGGGTAATAGTCGATCGGTTGACTAAGTCTGTGCATTTCTTGCCAGTGAATGAGAAAATGACATTGAAGAAGTTAGCTAAACTTTATCCGCACAATATTATGAAGCTTCATGGAGTCCCAGTTTCAATTGTGTCCGACCGGGACAGCAGGTTCGTCAGCAGATTTTGGATGAGTTTACAGAAGCAACTTGGTACGAAGTTAGATCTAAGTACAGCGTTTCACCCCCAGACAGACGGGCAATCAGAAAGGACGATTCAGACTCTCGAGGACATGTTGAGAGCGTGTGCCTTAGAAGGAGGCTCATGGGACGAGTACCTCCCAGTGGCAGAGTTTGCATATAACAATAGTTACCATGCAAGCATCAAGATGCCACCGTTTGAGGCTTTATATGGAAGAAAGTGCATGACACCAGTGTTTTGGGATGAAGAAACAGATAACGGGGCCAGAGTTGATACAGCAGGCTAAGGAGAAGATTGAGTTAGTTTGTCAGAATCTGAAAGTGGCTCAAGACAGGCAAAAGAGTTGGGCAGATGTGAGAAGAAGACCGTTGGAGTTTGAGGTCGGGGATAGAGTGAGACGGTTTGGACAGAAGGGCAAGCCAAGGGTGAAGGCATCACCGATGAGAGGAGTGAGACGGTTTGGACAGAAGGGCAAGTTGAGCCCCAAATATGTAGGACCTTTTGTGATCTTAGCTAAAGTGGGACATTTAGCTTATCATTTGGAGTTGCCAGAATCATTGTCAAGAGTCCACAATGTGTTACATGTGTCAATGCTTAAGAAATGTTTGACTGATGTTGTCGCCGAGGCAAACGTTGACCTTGAAATGGTTAAAGAGAACCTAACTTACCAAGAAGAACCAGTTTGTATCTTGGAACGGAAAGTAAAGCAAGCCAAGGGTGAAGATGTTCGACTAGTGTTGGTTCAATGGAGCAATCATACAATGTAAGAGGCAACATGGGAGAAAGAATATGACATGATTGATGAGTTTTCAGACTTCAAGAACCTCCCAGCTATGTTTAGTTTTGAGGACGAAACTTTTTTTAAGGGGGAAGGGATGTAATACCCTTAAAATTCAAGAAGGGTAAAAGAGTTAAATGGGAATTTTATTATTTTTCCTATTTTATTCCTAACCTAAGATATTAAAAGAAAAGGATTTAATTAAAAGGAATTAAGTATTATAATTAAGAGAATTAATTATTTTGGTTATAGAAAGAAATTGTTACCCTAATTGCTAGTATTTTGCATCACGTCTTTTTTTCTGGAAAATTTGGGGATGTCGACACAGAGAAGAAAAAGGGATAATAAAAGGGTTCGGGCACTGTTTTTTAAATTCGGGGCTTAAAGGTTGATTTTCGGTGCAGACCGCAGTAGAGAGAAGTAATCGTCTCGTTGCAAGCGTTCTTTTGACATCAACAATTCCGTATTTCGTAAGTATCAATGTTTTAGGTTCTTTTAGGATCTTATTCGCTTTTGGGCAATTCTTGTGTTTAGGATGATATACTGAGTTGTGTTGTTAATCGTAGTAAATCGTTTTGGTTTGTATAGATTGCGTAGAAGGCGAGGATTTGCAGCTGTTCTTGTTGTGTTTGGTTTTGGATGTTTCTAACTATTTTCAAGATAAGAGAGTGTTCTTAAACGGATTTTGGTGTTCAATAATAATTAATTATGTGTTATTTGTTTGCTATTGTGACTCATCTTGGCTGTTATAGGTATGTTCTTTTATTTTGTTTTTACTTACTGCTACCGAAATTGAGTAGGGCTGCTGTTGTTGTATGCCTGCATATATGTGATGTAGAGCAAAAAAAAAAAGGGAAGAAAGCAGATTACTTTGTGTACAGTAGCTTTGATAGCTTTGATTTAGAATGAATACCTGGTTCGAAAGTTTATATATATATATATATATATATATATTAAAATTGTGTTGCTGTTGCAAATGGTGTCCAGAAAAAAAAAAAAAAAAAAAAAAGAAGAAGAAGAAAAGAGGAGATCATCTGCACTTTGCTCCGTTCCCGGAAAGAAACCGATAAAAAAATAAATGAATAAATAAATATAATAACAGTAATAATAATAGTGATAATGAAATACAAATGTGGTTTTTATGTTTCTAAATATGATCGAATATTATAATATTCTCATTACTTGAATATTATTTATGTACAAATGTTATGGTTTGATATGCTCTCATGAGACATTATATGTTAATCGACAAAGTTTCCAATTTCCGACTTCGCGTCAAGATCAATCGCCACAACCGGGGCCACCCTCCGCATTGGAAGATGGTAGCCTGAAAGCGGTTGTTTAGACCTTGCGGGGTCATTGGTTTAGTAGTCATTGATGTCTTTTACAACGTGCTAGGTAGCTAGTGTAATTAGATGTTTAGAGCTAGAAGTCCTTAAAGAGTCTTATACGTGAATAAACTTAGGTGGTTAGATTAACTACGTAATAAACATATGTGATGAGTCTAAATGCTAAAACGTTATAATTCTTGGTGAGACACATTTATGATTCGCAGCATTGAATCATTTCTCATACGTAACGGACAATATTCAGGTTTTGGGAAATGTTCCACACGGAACCTTCCGTGTCATATGAGGTGCTGAATATGTCCCGTGCATACCCATCATTCGGGCATTGTGTCTTTGAAATTACAATGTAACATAGATAATTGCTCGTGATGGTGCTAACAGACTTAGCAGAGGGGAGTGTAGTTTAATGCAACATATGTGGTAGATGTGTAGATCAATATGTGTTACCGATCTTCTACCTCATCGAAGACAAAATGTACTTACCCTTTTCCTTATTGTACCCCATCCCGAAAAGATTGGCAGGTAGATGAGTTTGGCTATGACGATAGTCAAGATGCAAACGTTTGAGCTTGGAGTTCGAAGTGAAGTTTATTTTAATTTTCATTGTTTCAATAATATCTTGGAATTGTAAACGTTTAACGTTTGAGTTGCCACTAGTCTTTTGGCTTCCCGTTTTATCTTTATTTATTTATTTATTTATTATTATTATATATATATTTGGGATTGTAATAGTTTAAACAACATTTAATTCTGTTGTTTCTTTTGAGGATGTTCTTAGACTTGATTTGGAACTTTGATCGATCTGTTTTGTTTGTCGTTTGACATTCCCGAGTTGTTCTTTTAAGTCTTCCGCTTTGCAATTGATATTAATGTATGATGACGTAGGCTTACGTATATATACTTCTTTGATTTATTAAAGAAAAAAAATATATGCGTACCGACGTTCTTTCCGGATAAGGACTCGGTGTCTGGAACGGGGCGTCACATATTCGGGTCTCAATATTAAATATATAACCTTGCAACAAACTTAGTCAATTGCATTTTTATACCCAACAAAATTTTGTGATTGTGATTTGTTGTGGGTTTTTCAAAAAATTTTATGGCTAATTTTATGGTGGTTAATGACCACTAAACTTAATCTTTTTCTTGAAAGACACCAAACTTAACCTTGAATTCAATGGTTGAAAGTTAACAAACATATTACAATTATACCCATATGATAGACATGTGTCTATTGAGTTTGACGGTAATTAACCACCATAAAATTTTCTTTTTTTACAAATGAAAAATACGTGATAAATGATGATGTAAAATAATGTTTTTTTTTTTTTTTTTGAGCGGAAAATAATGTAGATTTAACGGAGTAACTGTATCGGTCCAGATGAATTACACAATTCAAAGTTTGATTAATTTATGTCGAATGGACCCTTATACCCCACAATGCACTATGGAAAAAAATCTTTTTACCAACTTTATTTTCACTAATTCCGCAGTAAAGTGTATCCATGTAAATTTCGCGCATTTAATACCCCCGTTATTTTCAAATCTGTACAATAGTTGCAGCAGCAGCAGCAGTAGTTACTATCATCTCAGTGCTGGATTTAACAATAAAAGCCTCTCCTCTTTGGGTATATTTTCACATTTTAGCCCATCAAAGTTGTTTTTGTTTCTTCTCAACATCATTGTTTTAAGGAAAGAGACGTTTCAATCAATCAAAAGTGAGTAAATGGTTCCTCTTCCGTTTGATTTTCTACTATATATCTTTTTCCCATTCACAGTATCTTTGTTCTTGTTTTCTGGCTGTGGGTTTTTGGTTAGAAACTGCAGTTTAAGTTGTACTATAAGACTGTTCTTTGTTTTTTTTTTTTTGTCGTATTATTGAGTTTTTGGCTTTCTCTGTTTCAGATCTGCCGGAATTTCAGACCCTTCTCATTTGGAATTAATCGGAAAAATAATTAAAAAATGTCGGCTAATAATAATCAAGCAGAGGAAGCAATCATTCCTACAACTGCCGAAACAGAAGAACAACAAAAAGAAGAAGAAAATTCTGGTTTAAGCTTGAAGACCTTTCTATGGCATGGTGGCTCTGTTTATGATGCCTGGTTCAGTTGTGCTTCAAATCAAGTACTACCAAATTTCTTTCCTTTTTAATTAATAAATCAATCATTTTATTTTTTTTAATTGTTTTGTAAATTGAAAATGAAATTTTAATAAATTTGTAGGTGGCACAAGTGCTATTAACACTCCCATATTCATTCTCACAAATGGGATTGCTATCTGGAATAATACTCCAGATTTTCTATGGTATAATGGGTAGCTGGACAGCCTACCTTATCAGCGTTCTATATGTTGAATACAGAAGCCGAAAGGAAAAAGAAGGTGTTGATTTCAAGAACCATGTAATCCAGGTAATTAGCTGATGATGGCATAATTTATGAAATTAATAAATTCCCTTTTTTTTTAATTAATTAATGAGAAAAAGATTGAAAATTGCAGTGGTTTGAAGTACTAGATGGACTACTTGGACCTTACTGGAAAGCAGTGGGACTTGCCTTCAACTGTACATTCCTTCTTTTTGGATCTGTCATCCAATTGATAGCCTGTGCAAGGTAACTAACTAACATCTTTATTTATTTTTTTTAACTTTATTTTGAGAATATAATACATATATGTCGTTTTTGAAACTTATAATCCTGTTTTTGGATTTGGTGTATTTTGATTTGGACAGTAACATATACTATATAAATGATCGACTGGATAAGAGGACATGGACATATATATTTGGAGCATGCTGTGCAACCACCGTCTTCATTCCCTCGTTTCATAACTACAGAATTTGGTCCTTTTTGGGGCTTGGAATGACTACTTACACTGCTTGGTATTTAACCATTGCTGCCTTTGTTCATGGACAGGTATCCCCATAATTCTTCATCCACCCCCTCCTTTCCATTAATATACCTCCCGATCAGTCTAAGCTTTTGAAATAGATGATAATTCATTATATATGTACCCAAAATACTCGAAAATGATACTTGTATAATTTCAAAGAACACGATTTTTACAAGCAAAATACTCTAAAATGATACAATATTTTTATTTGGGTGTAGGTGGAAGATGTGCAACACTCTGCACCCACAAAGCTTGTGCTATATTTTACAGGTGCTACCAATATATTGTACACTTTTGGTGGACATGCTGTCACTGTGTAAGTTTTTTTTTTTTTTTTCACTCTGTTCTGCTAATTTTTAGTTATTTTAATTGTTTCTTTTTGTTTCTTTGTTATTCTTCTTCTCTTTGTTTCTAATCCATTTTAATGGCAGCTTTTGCCGGCCACTTTTTTGTTTTGATGGCGGATATAGAATCTCTGAACCCACTTTTTACTTGTTTTGGTTTTCTATGTGAGCTCCACTCATATATCCATATAAAAGCAGTATAATTACCTTCGTATTTACCTTTGTATAATTACAGTAAAGTAATTTTATTTTAGGGATAAATGTTAAAAAAGACAAAATAGATATGGAATTAAACATTTAGTCCAGTGGAATATTTTCTATGGCAAAAAGGACAACTTTTATTCCACTGAATCTTGCATTCTCTCTTCTACTTAATTCTAAAAATTAATACATCTTTTGATATAAATGTCAAAAGATCGTAATTCTTTAACCAATATTTTCCTTTTTTTCGTCTACTATATTCTAAAATCTCCTTTGATATTTTTTCGATGTTTTTTCGAGGTTATTTCGTAAAAAAACACCGAAATAGTGGAAAGGTAGAATAGTAGATTTGGAGTGTATTCCACTGTAAAACCATTGTAGTGAACAATGGATTTGGTGTAACAAAGAGGAGATTTATCCTTATCTCCTAATTTTATTTTCCACTGTCTTGATCCACATTTTCTTCATCTTTTTTTGTCCTTTATTCCCACACTCCCGGGGGAGTGATTTAAAAAGACAAAAAAGAGGGGGAAAATTAGAATCAGGACAGTAGAAATATAAATTGGGTGATAAAGACAAATCCATTGTTCATAACCCCAAATCCACTGTTTGCTGCAGTGGAAGTGACCCAAATCCATTGTTTCACCATCACAGTGGAATAATGATACGTCATTTTTACCCAGAAAAATATTTCACCGCTCTTTGCATATTTTTATATTCAAATTGTCTTTTTTATATGATGTGCAACACCTCTCTATCCTTTCTTAGTCAATCTAATTTTATGTGTATAGTTTTGTTGTGACATATATTAACACTTTTATATGCAAAAGTGTAGTGTAAAACTACCATTTTTTCTCCTCAGAGTTGTGCCTCGATATGCTACACCAATTCTTTTTTGGTTTCCGTATGACAATTAGTCGTAACGAGTAACACAACCCTTACTTCTGTATTTTCTTAAAATTAAATAAAATGATTAGTAAGTAATTAGTCAATGCTCAATATTAAAAGTTCTCGTGGGAAAAAAGTAACAAAAAGTTAGTATATGAACGACATATATAGTTGACTTTTTATTAGATACTGAATGAATCAGTATAGTATATAGTATCACTTTACCTTATTTCTCCTACCAAGAAACAGTTTGACCATTATATTTTGATCAGATGACTTCAAAGTGAAGACATATGATTTCATTTTTTTACTTGCCAGATCATAGTACATCTCTGACCGTTACACTATTACAAAAAAAGACAAATTAATAGATGTGAAAATCTTTGCTTTTAGTTATTAAAAAAAAGAGTAATCCTAATTAGTTTCACATGGCCATTTTAATTTTTTTTTGTTTTTTTTTTTTAGGGAAATCATGCATGCAATGTGGAAACCCCAAAAGTTCAAGTACATATACTTGATCGCAACCTTCTATGTGTTCACACTTACTCTTCCTTCAGCTTCTGCAATGTACTGGGCTTTTGGTGATAAACTGCTTAAAAACGCTAACGCTTTTGCTCTCCTTCCAAGAAACGTGTGGCGCGACATCGCCGTTATCCTAATGCTCATCCACCAAGTACTAATTACTATTACTAATCTTACTTGCTATTTAAGTTATTATAATAATGAATTTCGTTAATGTTTGAAGTATGGTTTAATTATTGATGGATGCAGTTTATTACGTTCGGGTTTGCGTGTACACCGTTGTATTTTGTGTGGGAGAAAGTGATTGGGATGCATAATACCCGAAGCATATTCGTGAGGGCGCTTGCCCGGTTGCCCGTGGTTGTACCGATATGGTTCTTTGCTATAATCTTCCCATTTTTCGGGCCGATTAATTCAGCAGTAGGTGCACTCTTGGTTACTTTCACAGTGTACATCATCCCAGCTTTAGCTCATATGCTCACTTACAGGAAGGCCACTGCTAGACAGGTTTTATATATATATATATATATATTTCTTCCCTCTTCCTATTTCATTCTTTATTTTATTTTTATCCAATCTTTCCGTAATTGAACTAAATAAATTTAAATTTTTTCTGACACACATCCTGCATGTCTACTCGTGTAATTAAATATCAAATGAAAAGGTCAACTTTCTAGTTCACACAATTCAAAATTTGAAAGAGAAAATAATTAGATTCGTTGTCTTCTAACAAATTTATTTATAGAGTTATTAAAATATAATGTTGATTAGAACATAATTATTTATTTTATCATAATTATTATTTATTTTACACTAGAACATTGAGCTTGAATATTTTTAAAATTGTTGATAAATTACGTAACGTTGTTACACAAAAGTTCTATAAAAGTAATGATATTGTGGAAGAAAGAAATGGCTGAAACAAGAATCAAAATGTTGTGTCCATTTAAACTTGAATAAATGCGTATTTAATTTTATGATAAAACCATTTTCGTTTTCTCTTCCGTAACACATTCCATTTAAACTCAAATTCTATTTGTTTGCATCTTCTTAATTACATTGTTATTTTGCAGAATGCTATTGAAAAGCCTCCGTTCTTCTTGCCAAGCTGGGCAGCCATGTACGCAGTGAACATGTTCATTGTAACATGGGTTCTCGTAATCGGGTTCGGGTTTGGTGGTTGGGCCAGCATGACCAATTTCGTCAGACAAGTTGACACTTTTGGACTCTTTGCTAAATGCTACCAGTGCCCGCCGCCGTCGTCGCTAAACGCCACCGCCCATCATAGCTGATTATATTATGCAGATATTCTTCTTAAGTGTGCTTTAAAAAAAAGTTAATGGAATTAATTAATATAGTAACATAGTTTATAATCACTTTTATATTCAGATTGATCGTTTTCTATAGTGTATTGAACGAAGGGTGAACAAGAAGTATGTGTGGGAAATTTTTACATACAAACTCCACGTGTGGAGATATGCGGTGTGGTACGTAAGATCTAAACCGTCTGCTTTTTAAACTGATTTTGAACTGCATGGTTTAGATTTGTGTGAGTGTTAAATCTCCATAAGTAGAGTTAGCATGCGAAAATCTCCCCGTAATTGTAGTCCATTATTTGTTTTGTCAATGCTTTAAGGTGATTGAGTGAGTGGTTTTACGATGAATGATCTGGTTTTTAATTATATAGCAGATTGATATTAACTTAAATGGATAAAATATATTAGGATTCTGTTTAAAGCATGATTATCCATCGATTAACATAACACCCCGCATCGATCTTGAATCTAAGTTTAGCGTATGGTTATTTTTTATACTAAATTCGATTTTTCAAAAGTATTCGGATGTGATTTTGATGTCAAAAAATTAAAATCGATTGTATGTAGTGTCTTTAACAATTAGCAACACGTAATTATAAAGTTAAAGAAGAATTAGCAACTCCATAGTTTGTGATGATATGCTTAATTAGTGCTTCTACTTTTACGTAATGTGTTGATTTGTGGGGGGGTTTATTCGGGGTAGAATCATTAATTTATCTAAAGTAAAAGTGATTGATACACAACATTCTTGACAATTTATAGGACGTTTGACAATAATTAATGAGTCATACTCTCACTTGATAAGATTCTTCGTGAAAATCGTTTAGGATTCAACCTATCATCTTCGAATAAAACAAAAATCATCTCCTCTCAAAAACAAAGAAAAAAAAAACCGAAATATTATTATCGTAACAAAATAATCACAACATATGAATAATTACTTGCGATAAGATTCATATATCATAACTAATGATGTAAAAATTATGTATTTTAATGGCGATATTGTTATAACGATATCGCGATTTAACGGTAACATTGGGCCTTTATGATTTTGATGCTATAATATTTATCAACTTCTTTTGGAAACGGAAAGCTAAAATGTTTGTTAATCATCCTTTATTGAAAAAAATTATACCCACTTGACGAGATGTTGCCACTCCTTTTCATTAGTTAGTTGGCAAGTAATTATTACATAGCACGTTATTGTGTGTAATTATGATTTGTTCGAAACGCATAATACTTTGGGTTTGATTAACTTATCTGGTGCCATGTGGTCTAGATTTCAAAGGACTATTTTTATACATATATATTTCATTAACACCACATATTTACCATCGGGATCATTTTTCTTATTATAATCTATTTACTTCCGGTACCACAGATGTATTTCGTTCTTTTACTTTCAGCATTATACTGGAAACGTTAGTGTCAATGATTTTTCTTTTCGATAATAGCGACAATGGACTGGTGTGTTTCACCTATGATATTTTTATCACTATAACCTCAGTCAACTGACGTTATTACCGAAAACCTACGTCACTACCAGTAATGTTCTAATCGAAAACTAACATCAGCATCACTGACGTTATTTTACACGAAGATAATCGTGGTGATCGAAATAATTTTTTGAATGCGTGAAACAAGTGTGATGTCAACAATAAAATCGTGTCAATAAAATCCGTCTATTTTTATTACTACTTTTGTTCTATAAAAAGTGTCCATATTTTATTATTCACGTAAATTAAGAAATTCAATTAATATGTTGTATTTTAGTGGTAATAGACATATATACTCATATCTTATCATTAATGTGTGCTTTGGAATATGAAAAAAAACATATCTACATAAATTAAAAATATAAATCGCTGTTGATTTTTGACGCATATAAGGAAGCGATAACTAATCGAATTTTACACTATCGTAACGAAATTACCCATTGTTTACAATGCAATTGGTGAGCAAAGTGCAGAGGTAATTTTTACAGTGATAACATAAATATTCGATTAGTTATCGCCTCCTTAATATACGATGTCAAAAGTCAACGATGATTTTTATTTGGGCCGAAATATCTAACAATAAATAAATATTTTATATAGCTATTTTTAGAAAAAGAACATTAAATAATTTATTAATTTTCTAAATAAATATTTTTTATAGGACAATTTTTTTTCAGATGGATGTAGTACTATTTTAAAAGTGTGACGATATGTTCTCAAGGTGGGCCATAAAACCGAATCCACCTACAAAAGCTTCAGTGTATTTCTCCTTCGGAAAAAAAAAATTGGGTGATAGTACTAATACTCCATCATTATTTTAACTATTGGGAATAGAAGAATTACATTGATTAAGAAAAGTGATTAATATGTCTGAAATAAAGTGTAAAATAGTAAAATTACTCTTCATTCCTTGTGCATGAAAAATGTACCAAAATTTGGGTTATTGAAATAAAGCGTAAATGAAGAAAAAATTATAAATACTGCATTGGTAATTTAAAGTGACAGATAAATAAAAATAAGTGGTTATTAGTTATAAGGCCGTCGCTAGAGACTTAATGATCATTTAGGACACTCAAAAAACTTATTCGGTTATAAGGACGTTCTAATTTATTTTTTCAATCATCTTTACAGCAAGATTCAATCACCTTAATCTGATATGCTTTAGCGTTTGGCTGAATGTATTCATATATCATAGGAATTCAATTACGGCAATCAAACTTTATGCTTAACAGAACTGATGGTGCTTGGAAAATCAATTATTCCAACAATTAATCAAATCCGATTTCAAGCAAAATAAGCTAGCCGTTGCTGAGTCATGAAACTTTCAGATCGACTAATCCGGTCAAAATCATCAATACACCCGTTGCAGATCAATTATCTCGGAGTCTCGTTTCAAATCAAAATCTGTTTATGCAAATCGAAGAATCCGGCGTCCATCTAATCAAAATTTCAGGGAAGTTATATGTTTATATATATTTAGAACTCAAAATGTATAAACAGGGCGATGGAATTGGAACTCTACTTCTGATTCTAGAACCATTTATGGAAGTGAACCATCTCAAGCATCTTGCTTGATATATAAATTATATGAACTTTTCTCAAGCATCTTGCTTGATATATATTAATTAAGGTTTATTTTGCGGTTCAAAAAAGGTATTATGAGTTTGTAATAGGTTGATCAAGTATCTGCATTCATAAAGTTTACAAAGTCAATAGCTTTTCGATGTTTACTTACGGTCTCCCTTGTGTTTATATGCATTTTGACAAAGAAGTGTAAGCTCAAGAACAACCGAAGTAAGAATTATTTTTCTGATTTACATGTTACTTGATGGAGTGACATTGATGACTTATGCAGTGACATTGATGACTTATGCAGTGACATTGATGTCTGATGCAGGGACACGGATGACTTATGCAGTGACATTGATGTCTGAAGCAGTGACACAATAACACGTTTAGGAGAACATCATCAATCAATCCAGCTTACCCAAGTCGACGGCGAGGAAATTGTTGTTGTTGCGATGTAATCGATCGATTGTTGTTGTTGCGATTTAATCCGC
This sequence comes from Gentiana macrophylla, assembly GCA_026214975.1. Classification (NCBI taxonomy): domain Eukaryota; kingdom Viridiplantae; phylum Streptophyta; class Magnoliopsida; order Gentianales; family Gentianaceae; genus Gentiana; species Gentiana macrophylla. The sequence goes on along the minus strand of CM047810.1, from coordinate 24,433,904 downwards.
CCGAATTCGCACGTGCTCAAACACCAATGATGGTGGAGGAGAGATTTACACCATTGATGCTGTGAAGAATATGAAGTATAAGGATTTACTCTTCTGCTGCAAAATTCTCGATGTCGGGAATGCTGAATTTCATAGACCAATGTTCCAGAGATGAGAGAATCTCTATTTTCACAATGAACAACAAGGACGGTGTGGATTCAAGAGGCCCAGAGCAAGACGATCTTCGAGTGTTAGAGAATGAACATGTTTCAATTGGCGGAGGACCAAGTTCATAGCCTTCAACTTTTTGTATGAATTGGCGGAGAGATTGACTGCTCAAAGAACTATGATTGTTCGAGAGACCAGTTCATAGGCGGAGGCACCAAACAATTTGCTCTTCAATTTTTTTTCACTTCACCTCCTGTTAAAATCTAAGAGCAAGGCCCCTATTCTCAAGTTGCAATGATCTCATCTTGCACTCGAATATATTTGGGGTGATATCATTCTTTGGATAGTAATACCATTGAGTGTTTTTATCCATCTTTGTTAATGGATTTGCTGTTGTTCTTGGTTTTGTTAGTGGGACCGTGTGTTTTTTAATTTTCTTATAAAAGACATGGTATAGGGACCCTTTTGTTCATATTCTTGATATCCATCCATACTTGTATCTCGCTAATATTGTCTACAAGTCATGTGTTCTGCTTGATATATCTTGTTTATATCATCTTGAGACTTGCCATCGCTGCATCTACCTTGTTGTGATATGCCTGCATCTTTTGGGGCTTCATTTTTTTTGAATTTGCTGTTGTTTCCTCCTTGATGTTTGATGCAGGGACATTGATGTCTGATGCAGGGACATTGATGTCCCAATGCAGGGACATTAAGCTAAACAAGATCGTCAAATGATTCAAGATCGTGTTAAAGAATTGAGGGACTCCACAATGAATCCAATTATCAGGAGGGCACAAACAACGTGTGGCCATTACAAGAGTCATAGTGAAGAGTCTTTGTAGTTTCACCAAACTTGTACTTATCCATATTAAAAGCTCCACATTTGGAGAAATGCAAAACAAGAGCAGAAGTGGTGATCTAGTTGTTTAGGTTTATCGCAATGACATTGATGTCTCGATGCGGGGACATTGATGACTTATCGCAGTTGACATTGATGTTTGATGCAGTGACATTGACGACTTATGCAGTGACATTGACGACTTTGCAGTGACATTGATGTCTGATGCGGTGACATTGATGACTTATGCAGTGACATTGATGTACGATCACGGAGGACATTGATGACTTTTGCGGTGACATTGATGTCAAGCGGTGACATTGATGATCAGATTTACAATTAGATAAGCGATGCAATGATATTGATGTCACCGCATATACAACTTGATTCACACATTTGATAACTTTGTAAAGTAACTTTATTTCTTTGTTATCTTTAAATATTTGATTGATGTTGGTTTATTTGATTAGTGTTGGTTTAAATTTTCGATAACTTTGTAAAAAAAAGCGTATTTCTTTTGTTTTTTCGGTTTAAAGGCATATTTTTACAACCAAATGTATGCATAAATTGTTACAATAACACGTCACTGCATAAATCGTTACAATAACATGTAAGTGCATAATTCGATACAATAAGACATCACTGCATAGATCGCTACAATAAGAAGTCATCTGCGATAAATCGCTACAATGAGGCGTCATTGCATAAATCGCTCTAAATGAGATGTCATTGATCAAGGTTGTCAATGGATCGCGGCGGTCAATACATCATGGTAGCCAATGAATCACGGCGGTCAATGCATCGGGGTGGTTAATGGATCCCGGTGGCCAATGCATCCGGGTAGGTGGTCAATGCATGATGGTGATCAATACGTCACGTCAATTTTTATGAAGAAAAAAATTGATTTTATGAAATTTATTCGGAAAAATATCAAATTTGATTTTAGACTAAAGAAGACGAAAAAATATGAATTTTAGTGAATAAATTATGATGATCCGAGTTTTAGATCAAAATATATGACCTTTAGAAATATGATGAATTTAAAAAAAAAAAATAAAAAAAAAACCCACCCAACACGTTCAGTAATCTTCTTTTTTTTTGTTTTTTGTTTTTTTTTTCTTTTCCCTTCCTTCCTTTTTTTTTTTTCATTCTTCCTCTTTATCCACTTCAAATTAGAATGTCCTTATAACTAAATAAGTTTTCTTCTTAAAAATAGAATGTCCTTATAACTAAATAAGATTTCGGAGTGTCCTATTACCCCTAATAAGTTGAAAATCAGTCCTTTTAAATAATTGGCCCTAAAAATAAAACATAAAAAGTGGCAGTTAAAAAAAACGGAGTAAGTATAGATGATGTACATAAATAAAAACGTGATTTCCAGCTAAATAAGCATATTTGTACCGTACTACCTCCGTCCACTTTTTGTGGTAAGACATAGGTTATAAAACAATTAATGTTTTGTATTTTAAGTAGTTATGAACATATATATTCTTATCAAAATAATAAATGTTTTTTTGGAATATGAAATGAATATCTAAACATTAAATGTTATGATAGGACTATGCTTGGATAAGGTGTATTAAATCATTTATTCCCTCCGGTTTTTTTATCTGTCGTATAGAGAAGATTCCACAAATTAAAAAAATGATTAATATGTCTAAAAAAATGGTAAAAATAACAAAATTATCTTTCACTTCTCCACAAAATTATGGCAGCAACCGTGGAAGAGGTAACTCTCATTATGGCAATAATTATAGGCATAATATTCTGGGAATAATTCTGGCCACAACAGGGGCAGGGGGCGTTCCGGCAACTCTCGTGGCCGGGGCATCGGACGCTCCTCTGCCGGGTCCAATGGTCCGCCATTAATCTGTCAGATTTACGAGAAACAGAGCCATTCAGCCCAATATTGTCACCGGCGATGGGACACGCCGTCACCACCTCGTCCACCTCCTCCACATGCTCTCCACGCTCAACATCAGCCTGTTCCCATGCCAACATCCGATTGGGTGGCTGATACTGGTGCTACGCACCACATGACAAACAATTTCCGACAACTCAATCTCCAATCCAAACCCTATGAGGGCCCCGATCGCATAAATATTGGTGACGGTTCAGGTTTGCCAATTTCTTATATCGGTTCATCTGCTTTATCCACCCCGACTAAATCTTATATGTTGCACAATGTACTTGTTGCACCTGCTTTACGTTCAAATTTATTATCGGTTCATCAGTTTGCATCTGATAATTCTGTATATTTTGAGTTTCATAATTCCTATTTTCTTGTGAAGGATTACTCGGGCCGTATCCACCATAGAGGCTACCTTAAGAATGGTCTCTATCACATCTCCAGCTCATTTTCCACACTTTCAGCTCGTGCTCTTGTCTCCAGCCGTGACACCTCCTCCCTGTGGCACTGTCGTCTTGGTCATTGCTCCTCTCCTATCCTTAGTCAAGTTTTGCATCGTAATAATATTTCAGTTTTAAATAAACCACCAGCCACTGTTAGACTGCGTGTCAATTAGCTAAAAGTCACCGTCAGTCTTTACCTTTATCGCAATTTACTTCTTCTGCTCCTTTGGATTTAATTTATTCGGATGTCTGGGGTCCTTGTGTTGAACCCTCGATTTATGGTTCTCGGTACTATGTTAGTTTTGTGGACGATTATACGAAATTTGTTTGGCTTTATCCTTTACAACGGAGGTCAGATGTTGAAAATGTTTTTCCTAATTTTCAGTCCTTAGTCGAACGCCAATTTAATTTAAAAATCAAAGCCATGCAAACTGATTGGGAAGGGGAATTTCAATGCCTTAACAAATACCTTACCTTTATTGGTATTGACCACCGATTGTCGTGTCCTCACACCCACGAACAAATGGGCGCCGTTGAAAGGCGTCACCGCCAAATTGTTGAGGTCGGTCTCTCCCTCTTAGCCCAGTCTAACCTTTCACTGCCTTATTTGGAGGAGCATTTGTCACGGCTACCTATCTTATTAATCGCCTTCCCACCCGTGTCCTTAACAACAAATCTCCCTATGAAATGGTCCATCGTCGCTTACCTGACTATTCCTTTCTCCGTGTTTTCGGTTGTGCGTGCTGGCCCCACCTCCGCCCCTATCACCCTCATAAAATGGACTTCCGTTCCAAAACCTGCATCTTCTTGGGTTATAGTCCTTCTCATCATGGCTATAAATGCCTTGACCTACAATCTGGTCGTATCCACATCTCTCGTCACGTTGTGTTTGACGAACACACATTTCCTTACACCCCATCTCCTTCCACTATTACGGCTGCCTCTCTTACGGTGCATCTACCCTCTACTCTGGCTCCACCGCCTATCTCGGCCCCTATTCATCCTCCTCCGATATCCTCACCATCTCTCTCCGAGCCTTCTTCCGAGCGGTCATCCCCGCTGGCTTCCCCCTCGTCTTCTTTCCCGGCCATGAGCTCCTCTCCTACAGACTCTCCTACGGATTCTCCTCTTGACCCGGTTCCTCCTGCTCGGCAAATGGTCACTCGTTCCCCGGACTAACTCTCTCAAACCCAAGTCTCTCAACCCCGATTATATCTGGTATCCCCTACCCAAAGGTCTCCTATCCGAATCCTCTTCTACCGAACCCACATGTTATTCTGAAGCCGTTAAACACCGGGTGGGCACTCTTCGAGGCATTTCCTTTAAGGGGCAGACCATGTCACATTTACTTTTCGCGGATGATAGTATGTTATTCTTTGAGATCCAGGATGGAGTGCTGGAAACTTTGGTTAATCTCTTTATGCACTAAAGGGCGCTTTCGAGGCAGGCTATCAACTTCCATAAGTCTAGCTTATATTTTAGCAGAGGGGTGCGGCAGGAGATGCGAGATCATATCTCTGATTTTCTGCAAATTCCAATTGGTGTCTGGATAGGAAATATCTTGGTATGTCTTTCGCTACGGGGCACAATAAGCGGCAGGTGTTTGACTTCCTGCGGGAAAAGGTATGGAAGAAATTTTCGGGCTGGAAGGACAAGCTCTTATCGCCTGCGGGCAAGGAGGTTATGATAAAGTCTGTGCTGCAAGCTATACCCACTTTTGTTATGCAATGCTTTAAGGTTCCAGCTACGCTGGTTCGGGAACTAGAGCGCTATATTCGGGGTTTTTTCTGGGGGGACTCGTAGGATAGGCGGAAGGTTGATTGGCGGAACTGGGAGGTTTGTTGTCTGCCGAAGCATTTGGGTGGCTTAGGCTTTCGTGATCTCGAGGCCTTTAATCTGGCCTTACTGTCAAAACAAGCCTGGCGCTTATTGCAGCATCCAGCGACCCTTGTCAGTCGGGTTCTCAATGCTAAGTATCATCTAGGAATGACATTTATTGCAGCGGGTTTGGGGCATCGCCTATCTTTCCTTTGGCGCAGTCTATTGGAGGGGCGAGACTTGCTACTATCTGGCCTTCGTTGGCATGTAGGGGATGGCCAGTCGATTTATGTTTTTCATGATGCGTGGATCGCTCGGCCTCCATCCTTCCGTATCTCTCATGTATCTAGGCCGCTGCCGACGGATTTGCAGGTTCACGACCTTATGATGCCTGGGGGTCGGCAGTGGAATCTCCCCCTACTGCAGCAGTCCTTCCATTCTTTGGAGATTGTTGCGATTCTTCAGACCCCTCTTGCTGGGCCTACTCATCCTGATAAACGTATCTGGTATTATGATCGAAAGGGACTTTATTCAATTAAGTCTGGATACATCTTAGCTCTGAGTTGGCGGGGTGGGCTATATTCGGGGGTTGGTGGCTCGTCTTCATATGGGGCTGATAGGGTGTGGCGTGATGTCTGGCGTGTTGGAAGTAGCGTCCGAAAGACAATTTATGTAATTGTTTTTAAAGTTAATAAATGACAGATTTATTCTCATCTTATTATTTGCTTTGTGCTTATATATTATACACTACCGAAAACCCCAAGTCTTATCATATGTAGCCATATAACTTAGTGTGTGACACACATGAGGATTAAATTTATGGTGATACACTTGAACTGTTAGTCCGTGGTGAACTTAATCAAAGTATGGGGTTTATTGATTAAACTACCATTAATGCGCCCAGAACACTTTAATGTGTGACCGTCTTATCCGGACCGTCGATATTGGTTATCTAAGTGGGGAATTTATATATGATGTAGTCATATAGGACTGGACCGATTTAATCTGCATTTCTCATATAATTCCGTGATTGAGAAATCTTATTGAATCACAAGATAATCATATATGGATTAACCTTAATCCTGAAGTGATTACAGACTCCTACTTGTTTCAGGATAGGGTTTGATATGTTCGTTAAGGATCGCTAAGAGGCGCGGTCCGAATCACTTTCACGTTGGCACTATTCTGGAATGAGTGAGAAGTTGTGTCTCATAGATATGGAATCCATTCCTTCCTGTGGGAAGTAGAAAGACAATCCTCTTATTTGTTGATCCTAGAAACTGATCGATCCACGGAGTTCGTATTGGTTATGAACTAATTAATCACAAGTGGGTTAATGGTAAATAAGGATGAGATGTAATGAAGAAGGTTTACGGAAATAATCCCGTTTCGTTACGGATAGTCTATGGAGGGTTAGTATGTATGTAATGATTATATCAATGACACTTATCGACTCCTCGTTTTGAGAATAAGTTATATCTATAATCGATAGAGTTCAGTTTCGGATTTATGGTGGCGTAATTCCGAATTAATAAGTTGAGTAGAAATATTACATTCGATGAATATTTTATTCAATTTATTGTAATTACTACTAGTTATAGGTCCATGGTCCCGGGTTGGCTCCTAACACGCTTGAGTGTTTTCTCGTTTTATGGAACCTCGAGAATAAATTAAATAGTTGGTCTATTTAATGAATATGCAATATTATTTATTTGGTAAATAATATGTAAAATAGAAAAGACATTTTCTATTAAATTTAATGATGAAAGTGGCGCCTCTTTTGTGGATGAATTAGGAAAAGAAATTTTTCTAGATTATGTCAGATGTGTAATTAATTAATTATCTATTTGTTGGATAATTAATGGAAAAATAAGAGATTGATTTTTTGGGAATTATCTCTTATCTTTTGGCAAATATCTTTTCCTTATGGGAATAGGTAATTGTGGTGTGAAAATGATAACTCTCATTGACTAGTTATTTTTCTATATAAAGAGAGTTCCTCCTAACACAATTAGACTCACAAATTGGCACCACATTATAATTAAAAGTAAGAAAAATTAGTTTCTTGCCTTAGTCATTAAAAGAAGAAAAACTTAGGGTTTTTCTTGGGCATATCCGATGAGGTTCTGAGGCGAGGATCGACGTCCACCAGTCGTCGCTAGGAGATACAATCCGGAAGATTGTGGCTTCTCTTTCTGTCGATTTATTCCTCTTAAATAAGGTAAATCTTCAACTTTCTCATAGTTGATTAATTATTTATGTGATCATATCGTGGTATAATCGCATGCGAATTTATTCGTAGCTTCCGTTGTGCATGATCGAGCGTCTCGATCGGTGCTGTGAATCAGATCTGACGATCCAATTATGGATCGGATCCGCATTCAGGTTACTGTATATCCAGCATGGCGGGTCATTGCTCCGCCATGAGTACAACACTTCCTTTGGAGATGCCTGCAGGGGTGCTTACCGATTGGGGAGAACCTATGCCGGCGGCAACTTGGGAATGGTGTTTGTCTAGCATGTGGTGGGAACTGGAATCTATGTTTCACGTCTAATTTGATTGTGACTATGCTAGGGCGATTTGGAGGGTGTCGTCGTTCAGTGATCGGCTGGCTCTACGGTTTTCTGGGTTTCGGGAGTTCTTTAGGGATGTGGTGTTGCAATTTATGGAAGGCACGATGCAGTGCGGTTGTTGAAGGTGCACCGATTTATGTCTCGCGGGTTGTCTCGATGTCTAGAGCAGCGGCAGTGGAGTATGCGCAGGTTGTATTGGGATCTCAGCATGAGGTAGGCAATGTACCTCACCCGGTTGCTTGGAGCCCTTCACCTTTGGGGGTTTGGAAGTGTAATACGGACTCATCGGCAGTGACGGACCCATAATTTTTTTTCAGTGGGGGTCGAATTCTCACTAAAATATGTAGCGAAATTTTTTTTGGAAAAATTCACAAATGTTAATAAGAATAAGGGGAAAACATAAACATTAAACACTAGAAAGGGAAAAATAAAACATAAATTACAAACTGTAGATAAAAAACAATCAAAAAAAGGATTAAAAATAATATGTAGTAGCTAGGATTCGAATTGAGCTGTAGGTAATGATTTATTAGAAATGTTCGAAAATATATACAGACACATGTATTTAATATTATTGGAGGGTATCTTAGTAATTTCACATCGAATTTGAGTGGGGCCATGCATGCACCCCTCCTCCATCTTTGGGTCCGTCCCTCGCTCATCGGTGACGTGACTACGGGCTCAGTGTTGGAGTGATTTTCCGAGACACGGTGCGATCTATTATTGCGGCATTTTCCTTCCATATTGAGCCAGGTGATGCACCAGAGTTGTTAGAAATGCGCGCGATCCTTGTGGCATTAGTAGAGGCATGCCACCTTGGTCTCTCCTCGGTGATTGTCGAGAGTATTTGCTTTACATGTGTCGAAACCTTTGTCTCATTTGTCGGAGGACCTTTCCGTCTTTGGTTGTTTAGCTAAGGATTGTGCCTTGGCTTCTGCTTCTTTTGCGTCATGTAATTTTTCTTTTGTTAAGCCTTTCGGTAATGTCCCAGCTCACCTCCTTACTCGACATGGAGTTGCGGCGGTGGGTGCTATTTCTTGGGGTGTTCATCCCCCACATGATGTAATTGCCGCTTCCTTAGCGGACTTGATTTAATATAATTGGTTGATTTTCCTCAACAAAAAAAAAATACTGAATATGGATAGATTTAACTTGGTAATGCCATCGATTACAGTGGTGGGAGCTGATATATAGCTTGGCGTAGAGACTAATATTCAAACCCCGTTAAGAAAAAAAAAAGATAGATTTAAAAAAAAAAACACTATATACAATGATATGAAAATGTAACTACGTCAAATAAAAAAAAACAATTTTTTTTTTTTTTTTTTTTTGGATTACTACGTCAATTGAATAGAAATAAAGAGAGTATTATTTACGAAGACAGGTATGTTAAAAAAGAAAAAAAGAAGACAGGTATGCGTACTTGAGGAATAAAATGACGTCCAGTCCAGATGAAAAATAGAGCCCAGTCCAATAGTGTGAAGCCCGTAATTTTTACTAATAAGAAGGTAGATCACCTATTGGTCCATGTCTGACAGTTTACTCTCTGGAAATGCGATTATTTTTATTATTATTATTTTGAGGAATTTTCCGGATTTCTTATGCGGTTCTGACTTCTGATAAAGATTGCATTCGTTAGTCTCCAAGCCAGAGAAGATTTTGCTATTAGGTGATCCCGATATTTTTTTTCCTTTCAATTCGACGAGAAATTGGGCCTTGTATGTGGAATTTGTCATCCTTTTAGTTTCTGATTCACCTATTAAAGTTATATGAATTTCTTCCAAATCAGCAGAGGTAGAGGTTGAGATGTTGGAGTTGGTGTCTCAGCTGAAGCTCTAGCTCACAATGTTTCAGCTCCACAATTTTTTTTTTTCGCCATATTTATTTCAACTCTTTCTGATTGTTAACATGGGCATGGGTAGAGGGATATTTAAGCTGTAAATCGGTTCGCACTCAAAGTTTTACTTTTGTTATGATTTTCTTATGGTTTGCTTTGTCATAGAATAATTTGGAAGCATTGTGGGATTGGCCGTTTCTCATGATCGTTCGAGTGGAGTTACCCTGTATATGCTGTTATTGGTTCAATACAATGTTATTGATACTTATGTCTTTTGATTTCTAGGTTGTCACGTTGAAGTTCGTATCATTTTCTCAACAAGGTCCTCGAGCTATCTGAATTTTCTCAGCGAACGGATTAAGTTCAAGTGTCACACTTCATCAACCTGATTCTTCTGGTGGTACGTTGACATATGAGGTCCTGCAGCCTACCAATTTGCTCTCTAAAATTTTGAAGTTTAGAAATTCATGAATACCTTCGTGTTCTAGATATGCATTTCATCCCTAAGGCTTAGAAGATTCAGGGTACATTCTACATTGTCCTGCAATATTGCAGGTATCTCTAGCGGTTTGTGATCCTGACATCCACTTTCTTACCATTAAGGTGATGTCATTGGAAAGCACTGAAAATACGTTCATCGTTGTATGTTAGGCTGTTAATGACTTGATATATCTTCATCCGTTTTATGCTGTGCACCTTTTGAATCTTTCAACTTTGCAGCTTCAAACTAGTTCAATGCTCTAATGATTGATCACTTAGAAGTTAGAACATCATCTTTGTCACTTTTACATTGCATTCAGCTTATATGTTCCATTTATCTTCCTAACTATAAATGTCACTCGTAGTATCATAGGGTATTAGTATAATGGGTGTCGGTATAATGAATTCATGACAAGTTAAAATCTCCAGCAGTGGGGGTTTACATTTCCTTTTTTTGGTGGTAAGTCTGCAATGAGTTTCTTGATGTATGCAAACTAATTTGTTATGGTGGTTATTTTATTTTACACCTCGTTATAGTGATCATGATTTTTTGTATTAGTGAAAGTTATTTTTATGCATTCTTAATTTCCATCCAAAGTAATTTATTTCTTGGTTCACATTCTTAGTTATTACTTGCTTTAATTACTTATGTCTTATTGAAAATGTTTTTCCTCTTGAAATAGCTTGTTTATTCTGTCATCCATCAGACATTTTCTCGGGTCAATATATCCATGTTATAGAAATCTTTACAAAAGTTATGTATGCAGTAATGGAAGAACAATTTATTTTGAGAGTTCCACCTTCGCTGGCGGAGAAGATAGACCATCTTTTAAGTGAAAATGCTTCATCTTCAGAAGACAAGTCCATTGATTTATCGTTTACTGGTGAGCCATGTTTTTTACTTTTAGTACTTGTAAAGTTCAAACATAGCTGGTGTTTGTTACCTCATTTTGACCAAGTGGAACCTGGGGAACCATGTTCTGTCTTATTTTTAATTTTAAACTTCAATAGTAGATATTCTTATGCTAAAAGTTCAAGTATTGCCGTTGTGTAAAATAAACGTGTCTTTTATATATAAGAATTGCTGCCATGAAATGTATCCCACTTAGATAATTTTCTGAAGCACACTTTATTCTGGGATTTATATTTTTAGCTGGGTTTATGGAGCATTATGCCTATGGTTGGATAGCCATTGATTAACTGATTTATGAGGATGATCCGGCCTAAGTTCTATGATATATTGCATATTGAGAACTTCTTGTTTAAGGTTCAGTGGTCGACGTTCTAAATGCTAAGAAATCAACGCTGACATCTGGTTTTGCCCAAATGCTAAGATGCTTTAGATTGCAATATGGATGTGTTTCTTTGCTGAAAAGAATCACCTATTCAATTTTTTCCAATTTGTGATATTGTTTTTGATTTTCAGAAGATGGAAGGACTGGTTCATTTGTCATAGGCGAGGATCAATTTCCAGCATATCTACTGGATTTACCTGCTGTCGTGGAATCGTACAAGACCTATGATGACAGTGTATTGATTAAAACAGCTGATATCGGTCAGGTATAAAAATAGTGTGCTGAGTTTCAATCAAAAAAAACAAAAAAACAAAACGGGAGTTCTTGTTGTGTATGATCTTTTCTTGATATTGTGAGCAGATGATTATGGTGAAGGAAAAGGAAGATAGTATACCAGATGAGGTGGAATTCAGACATGGCCTCACCCCTCCAATGAGGGATGCTCGTAGGAGAAGATTTCGAAGAGAGCCAGATCTAAATGTATATGAGTTGAATTAAATTATGAACCCATTAAATAAAAATCTGAAGCTAAGTTCCTTCTGTTATTATTATGCTCATAGTGTTAAACTTGTCTGCTTCTCTTGTTTTGTAGCCTGAACTTGTGCGGCGTGTTGAGAAAGATTTGCAGAACATTTTGGCTGGTGGAACTGCAGAAAATAATGATGTTGATGTTGTCGAGGAGAATGGGGAAAATAACTTGCGGCGTAACGGCAAAAAAGTTGAAACTAGGCCCTCAGAGAAGAAGCCTAACAATGTACCTGAAATTGGGACTTCTACTAATGTTGGAGAGCCCGAAAGAAGCGATTCAGATGAATCTGATGATTCAATATGACCAAAAACATCCTTCAATGGTTTGTACAATTTTATGACTTTTGTATTTAGTAGTATTTTTACTTGCTTTTCTCACCTTTAGTGTTGAACTATTTGATTGCAAACCAGTACTGAATGTGTAACTGTTCAAATTGAAACTAGGAATTCTAAAGATATCTTGCAACTTTATAAGTATTTGCCAACTTTTGGACCCATGACACTCTACTTTCAAGCAAATCTTGTCTTCTGGTTTTCATGCTCGGTTAAACTATAAAAATAAACTCACCAAATTTAGAATTAAAATCGATACATTAAACCACACAAGGCACACATGTCGATCAGGTCTAATGTATGTTACCTTAACTTATATCCAAATGCAGTGCTTCACTTATATATGAGTGATCGCATCATCTTGGTGCCGAGACGCAAAGGGAACAATAAAAAATCCGTTATGCATCCGAATGTGCATACATTGCACATTGATAAATGCAGAAACGGTGGGGAGTTACATTTCTGGTATAGAAATGACACAGCTAAGCAGCAGTTCAACTATACTTTATGCTGCTGGTGTCTACTTGTTCAGAAATAAGACTTGTTCTCGCTGCCAATGCCGCATCCATCTGCCGCGATTGAACTACTAGACACACTATCCTCAGAATCCGTACTTGTAAGCTGAGAAAGCAAAGCACCCGTCTTTGTTACCCGTCTAGAGCTAAGACTAGAAGAAACACAAGAAGCTGGAATGCGCTTTCTGTTTAAATTAACAGGAGCGCCGCTTGTTATATCCTGCCACGAAAAAAACAGAGCAAGAAATTAGTTAACACAGTTTCTAGAGCTTTTCCTGTAGTATTATCAATCAACTGAAATGGATCTTTTGCAAAGATTTTTACCATGTGCCTGATTGCCATGTCTAAAGACTTCTTTGAAAGTGACCTCCCAAAGCCAGATTTATCCAAGGACGATTTCCTCGCGTGGTGATCATCCAACGGTTGATAATCATCCTTAGGAGGAGCTAATTTCCGCATGTTTACCACTCTTTCAACCATTTTGGTACCTTCTAAAACAGGGTTTACCTCATCATCAACATTACCATTGGAATATCCTCGATTCACACGATATGAGGTATTCATAGTGTTGAATGTACCAACATTAGCCTTTTCTCGCAAAGGAGAGCACGCCTTCTGTCTTGATCTTACACTTGTAGATCTTTCTTTGGATGCTAAAGAAGGCCATTTAGTCGCAGGAAACTTTGTATTCGGAGGAGCATTAGAATAGGAAACAAGAACCTCTGATGTTACTTTAGGTCTAGACCTCACAGGAGGAGAAATACCGCGTGACGTCTTCTTTGAACCGGTAACCGTTTTTGAACCAGTTTTCTTATCAATCGAAGGACAACAAGAGGGTCCGAAAACACTAGAAGGCTTAGGAGTCGGTGTAACGGACCTAGCTGAAGCTTTTTTCGAGGAAGATGACAATGCAGACCTAGCAGGAGGTGTAGAAGACGACCGGGCAGCACTTTTAGAAGGGATTGAAGATTTCATTGGAGGAGCCACAGGCTTAGTCGAACACGACGTGCCCTTAGAATTAAGGGTAGGTGACGTAGAGGAGGGCTTTGACGACGCAGCTAATGGCCTCCTAGATGGTGTTGGAAGTCTGGAAGTAGCTGATTTTCCAGCCCTTGATGAGATTGGCTTTCTATTACTGCGACGAGATGACGCGACTGTTTTTTCAGATCCATCAACAGTTGAAGACATCTCTTTTGGAGTATTTTCTGGCTGCAAAACCTTCTCGAAATCACAAAAAACAAGAAGCAGAATTATAGCATAAACTACATTATTATAGAAATCAAAATAAAAGTATGTTTACATATGTTGTTTACACAAAAGCTTTACATAACTCAAAAGACTCACTTCTGATTCCAGATCAGTTGTTTCTTCTTTTGGAATCTCATCTTGAAATGGAGCTTCAGGTATTTGCGCCTCTATCGATGGAGCAGACGGACTTAAGGGTGGTGAAAGAAGCCTAAAACACATTCTTGCAAATTTGAATTTTGAAAGTTTGACAATGTAATGGGCACATCAGATAAAAGTTAACAAGAGTATCAAAGAAAAGCCAAAACACATACCAGTCAAAATCATTTTCGGCATTCTCAGGATCATCCAAAAGAGTATCAAAGAAGGTGTTCAGGGGGTTTGATGCTACACATACAATCAAATAATAATAAGAGGAATGATAAAGCTAACTACATAAATCTAGTACTTTGTAAATCATTAATTAATTAAACTGGTCCCATCATATGCAGTAAAGTAAATTGCAGAATATAACATGGATCTACTACTGCACTCATCCTGTCAGTCTTCAAAATTTGAATCTACCACTAAATATGCATACAACTACAATGTACTAAGACTAAAAACAGAAATATTTAATTAAACCTGTAGAATCATCATAAACAGGAGGAGAGTTGTCAAATATCAGATCATTTTTCTCGTTTTTTCGACTCCCCCGCATCTCGAGAAACAAAGCAAGATCTTCATCAATCTCCTTCATCATCATCCCAAGACTCCTGTCCTCTGTTCTTCTACATTGTACAGACGTCTGCATTTTTCAACAAGACCGGAAGACTTCCTGAAAACAACTAATATGAGCCCCCCCAGAAAAAAACACAATCTTTCTTCTTTCTTTTTTTTCCTTTTACAAACTGATGGAAAGTGAAGCCCCACAATGAAAGTAATTATTTTTCTCCTGAATCCTTAAAGCCAAAGTGCCCACTTCTTTTGAATCAACAATAGCATATTAGCATATATACAAAGATCTCACATTTGAAAAACAAGAATATAAAGTTCCTTTCTTTATTCCTGATATTCCAAGTTACGAAGGCTCTGAACACTACTGGGAATGGAATAATAAGAAGAACACTACAAAACAGTTTATTAGAAGAAATTTGTTACACACGTGGATAATCAAGAAAACAATGGAAAGCTTTCTTCTGGGAAATAATAATGTTTAGTTGTCACTATATATATAAGTGAGATATTCAATCAGGTCCAGGTTAGGCCTCATAGTACAGGCAGAAAAGCAGAAGCACGTGATATACAATAGTAAAAATACAGCTATTTATGCAGAGAGAAAGAGAAAGGGTCTCACAAATATAGACCTGGCAAAGATGCCCCCGGATACAAGTTAGATTTATAAATGATTTAGTGTAATGATGCCTGAGATTCTCAGAGGGAAAAAAAAAAGCCAAGATAGAAGGAAGCTGATGAATAGGACTATGTTTTGATTTCTTGGACAAAGACAAGGCCGTTATTTACCAGTACCCATCATACGATTAATATATTATCAACCTAGTAGTGCTTTTTAAATTTTTAAATATTTGAAATTTTTATATATTAATGATAGTCAAAAATATTTTAGACTTTATTGTTCTTTGGTACAATCACAAGGACAGAACAAATGCATAACATACTGTATACTAAGACATAGTACAAAAACTTATAGTTACCACGCCGTAACGATATACATATAGGTTTTAGTGAAAAAAATTTAACCGTTCAGATAATTTAATGAGAAAAATGAGTTTAGATAATTGTTTTTTTTTATTTTTTTTTTTTGTTTTGAAAAGAGTTTAGATAATTGTTAGATTCATTATAATTGTAATTAGATTTTTTTTTTCTTTTTTTTTTTCCTTTCTTCTCGTTTTTTTACTGAAGAGACAAGACAAAGGCAGGTTTTGTAGCGCAAATTTCAAAGTATTCAAAGACGCTCCTAAATTGCAGCGCTTCTGTTGTGTTCTGTGAGAAGAAATTCAAATCCGACTTTTCTTTATGCACTGCTTACGATAAGCTTTCAAAGTCACCTATCCATTTTTCATTTAATGTACTTTCTCATTTTACCAAACTTTATAACTATTTATTTACAATATTTACTGCTAGAAAATGCCAACGTGAAATAGTTCTTGAGTTTGGTACAAAATTTTGAACGAACGTAGTACAATTTAATGCGTCTTACGAATACTTATAATTTTTAACAAAAATATTATGAAAATGTAAGATAACAAGTTAAAAGTGAGACCAAAATATATAACTTTATTATACTTTTTACCTTTGTTCAATAATATAAATTTATTTTTTTATTAAAATAATATAAATCCATTTATGATATTATTAAATATATTTAATATATTTTTCTTATTCTTGCATTAATGACAGTCAAATGTTTTTTTTTTTAATTTAGTGACCGTCAAATGTTATACCCTTGAATTTTTTTTTTTGCTATTTTATACTTTTATAATTAAAAATGAAAACAAATAACCAATCTTTTTTGTGGGAATACAAATAACCAACTTAAATAAACTTCTTAAATTGTAGTATGAAAAGTCTAAATTGACATAAATATAATATCAATATAGGGAATATCAAAAAACATAAATAATATCATTATAGGGAATATCAAAAAAAACATTTGTGAATCCCAAATAACAATAGTTCACATTGGACTATTCATAAAAAAGTTTATCTGAAGCGATACATCTCATTGATTAATCTAATATAAAAGGCTAAACGTGTGTATATATATAGGGACCATTTATTTTCAACACAACAAATCTATTACTACACCACAGTATAATGAAAAAATATGTCGTTTACATGTTGCACCACATCTGTTAATTCAGAACTTCTAAATCTACTTTTACACCCATTTTTTTCACAAAGTAAATAAAAAAAAATTTACCAAACATTTTTTACCACTCCAAATTTTATTATTTTTATTATCTCCTCAACACTTTTAAAATAAACAAAACCCCCACTTCCCATTTCATAAACCGTCCCTGTAACACCCCGATTTTCGTCATATATTGTTTATAAAGGACTTTATAGGCATTTTAAAATAACTGTCTAGATAATTTATTTGTTTATTTTTTCAACTAATAAGATCTAGTATTATATTTTCATACTAGTGATTAAGCTGCAGTATTTTCACCGTAGAAATGATTTCGTTGTGACATTATTATTTTATATTAAAAGTGATATTATTATTATTATTATCATCATCAACTTTGATAGAACCAAATGATATAACGTCACACATTTCATTACCTTTATAGTTGAGTAGCGGACACGGGGAATTAAATAAATGAATAATGTGAGATTTAGTAACGATTATTTGTTTATGTTCTTTTAATGTCATAATTAGATGTTCCTTCACTGGAATTGTAACGTTACGTTATAATTAAAAGCATAGCATTAATTTTTGGGAAAATTGTCAAAAAGGACAAAAACATTTGACAAATTAGTAAAAAAGACATGTATATTATTTTTTTAGTAAAAATGACAAATCTTATTGTGTATAGACAAAAATACCCTTTTTTCTCTTTTTTTTCATGTTTATAACTACCATACATATAAATAAATAAAATCCCACGTTAAGAAAAAAAAGCCCACGTTATAAATTTTTAAAAAAAAACCCATGTTCCATCACCAACTTTAAAAGAAATTTTTAAAAAAAAATCTATTTTATTTAATAATTTTTTAATCAACCATTTATCTTTTTATCAACATTTTCAATCATCATAAATTTTTCATAATAATTTATATTTGTTTGGTCTCTTTATTTTTACGCTGCTGTGTTGTTGTTATAATGTCAATCTATAGTGTCAACTTAAATGACACTACGTATGTATTTACGTTGACCCGGTATTGTTATTATTGTCATAGTGTCAGTTAGTAGTGTCGACTTGAGACTTATAACCTTCGATTAGCACATTTTTTGTTGAGACTTATAACATTCAATGAAGTGTGTCTATTAGTAGTGTCACATGGTATCACAATGTCAAATGATAGTATCAAATAGTAGTGTCACATAGTATAACAATGTCAAATGTAGTGTCATTGTTAAGTGTCATTTTTTATGACATTTTTTGTCAAGACTTATAACCTTCGATGAATTAGTGCGTCTATTAGTAGTGTAAAATAGTGTGACAATTAGTCGCAACACATTATATATCTGAAATTTGTTATTATCACTAGTGTCAAATAGTGTGACAATTTATACTGACACATTATATATCTGAAATTTGTTATTATTCACCAATGACACACTATCACTAGTGTCACGATCAAATAGTAGTACCAAAGAGTTATGAAAAATTGAATTACGTGTTATGAAAATTGATTTCCGAGATTATATCAGAAGGATATCAAATGAGATATCAAAATAAACATGACGAAAAAATATAAATTATGATAAAAAAAATTACGATGATTGGAAGAATAAATTAAAAGATATGATGGATTAAAAGATTGATAGAAGTGATATATATATATATATATATATATATATATATATATATATATATATACTAGTATGAAAGCACGTGCAATGATTTAGAGAAGCGTTATATTTGAAAAGTCGATCTGTGTATGTAGAAATTTGTAAATATTGTAGTAATTTAAGAGCTATTTTAGTGAAACCAAAACAAAATAAAATGGAATGATTGAAATATTTACAATGATATATGTGTATGTAGAAATTTGTAGATATTGTAGTAATTGAAAAGCTATGTAAGTGAACCAAAAATAACCAAAAAAAAGATGGCATGAATGAAATATTTTTTAATAAATGAGAATCTTCACTTTGCAAAAATGCAAGAATCTTCACTTCGCAAAAATGAGAAGTACCCCTGAAAGAACAAAACAACGCCCTCTAATGGTGATTCAACCAAACTTCATGCACAAAACAATCGCAAATTATTGAAGTGATGCATATCGATATCACAGTAAAGCAATAGGTTTAGAGGAAACACCTTAGCATAAAATAAACATTCCGTCAAACGAAAATTAAAGTTTTGGCGAGAGATTACTTGATACAGAATGAGAATTTTTGGAGTTGATTGGATAGGAGACACCACCGAGACCGCTGCCATATATGAAGATTCTCACAGAATGACAGAAAGATAGGTCATTTAAATATTAAATTTGTCAAAAAAAATAGTTAAAAAAATGATTAAAGAGGATACTTCTCAACCTTTCCTTTCTTAGCGGTTTCTTTCCGGCGTCCTTCTTCACTGACAAGCCTAACAAACATCAACAACCATACAGTGATCCTTCAAAAATGGAAGGAAACAAAAGCGCTAAAGATTTGAAATATTTTAGACCGAGCTTATTGGCCACGAAATAGAGGTTTAATTCAAGATGAAGAAGTTGAATCACGAGAAAAACAAACACTGTAATGTTGAAGTAGAAAAAGAGCAAGAATTGAAGAAACCAAGCCGGTTATTATCGAGAGAAAAGGATCGAGAGAAATCATGAATCAAGATTCATTAGTGAAGTTAGCAGAAAGGATTGGATTTTCAGTAGAAATCGTGTTGCCAGTACGAACATCAGAGCTCGCAAAGATTTATCGAGTTCTTAACGAAACCGATGAACTGATTGGAGTCCATGATGCTCAATTGACTCATTTCATCTACTTAAAACCTGCTTCTGTTTTCATACAGATTATACCACTTGGGACACGATCTGTTTTCATCTACTTTCCTTTATTCGCAGGTTGATTTCCTTTGTCCTTCTTCACAGCATGCCTAACAAACATCAACAACCACTTCAAAAACACAGATCGACAAATTAAAACCTCAAAAACACAACAGATCTAATCATAAATCAACGAAACCAAATAGATATCAGTTTACTCACTTGGTATCAGTCTTTCCCTTCATAGCTACATACTGCAAAAAAAAAAACTAAAAACCAATGAGAAATCGATCGGAGACGGTGTAAACCGGCTGGTACTTAGAGAGAAAACGGTAATAACATATTAAATTTCGTGATTTGTGATTGGCCTTGGCATGAACCCCTATCATCACATTAGTCAGATTGGCCTGCACTGCACCCCACATTGAATGGTGAAGCTCAAGGCTGTCAAATTGTAAGGAAAGAAATAATTAACACATTCCATCTTTCAATGAAAATATAATTAGCTAGCAGTTATACCATGCATAATATCATAGTTACCATGCATTTATAGAATGGAAATGGGGTGCAGATAAAATCACATGTTTCTCAACCCTTAAGACAATGGTTTTTGTAAGGAAAAAAATATGTTATTCATAACTCGTCTAATGCATATATACAAATGCAGTTGTTGGACTACGATGCTAGAGAGTCCAGGGAGTCAAGTGGTCCTCAAGTGAGCAAACTAAATGACAACAACACAGTTTATCAAATCCTAACACTCATCATGCATTGAAAACAAAGTTGAGATCTCCTTCTACTGCTGCTAGGAAATCAGTAGACGAAATATGATCCCAGAGACAAATTTATCAAGCCAAACCCACCAATTTCTCACTGGTTTCCCATACTTTACGTGCCTTTTCAACATCACTTGCTTCTTCAGACAACTGATTCTCAAAAGAAGCTGAATCCTTGTTTCAACTCCAGTATACTCATGACTTCATCAAGCTCGGATCACTCACAACCTATAAAAAAAATAAAAAATAAAAAACCGCTTTTCAATCTTGAATACATGCAACTGTTTAATTTTTTTGCTGAATCATTAATTACCTGAGCAAGTCTGTTCCCAGATTCTTCTTCAGAGACGAATCCTTTAGTAATGAACTTTTGGAAAGGTGGGAAGAGGAGCCTGAACAATGGAATGTGCTCCCTGAACAGACCTGTTGTTGCAGTGCAGCCTGGATACAGGGAAGAAAATGTAATCCCTGTTTCCTCGTGATAACGGCGATGGAACTCTTGCATTGTGAGCATGTTGCAGACTTTGTTGTCTTTGTATGCTTTAGCGCAGTCAAAATCTCCACCGTCGATCATGGTCAAGATGTTAAGCCCGTTTAAGCCGCCTGCAAGTCCCTTTAAGTCCCCAAGGTTTGCTTTTGGTGGTACAATTCCAGCCAATGTGTTTGTGTTTCCTGTAGATTCATCACATTTTTAACATGAGAAAGTGTTTCATACAACAATAAGCCTCATCACAAAGGCTCCTAATGCGGGTCGGTAAACGAATATGTTTCCAATTCCATCCCAGTTCTTTACATGTCTTTTTGTGCCTTATTATATGCCCACATTCGACGACGCATCTTGAAGTGCATTGTGCTTAAATACGTAAAAAAAACTTACTTTTTTAACAGCTTAAGCTTTTGAGAAAAGAAAATTCAACAATACCTGTAATAGAACCGACGATAATGAGCCTCTTGAAAGGGTAATGAGACTGCTTCATGTCATCAAACAACAATCTTGAAAGAAGAAATTGTCCCAAGTGGTTTGTTCCAACACTAAGCTCAAAACCATCAGCTGTAAAAGTGGGCTCTTTAGCAGTTGGCCTATAAACAGCTGCATTGCATACCAATACATCAAGAGGCCTTCCTGATCTTCTAAAGTTATCGGCAAACTGGCGATCGCTGTCAAGTGATGCAAGATCCAAATGCATTACAGTGTAATTCTCCTTGTTCATGCCTACTGATTTTGCTGCCCTTTCTGTCTTGAGAAAATCCCTGCAAGCCATAATCACATGCCATTTCCCTGTTTCAGCTAAAGCTTTGGCCGTGGCCAAACCGAGCCGGACGATGCTCCGGTTATCAATACATTGCCCTTTTTTGAGAACTACTGATGATATCATATGACTAATCAAACCGGATCAGAGTAATCGCCTTAATCGAACCTCGATCTAACGTGATATTATGTCTAATCAACTCGGATCAGAGTAATCGCCCTAATCGAACCTTGATCTAATGTGACATTATGTTTGATCAACCCGGATCAGAGTAATTGCCTTCATCAAACCTCGATCAAATGTGATATTATGTATCATCAACCCGGATCAGAGTAATCGCCTTCATCGAACCTCGATCTAACGTGACATTATGTGTAATCGACTCGGATCAGAGTAATTGCCTTCATCCAACCTCGATCTAAAATATTATTATGTCTAATCAATCCGGATCAGAGTAATCACCTTCATCGAACCTCGATCTAACGTGATATTATGTCTAATCAACTCAGATCAGAGTAATCGCCTTCATCGAACCTCGATATAATGTGACATTATGTATAAATAACTCGGATCAGAGTAATCACCTTCATCCAACCTCGATCTATAATCTTATTATAACTAATCAAACCGGATCGTAGTAATCGCCTTAATCGAACCTCGATCTAACATGATATTATGTCTACTCAACTCGGATCAGAGTAATCGCCTTAATCGAACGTTGATCTAACATGACATTATGTCTGATCAACCCGGATCAGAGTAATCGCCTTCATCGAACCTCGATCTAATGTGATATTATGTATAATCAACCCGGATCATAGTAATCGCCTTAATCGAACCTCGATCTAAAATCTTATTATGACTAATCAAACTGGATCAGAGTAATAGACTTAATCGAACCTCGATCTAACGTGATATTATGTCTAATCAACTCGGATCAGAGTAATCACCTTAATCAAACCTTGATCTAATGTGACATTATGTATGATCAACCCGGATCAGAGTAATCGCCTTCATCCAACCTCGATCTAATGTGATATTATGTCTAATCAACCCGGATCAGAGTAATCGCCTTCATCGAACCTCGATTTAACCTGACATTATGTCTGATCAACTCGGATCAGAGTAATCACCTTCATCCAACCTCGATCTAAAATCTTACTATGTCTAATCAATCCGGATCAGAGTAATCACCTTCATCGAACCTCGATCTAACGTGATATTATGTCTAATCAACTCGGATCAGAGTAATCGTCTTCATCGAACCTCGATCTAACGTGACATTATGTATAATCAACTCGGATCAGAGTAATCGACTTCATCCAACCTCGATCTAAAATCTTATTATAACTAATCAAACCGGATCATAGTAATCGCCTTAATCGAACCTCGATCTAACGTGATATTATGTCTACTCAACTCGGATTAGAGTAATCGCCTTAATCGAACGTTGATCTAATGTGACATTATGTCTGATCAACTCGGATCAGAGTAATCGCCTTCATCGAACCTCGATCTAACGTGACATCATGTCTGATCAACTCGAATCAGAGTAATCGCCTTAATCGAACCTTGATCTAAAATCTTATTATGTCCAATCAACCCGGATCTAAAATCAACTCTTAGAATTGATTAAATGTTTTATAATTATGATAAAATTGAGCTTGATTCGTCTGATAATCAATTTGAGTTCAAATTCAAAAAAAAAAAAAAAAGAATTGGAAAAAGGCAAATGAAGCATCTTCTTCGTGTGATTAAATTCTTATTATGTATTGTTACTTTGCATAATAATGCGTTAACATTGAATATTTACTTTGATCGCCTTGAACGAACCTTGATCTAGCATTTCATTATGTGTGATCAATAGTCAATTACAGTAATTGTCTTGATCGATCCTCGATATAACATGTTATTATGTGCGACCAATAATTAAGAATTTCCCTTACTGTGCGACCAATAATTAAGAATTTTCCCTTCTGTAATTGACTATTGATAACATGTAATTGGCGCACAATAATTCCCTTAATGTATAAACACAACTTTTAGAAACTTGGATTTCTAAGAGAGGAAGAAAATTATGTTTACAAGTTGAGTCAAGTATATAAGCGAGTCAAGTCCGGATATTTTTAGAAGTAGAGTAGGAAGCATGACAAAATAAGATACAAAATGGGAAAAAGGACAAGAAAAAAAAAAATAATGGTTGATGAGGACAAAAACACGCGTATTCACTACGTGTTTACTACGTGTGGTTGTAGCAACACGTGTAGTAACACATGTAGTAACATGCGCGTTTTTGTCCTTCTCAACCACTATCTTTTTTTCTTGTCATTTTTTCTCATTTTAGATAAAAAAACAGTCTTTTACAACCTTTAACCTTATTTTTTAAATGTAATGAATGTCGCTAAAGTGAAAAAATGTTTGAGGCTAAGTAGTCTGTTACTGTCATATATATATTGTGAGTGCCATGGTGATTACTAAATGTTGAGCTGATCTAGTGAAAACTTGCCAGAGGAGTTTTTATATCCTCAAGGTCACAGGTTCGAAACTGTCTTTCCACATTTATATTGGTTGTATTTCCTCAACTTTAAGCACGAATTTGGTCGGAAAATGAGGGCTAAAATTGTCATTTCCCATCAATTTTTCTTTTTGCTTTATTTTTAGAAGCTCCTCTTTGAGAAGTATTATTTAGGAACCAAAACTTTAAGATTGTACTAAATAAAGAATTTTCCCAATATTCATAGCCTTCATTGGCTTCAGTGATGGGTCAAAAGATCTCACAGAAGGTCGGTGTAACAACAAAGATGGACAACCCGCCGGGACACAGTGCCGGTGGTGGCTCGACAATTGGGAGATATCATCAGAAACCACGCCGGCACTCCATGAATCCGGTAATTAAAAATATTTTTGAAGTCACAAGATGACAACTCCAAAATCTCAGTATTTTAAATAACAGCAAAATTAATCAATATATGAAGCGCAGCGGAAACAACACCCTCTTTTTTTTTTTGTACGGATGAATTCTCAGTATAAAAAGAAAAGCACACAGGGTAAAACAATGACGTGCTTTAAAACTGATAGAAATAATTTCTTAATCTCAGTAGCAAACGAAAGCAACGAAACAAAAAAGCAATATGCTACCCTAAAAGATCTGGATCTATTAGTTTAGTATGAGATCTCCAATTCTCTCTCTCTCTCCATTACGGGAACGATCAACGAAACGGAAATCGGAAAACAGAAATCATGGACTAAGATGTTGGCTCTGCTACCACATGATAGAATAATTATACGATACACAGCGGAAATAAAGATCGTACCTCCAGCCATGATATCTGATGTTGATGTAGTTGATCTAAAGCGTATCGTGAAGATCTTGACACCAACTATCAATTGCACTTACGTGAATTGAAGGGAAAAGAGAGAAGATATTTTGTATGCTAAATCGGTCTTACAGATACACGCCAATTCTTTGTATGATAGCCCAATCGATGAGTACAGCACGCTCACTATATATAAATTTGAGACAAGGGACCCACTAGCGATTATAAGATATGATTAAGTAAATCCACCATCATAGGATATATCTAATACTAGATATGAATAATAACAGGATAAGACGACTAATGATTCTACTACTAATAAGGGCCATATAACTTATCTAATAATAATAACCACGTAAATAGATAAATTCCAACATCACTTCATCATCTATAAGTACAACCCGTCATTGCCCCAAACCGAAATTTTAACCACCAAACTTCACTTATGTGTTTCAATTCTCGACCATCATCACTTTTGTATTCATCTTATTTATCATCGTTTAATGGCGGGCCTGCTATTAATTGTCGATGTGGAGCATCCAGGTTTCCCAAAAAAGAACTATTGTTTTTAAAAAACAATCACTTTATTAATTGGCCTACGAAAGAGGCAACATCAAGAGTTTACATGAAGTTGTCTGCAAGAAAACAAAAGTCGTGTGACTAATCTATGCCCCAAGCCAATCTAAGGGACTACCCACAGTCTTTACTCCACTTTAAACTTCATCAATATCCTCCCCACCCTCGTATTAACACTTGACGAAAATAGTAGCCCACGATTTCCTTTTCAATTTCCTCTTCCGATTGACACCATGATCCATCATTTAGACTTCTTAAAGACTTGAAAGAATTTTTTCTCCTCTTATCAGTTACGGATGCACGGAAAAAAAGCAGTGTTATTATCTCCTTCCTTTAACCAATAACCATATAATCTTAGCCTTCTGTGCCCAGTATTTCTCTTCTTCCAAGTAAGCCTGTTTTAGCTCCCACTTGATCCTTCTTATTTGATATTTCCTCCTCCAAAGTTGCATTTCTTAATTTTTCTTTTAAGTCACCGATCTTCTTGGCTGAATTCAAATTAATTGTGTGTTTTTCCATTTAAGAATCTCCACTCTAACCGCCTTGATCTTTTCTTGTACCTTGAACATTAATCTAGAGCCCTTAATTTCCTTTTTCCCATTCGATCCTCTCCTAACAACCTCCCCAAATTCTTAATTAGCTTTAACACAGTTACGTTTCTCACCCAGTCAGCCCGCCCTCTTAATTTCTTCTGTTTA
This sequence comes from Gentiana macrophylla, assembly GCA_026214975.1. Lineage (NCBI taxonomy): Eukaryota > Viridiplantae > Streptophyta > Magnoliopsida > Gentianales > Gentianaceae > Gentiana > Gentiana macrophylla. The sequence continues at coordinate 24,407,664 of CM047810.1, read as the reverse complement.
TCGAGAGGTGCGATTTTCGATCATACCTTATTTTCTTATTGTTTTTCATTGATTTTAGTTTTCTTATCGTATTAATTTTCACAAGAAACTAGTAAAAGCAAATAATAAGATGAAATAAAATCTGTCATTTATTAAATAAAAACAATTACAGAAATTGTTTTAGGGTGCTACTTCCAACAATTGACACTTCTAGCTCAGCCTTCAATGTCCCTTAAATTCTATGGGAAATTAGGGATAAGGACACAATCTGAAATATTATTAAGCAACAGGACAACTACATATTTTTTATAGGGAGAAGACAACTGCGTAATTTTATAACGAGAATGACAAACAGGTGAATCCAGAAAATCGGTAATCTCTCTAGTGAATCCCAAAATCGGTGGATTTTAGCGGTGAATTTTGATGATGAATCCCGAAAATCGGTGAATCCCGACAATGAATTTTGAAAATTAGTGAATTTAAATAAATGAATTTCAAGGTGAATTTAAATAAATGAATTTGAACACAAGTGAATTTCGATAGTGGATAAATAGTTTTGTCGCTTTATGCAAAAGTTTCAAAAGATTTGTCGCTTCTACTTAATTGATGAAATATTTTTGTCTTCTCTCCTCATTCCCCCTAAATTCTATTGGAATAGCTTTGAACAAGCAGTCCAGATCAAAATGATCTTCCAACCCTGTTCTGAGTAACCAATCTCCATCACAAGTCCTATTTAGGGTCAAACCTGACTACACAAAGTATAAAGTGTTGGTTGTGCCTGTTACCCTAACCTCAGACCTTACAATGCTCATAAGTTCAGTTTTCACTCTGTGAAATGTGTTAATCTAGGGTTAAGTATGCAGCATAAAAGGTATAGATGTCTTGATAAAACAGGAAGAATATACATCAGTAGAGATGTTGTTTTGAATGAGTCTGATTTCCCCTTTAAGAATGGGTTTGCTCAAGGACCTAGCAGGTCTATTCTTGTGGATCCTAACCTTATCAATACCTTCCATATCCCCTTTAATATATCGGAATCCAATACTGTTGTGCAAAACTCTGTTGTCCAGGGTGCGGATACTTCATCCAATCATGAGATGTCACCAAATCCTTCTTTAAGTAACATGAATCATACCAACTGTTATGACAATCCCCCATCCATTGTCTAGTCCAGAACTAACTTTGTATCTCCCTCCAAGTCCACTCCTAGCCTTACTCTATATCCTAATCCTGAGATTGAAAACTCACATGTCCCTTCCATACCTGACAGTCCTGACCAAGAAATTGCTCCACCCAAACCTGTTGGTCATCCAATGCAAACAAGATCCAAAAGTGGAATCTTTAAACCAAAAGCCTATTATTCTTCCATCAGCCAATCCAACATGGCTAGAGAGGTTCGAAGTGTTAGATCTCATGTCTTGTATAAACAAGGCTTATTTTGCTGTCAAGAATCAGATGCAAGCAATGGCGGATCCAAGGCTTATTTTGCTGTCAAGAATCAGATGCAAACAATGAAGGATTTAGAAATTATATTTAACGGAGGTCCGTAAATATTTTACAAAGTAAATAACTTTTGTCACGGATTCAAAATATTTTTTTATAGATAAAATGTAAAGTATTCTTATTTTTAACGGGGTCCGCGGACCCCATTTACTTCAACGTGCATCCGCCTATGGATGTAAGGAATCCATGGAGAGCAGCGGTGCACATTTATAACAAAAATACATTTTGTAGTTTTTCAGTTTAGAAAAAAGATGGAAAGTTTACTGCAGAAAAAAAATAGTTTCAATAAGACGATGAAGAAGAGATACTAACTCCAATTAAGAAGACTGAAGACGGACAGACAGACGTACATTGTAGTTGGATTGGAAAGGACATTCTGTTGATTTTGGTGCAAGGAATTGAAATTAAAAGAAGGGGGGCGTCGAATCAGATAGATAACGTGATTTCTTCAAAAGTAAATCATGCTCTGCTGCTTCAAATTAAGGCCATCGAAAACCACGAGACAATTGTTGGAAATGATGAGAGCAAAGCAAAGTCTTGTTGATTTTTTAATTCTAATAGCAAAACGCAGACTTTAGACTTTGGAAAGATGGATGCACTGGTCATATGATTTATGACCCTTACCCTCCTTACCGAAAACAATCCATTGGAGAGTCGATTCTCAAACTCTTGAATCGACTTTAGAGGTGATTAATATATAGATACCAAATGTACTTTAAATTATTGTTGTAAAAAGAGTATGTTATATGTCAGTTAAGTGACTTGATCTCTATACTGAGTTATAAAATGATGGAACTAATCTGTGAAACTGAGCTAAAAATGATGGTCAATTTAGTAAGAGTATTCAGTTCTGTGAAAGTCACTTGAGGTGAAGTGCAAATTGGGTTTCTTCTAAAGTCAGCTTTCTGTTTTGTCTCTTTGAGTTTTGCTATGAGTACTTTTGAGTTATATCTCGAAGAGTTGATTACATGTCTAAGAAGGTCACCGGTGGAAGTTTGAGTTTAATCTCATAGATAATAAATTTGGGTGAGGTCAGCATCTGGGGTATTTATGACTTTTCCGACAAAGATCTTATGGCGGTTAGGGTTTGAGAATTGTCTTTTATAAATATGATGTTGTAATCAATGCAATGAATCTCTTGTAGCTTTGTGCATAATAAAATATCTCATTTTCTGTCTGTGGAGTAGTCGGCACAACACCGGAAACCACGTTAAATCACTTTGTTCTTTTTGTTTCTGTGTTTTATCAATTTCCGTCATACTTTATATCTGCATTGCTACTGTTTTATCTTTCCTAAACCGCAAGCTTCTCGTATGTGTTTTTAACAGTATACTTATTCACGAAATAAGCCACCAAAAGGAAATACAAGCTAGCACATATAAAACTACATTTCCAGAGTTAAGCCAACAGATGCTTATGGAAAATGGCAACATAAGAAATAAAAGAGCAAAGAAAGATAAAAAAAATCCCGATTCAAAACGGATGATTCCATGTCGAAAGCTTGCTTTATGTAGAAGGCGGTGGAGCCAATAAAGGAATAGTTGGCAGAGTAGTTGTTGCTGCTGCTGGCAGAGGAGGGAGAGTTGTTGTTGCAGTAGAGAACGTAGGCATGGTGGGGAGAGGTGGAAGCTGAGTGCTTGGAAGAGACGGATTCACCGGTAGCGTTGTTGGCAGTGGCACGGCAGGTAGTGGCGGCAATGCAGTCGGAATTGTAGGCAATGTGGGCAGAGATGGATTCACTGGTAGTGGCGGCAATGTAGCCGGAATCGTAGGCAATGTGGGCAGAGATGGATTCACTGGTAGCGTTGGTAGGGGCGGCAATGTGGCGCCGGTGGTGGGTATAGTCGGAATTGTAGGCAATGAAGGTAGAGGTGTGGTTTGCAAAAGGTTGCGTGCCGCGGCGTTGCAAGAATGCAAATTACAAAATGCTAAGAATGATAGGAGAAGAAGTGAAAGTAAAGTAGCTGCCATTTTGTTTGGAATGTTTATAGATTCAAAAGAGAAAAGATATTTATAGTTTGAGTTCGATGAAGAACAATGGATTTATAAAGCTCTTATTTATAGTTTGCAAAAACCGAAAGATTAAATGATGGGATCAAAAGATTTGGTCAGAAAAATGTAAGTATGATGAAGTCATTAGCAGTTTTCTAGCTCACCTAATTTCTATTTCTTAGTGGGTTCCAAAATACAGACTTTATCTAAATGCTAAAGGTGGAGGATGAAACTGTCCTATGTTGATGAACTACTACCATCAGTTTTTCATAGTAAAATATATAAAGCAAGGAAATCCCGAGCAGAATTTTGGATTAGTCGGGTCGGTTGGTCCCGGATACCGTGGCTTTAAGCAACAACAAAAATTAAGGAATAAGTTATATACAGAGAGATAAAAGCAAGCCGAGAAAAATAATGGGAATATCTTTTCACATAATTTTTTATCTTACCACATAGAATTTTTTTTCCAATTTCGCCCTTATTTTTTTTATTTTACGCGCGTTCATTCTGACCAAAGTTTGGTGAGAATATGACACATTATTCATCTTGAAATATGGTCGGAATATACGTGTTGAGAATCCACATTTGGTTGATTCGACCATATTTTAAATAGAATGTTTGAAGTTTTCCAAAGCGATACATAGTCGAGCATCATTCGACCAATATTGAGTCCGAACACTCTGGCATTCGGATTAGGAATTGGGTCGGGATAACAACAACAATATAAAAGCACCACTATTGATTCTGACTGAATTTCAGGCAGAATATTAAAAGTTTTTTGTACTCAATTTTAGTCAGAATGTCTTTCTGACCGGTATTGAAATATGAAAAACATTCAAAATTCGACTAGAATAAAATCAATTATAATGATCGTATTCGACTCAAATTGGGTCGAATGGTCTGCTTAATAATGAATTGACCATAAATTGGCGAGAATAGTATACATTTTCCGGACTCATTTACGGTCGAATGGCGGCGTGTGGAATATCAAGCGAAGCCGCTCTCACTTCTTGGTAAGTGTAAAAGCAAAATTTGTGTGAAAAAGATAAATTCCAAAATAATTCAAAGTAACACAAATAGTACCATCATAAAGTACGTAATAGAAACAATGAAGTGCAACAAAAACAAAAATCATACACTTTGATTTTTCTATTCTATAGAACTGTCCTTAATCTTCTCCTTAAGGTTGCAGGTGTTGGAGAAAATGTGGAATTGAATTAAAATTGAATTAAAAATGATTTTGTAATCATTTTATTGATGACTTTATAAGCGTATTTGGATATATTCTTGTATAGAATATATGTAATGTTTTAATAATTCTGAAAACTACGTGAGTCGTAGATGAATTCAGATTTGGAATCATTCAATTCGGATACTTGAGTGAATGAGAAATTAACGCTTAAAGTCGGTTTGTTGGAAAATTGATGATATGTCATATTGGGCCTATTGGGCTTAAGTGTGTGTTATGAAAAGGAAAAATGGGAAGAAACTTTTCTCCCGCATTGGTTGGAAGAAAAAAAAGAAGCAATATTTATATGATATTGTTTTAGTGTAGTTGGAATAAGAAACCAACATTATACACGCGTTTCTACGCTGCGCGAGGGGTGCAAATCAATCGGATTTACCCTTGGGCTTGTGCATGCCAGCGTGTCCTGCGTACTCGATTTGAAGGTTCACAGTCAGAGTTCGGTTTTCGGTTTTGCATTGTTAATTTATTTTTCAGTCTGCTGAGAGTGACATTCAATTCAATTCGAGTTGAGGCTGTTCATTTCCATCAGTTTTTCCATGTCCTCTGCTATATAAACGAGCTACATGAATGGGAAGAAGGACGCACAGACACAGAAATACAACACCGGATTTGCATACATACATACATTCTTTTGCATACTGTTCGTCTCGGCTCAGATCTTCGATATCCTTTATTTTTTCTTTCTGTACTTCTTTGTTATTGTTTATCAAGATCAATAAAATTGTTGTTGATTTTATTCGTTTTATTAATTTTAATTATACACGGGGAATAACAGCAGGTTGTTTAAAAAAATTGTTGATTGAAACAAGACTTTCATTACAGATCACGACGAGGAATGATTCGGTTGAAACTCTTGAAGTTGATGACAGGGACCATTACTTAGATTCTGACAGTTCAACTCACCATCTGTTGTGAAAAGCAATAGTTTATCTTCTTCCCTGAAAGATATTTGTTTTCTGAACCCGATACACGTTGATATAAATGAATATTGTTTAATCTATGAGTCTGTAACACTGTACTCCTTCATTAATTACCCATACATCCATATTGCTGCCAAACCGATCATGTGATGAATAGGTTTGATCTTGTGGACCGGTAAAAAGAACCAAACCGATGGTGTATTGGTCCACCACGAATACACTTGGCAACAACATTTTCAAACAGTCTTCTCCGTAATCATACTTGTAATCTCTTAACTGGTGGGGAAATTCCATTATCTGAAACGACTCAGCGGCTAAGTTAAAGGTAAGGATATTGAATACGAGATTGCATGTCGTGACATGAAGATCATCAATATTAACCGGGAAGCAAGAATGGAGGATCCCATTGACGACGGTAGGATTAGGTGGATGACGATATACAAAAGGATACGTACTAGATACGATCATGACGTCATGTATGGCGTTTGATCTTCTCCAAAGAATGATTGGTGAGATCGTATACATGTGATTCTATATAACAAGAGGGTGGATCGAATGATGATAAATCTTTGCAAAACTGAACCAATCTAACGTCCTTATCAAACCAAAAACCGACCCCAAACGCCAATCTATTAAACGCAGACGGGGTACTAATTAATTGGATCGGTGTAAATATGGTTTTAAATTCGTTCAAAGAAGGATTCAACAAAGTAATAAAATTCGAATAATAATCAGTTACGCAAACAATGCCATCACAATGAGTTATGATATTCATCTCATCTCAATAGACAATTTGAAAGCATAATCAGGAATGAGCGAAATCCCCAACATTCCATAGCATTTTTTACTAGGAAAATGAGGAAAACTAGTAAAAACCGCCTTACTTTCGACGTCCTCAAAAAACTTAATAAGGATACTACATTTTTCAACTTTAAAGATGTTCAGGTGACTATTGATAAAACGTGAACTCTCTATCAAATTGTACCACTTTCTCGATACACGTTTTGTATCGGACAAGTGATTTCACCGGCAATCTCAATAGGATCTCCCAAATCAAGTCTTTGTTGATGTCATTGAGGTTCATGCTAGCTAGATTATTTTGTCTATGCAATCATGGTTAACAATATTTCCCATTCATATGATAAGCTATTATTTCCAAATAAATAATAAACAACTCAATCCCAAAATATATTCTTCCGTTCATGCAGGGGCGGCTGCAGGTTTTCCATGACACGAATCAGTAATCGAGAATGACATATTGTACTATACATTTCAAATGTATAAAATTTTAAAATCCAAGTAGATATATGGGTCAAAGATAAATATTTTAAAAAAATTCCTCAAAAAAAAATATTTTAAAAAATTAACGGGTCAATAAGTAGATATTATTGTATAAATTTTTTAAATAACGATAAAATACATAAGAATTTTCTTTTTTTTTTGCGGGACGGCTGACGCACTACACTCCTTGGTGGCGCCGCCCCTGCGCTCATGCGATTGCCTGCATTCCTGCATCTCCCTCTCCCTCTTTGTCGTCTCAACTCCTAAACATTAAAAAAAATACTTCCAATAACAATCTCTTTTGTTTTGAGATGTTTACAATGTTCTTATTTGATTTGGAAATTTTACTTCATGGTAAGATTCTTACCAATGAGGCAAAATTAGCGAAAAAATTAACTTCTTCGAATACTTGTAAAAGATGTAATCTTAATGCTGAAAGCGTCTCTCACTGCCTTGTTGATTGTGTCTTTGCTAAAAGGATTTGGAAATGTAACCCTCTTAGAAAATTCTCTCTTCAACAAGATTTTGCTTCGAAAAATTGGATTAAATCGAATTTGAAAGATCAAGGATTTGTTTTTGATTCCTTCTACAAGGGCCCTTCTAATGCTCTTTTCTCCATGGCCCTTTGGGGTATATGGAAAGACAGAAATAATTTCATATTTAACAGAACTCCTACTAATCTTGTCTCTGTATGTAATCAAATTGTCTTCTTGGTTAATGAATATGTTATTAATTCGCAGAAGCCAGCAACAAGTCCTTCCAACAAGATCATTAAATGGGTTGGGTGGCAGGCCCCTCCCAAGGGTTGGATCAAGCTTAATACGGATGCTAGTCATTGTATATCCTCCGGTCACTCAGCTTTGGGTGGTGTTGCTAGGGATCATGAGGGTAAGTGGTTATATGGTTTCTATGGAAATTCTAATTCTTCCCAATTTTTTTGTGCAGAGCTTAAAGCTATTCGAGAAGGTCTCAAGTTGGCTAGGGAAAAGGGACATAGGAGTGTCATCATTGAATCAGACTCACTGTCAGCAGTCAAATGCATTTTACAAGAGGAAGAATAGGAGAAGGGAGAAGGCATTCTCATTGAAGATTGTAGAAGATTTCTAAAAATGGACTTTAGATGTATTATCCAGCATACCCTTAGAGAAGGAAATCGTGTTGCTGATCGTCTTGCTGGTTAGGGCAATCCATTGAAGAAAATCTCATCGTTTTGAATGATCCCTCTGACTGTATTTGTTCTATTTTATCAGAAGATATTAGAGGCGTTCTTTTGCCTAGACTTTAGTTTCTGTTTTTGAGGGCGTTAGCCCCCCGTTCTGTACAAAAAAAAGATTTGGAAAATTTACATCTTTTTGCTACGTTTTTGTTGTCTTTTTTCTTTTTTTTGTTACTGTATCTTTTTAGAAGGGCCTAATTTTTTTTTTGGGAAATTAGGGATAAGGACACAATCTGGAATATTTTTAAGTAGCATGACAGCTACATATTTTTTATAGGGAGAATGAAAACTGCATAATTTTTATAGCGAGAAGGACAAACAGTGAATCCCGAAAATCAGTGAATCTCCCTAGTGAATCCCGAAATCGGTGAATTTCGACGGTGAATCGAAAATCGGTGAATTTCGACAATGAATTTTGAAAATTAATGAATTTCGACCGAGTGAATTCGGCGGTGAATTTAAGCGATGAATTTCGATGAGTGAATAAATAGTTTTGTCATTTATGCAAAAGTTTCAAAAGACTGTCCTTCTACTCAATTGATTAAATATTTCTATCATTCTCCCTCATTCCTCCAATTTTTTTTTGATCCCGACCCTAAATTTCGACAAGGATGCCCCCAAGTGAATGTATGGATACTCACTTCAAAGAAAGATGTGATTGATACCATAGATTTATATCCAAAATCCTATAGAAATATTGTTTCACTAAAAGTACAAACTATGGAGACACCGTGTGGAGACACCATGATGCTGCCAGAAAATGGGCTCATCCATGTGGTACCTCTTTGGCGGCTCAACACTTGACTTAGGGAGATAAACCACTTTTGACTTTCTAGGAACGAGCCCAGGGGGATCGCCTATTCGTTTTTGCCACCGCTGATCCCTGTGTGTCCGACCACCGTTGGTTCGGATCGTTCAATCTCTAACAGGCCGGAAAGAAGTCGGGTAGTCCACCTCTAGTAGTCGGCAATACGATCCCCGTCGATCTCCTGGATCGGACTAGGTCCTCAGGCTTGAGCGATTCCGTAGCGGCGGGAGTTCGACGCCGGTGGGCCGACTCCGCCATCTCAAAGATATCCTGGCATAACCCGTCTTATACCTCATTTGACTAATAACCGGATAACTACTATAAAATCCTGAATAATAAAGGCTCGAATCTTCATCATTTATTGCAAATATTCAAATACCATACTTATCTTCTAAGATCAAGGGGATTTATCAATCATAATCTTTTCCTTAGGGAACACGTTGACCAGTGTCCATCGTAGACACGCCACATTAAACCCTAGGGCATAAGCCCTTCTATATAAACATTCCCTAAGAAACTACGGAGACTTGATTCCAATTCACACATTGGATACGTAGGCAGCTTGAGGAACAACATCTGAAGTGCAGTCTAAACATCCTCAAATAAACCCCTTCGTTTCAATCTTCATATTATGAGATTCCCCAGGCAATCACCAAGAGTAAGAACCCCAAATTAGAAGAAGACGATTTTTGGATCGTCAATTGGCGCTAGAAGGAGGGCCTCTGCTAGTGAACAACTCGTCTGTGGAACCTGCCTGAAGATGAAGAGCGTGACTACTATCCCCAGAGAACACGGCGGCTATGCCCAGACGCCCTGGAAAAAGCAAAGATTTGTTAAGGAAGTGGTATATGATGCCACTGATCCCATTCCTACGGAAACCAGCAACAGTGGTCTTGTGATCGAAGCCCTATTGGAACAAAACTTGGTAAGGCGCATCTGTATTGACACCGGAAGTGCGGTAAGTATCGTGTATCACTCTACTTTACTTCTAATGCATTTGAATAGCATTGAATTAACTCCAACGAGTACCCCCTTGTTCGGCCTTGCCGATTCACCTGTGTACCCTGAGGGTACCATTGTCCTCTCAACCACCTTCGGCCGACCTCCGCTGGGCCGAACCCTTCCCGTTGAATATGTGGTGGTTAAGGCCTCGTCTCCCTATAATATAGTATTAGGACACCTTCCGTTGATTGCCTTGCAAGCCGTTGTGTCACTCGTGCATAATAGCCTAAGGTTTATAGCCAACGATAACCTCGTGGAGATCGTGGGCGACATGGGTCAGATAAGCAGCTGCGCTACTTCCGAAGCACATGGGGACGGCAGAACGGCGCCGATCTCCATTGAAGAACTACTGCCCGAACGTGAGGAAACCTGGTCTTCGGATGACACAACAGAAGCAGTCTATCTGTGGGAATGACGGAATGATCGAACTATCGAGGTGGGTGTGTGGATTCCCAGCACACATAAGGAACAGCTAGTAGCCTTGCTAAAAGAATTCAAGGATGTATTCGCCTGGACAACGGAGGAGATGCCAGGATTGTCCCCAAATTTGGCCATGCATCGACTGAACGCAGACCCATCTCGGAAGTCTGTCCGACAGAAAAAGAGACACTTCGCCCAAGAGCGGATAGACGCCGTACAGAAGGAGGTAACTAAGCTACTTCAAGCCAACATCATTTGAGAAGTGAGCTACCCCGAGTGGCTAGCAAACCCTGTCCTGGTAAAGAAGCCGGACGGCAGCTGGAGGATGTGTGTAGATTTCACCGATCTCAACCAAGCCTGTCCAAAGGATTGTTACCCCCTGCCCCGTATAGATCGAATGGTGGATTCAACTATGGGTTTTGGGATATTCGGTTTTTTGGATTCTTACAGAGGATATCATCAGATTATTATGGATCCTCGTGATGCTGAAAAGACATCGTTCATCATCGAGTTCGGCACATATTGTTACCGAACCATGCCATTCGGTCTCAAAAGCGGCTGAGCGACTACCAAAGAGGTTGTCAATAAAATATTTAAAGATCGATATAGGGGAAGTGTATGGAAGTATACGTGCATGACCTGCTGATCAAGAGCAAGTCCCTGGAGCAATACCTGGCAGACTTAAGAGAGGTTCTTGAGGTACTTAAAGACTCACAGATGAAGCTCAATCCCAAAAAATGTACCTTCGGAGTTCGGACCGGAAAGTTTTTAGGATACATGATATCACGAGAAGGTATCAGAGCCAATCCAGACAAAGTAGACGCATTAAGGACTATGCCGACACCAAGAAGCCTCAAAGAGGTACAGAGATTAATAGGAAGGATGGCTGCACTCGGACGTTTCCTGTCGAAATCAGCACAATGAGCTCTGCCCTTTTTCAAGATTCTAAAGCAAGTTAACCCGTTCAGGTGGGACGAGAATTGCCAGCAAGCCTTTGAAGACCTAAAAGCATATTTGACCGAACTACCCACATTAACATCACCACAACCAGGGGATACCCTATTCGTATACCTGGCTGCGTGCGGCGAAGCCATCAGTGCAGTCCTCGTCAAGGAGCAGGATAATACTCAAAAACCAATCTTCTATGTTAGCAAGGCACTTCGTGGCCCGGAGGTCAGATATTCTGACGCCGAGAGGCTCCCGAAAGCTGAGACCTGACTTTCAAGCGCATCCAATTGTTGTAATCACTGACCAGTCTCTCCGGCAGATTCTATCCCGACCAGAGACGTCGGGACGCTTGGCAAAATGGGTAGTGGAATTGGCCGAGTATGATATTGACTTTCGCCCCCGAACGGCCGTCAAAGCACAAGCGCTAGCAGATTTTCTTGCCGAAGAAACGGCCATCATTATTGAACAAAACCAACCAAGAAGAGAGAACGAATCTTGGACGTTGTACGTTGATGGGGCCTCTAATAAAGACGGAGCAGGTGCGGGCCTTCTGCTCATCAGCCCAAAGGGTGAAGAATTCCCCTACGCACTTTGGTTCGGATTCTCGGCCACCAACAATGAAGCTGAATACGAAGCGTTGATCACTAGACTCAACCTGGCAGCTAAGTTGGGAGAGAAGAATTTACATGTATATAGCGATTCCCAGTTAGTAGTCAACCATGTAAATGAAGAGTACGAGGCCAAGGAAGAGCCCGTGAAGAAATACCTAGCCATAGACAACGCTCGTCTTAAGGCGTTCAGCACTGTCCTTATCGAACAAGTACCCCGATCTCAGAACCGGCGAGCCAACGCCCTTCCAAAGATAGCATCCAATTTTACACCTAACAAGAAAGTACTGGTAGAATTACTCCAGGAAAGAAGCTATGATGCCCAGGAAGTTCAACCCATCACTCAAAATGATACCTGGATGGACCCCATAGTATCCTATCTCCGGGATGCCGTGCTACCGAATGATAAAATTTTGGCAAAAAGGATGAAGTTTCGAGCAGCGAGGTACGCGCTTTTCGACAATATACTTTATAGGAAATCCTTCGTCGCCCCGTGGCTCAGATGTGTAACAGAGGATGAAGGAAACTACTTACTCCGTGAAATTCATTTAGGAATTTGTGGAAACCATCCAGGGGCTCGAACATTAGCACGCAAGTGCAGGCTATTCGGTTACTATTGGCCGACCATGCAACAAGATGCCGAAGACCTCATCCGTGAATGTAAATCATGTCAAGTACATAGCAACATACCTCACCTAGGCTCGCAACAAATGACACCCCTGGTCGCGGCCTGGCCTTTCGACCAATAGGGAGTCGATCTGGTCCGGGCAATTTCAAGTTCCTTATAGTAGTTGTGGATTACTTCACTAAGTGGGTGGAAGCTGAACCCCTTACTACGATCACCGCGAAGGTTATTCAGAGATTCATATAGAAGAATGTTGTATGTAGGTATGGAATCCCAAAGGCTCTAATATCAGACAATGGAACACAGTTCGATGATAAGGGTGTCCGATCCTAGTGCGCAGAATTAGGAATTTCTCAGCATTTTACCTCAGTAGGCTATCCGCAAACCAACGGGCAAGTCGAACAAACGAACAGACAGATCAAGTTCGGTCTAAAGAAAAGACTCGAAGAAGAAGGAGAGAGTTGGGTAGAGCACCTACCGAATATTCTGTGGGCCTATCGAACAACCCCGAACTCCGCGATAGGAGAAACACCTTTCTCCCTGACGTATGGAAGCGAATCTGTCATCCCTGCCGAGATCGGATTGTCGTCGCCAAGGCTCGAGCTTCATGAAAGAATGGATATGGAAGCAGAAATCAGACATGCAAAGGACGACCTGGAGGAAAAATAGGGAAATAGCATTTATTCGAATGGCAAGGTATAAGCAAAGAATCTCTCAATACTACGACATCAAGGTAAAGCACTCGTACTTCAAGGAGGGGGATCTGGTCCTCCGAAAGAATGCAGTCAGCAGACAAGGTCCTGAAGGCAAGCTAGACCCAAACTGGGAGGACCATACAAGGTGGTAAAGGTGCATGGAAAAGGTGCTTATCAATTAGCAGATTCTCGGGGGAAAACCATCCCCAGAAGCTGGTACGCCAATAACTTGCGAAGGTTCTACCCATGAAATGTGTTCGGCGATCGAATTCTACTTATCTATTTTTACATTCTTCTATTATTCTATAAAATTGCTATATTACTATCCACAAAGTATGTTGTTACGAATTTTGCAATTTCCTTTCTTTCAATTGCCAGTCCGATCTGGCCTTGTCCGTCGAAAAGTCAGCGCTAGCCTGACAACCCGTCATGCATGTTGTGCAAGCCGTCAACCCGATCTGGCCTTGCTCGGTGAGAAGTCAGCACAAGCCCGGCCCCGCTCACCCACCTTTTTAAGCAAGTCGTCGGTCCGAACTGGCCTTGCCCGTATTATTTCAACACAACCTGATTGCACAATCAAGTTTAAAAACACACCAGTACGCCATTCTTGAATAAACATAGGCATGCCGTACTAGGGGGCTACTAGCCGAACAACCGAACAAAAACAAAAACAAACAAAAACAAAATTCATAAACCAAACGATCAAACCAAAAATTTCCATTAAAAACCTTGCAACCGTAAATTAAAAAGTCTACAATTAATAATTAGGCTTTATCCTCATAGAGGGTACTTCGTTTCAAGATCCACCCCTGCTTGAAACTCCTTCACCCGGAAAGAGTAGTCTGATTCGGCGTCAGGAGCGTACAAGGAGGGGTGAGCCAAACGGTCGATTGTAAGGTTAGGGTGATGAACCCGACAATCGTCTATATAACTAGCCCACACTACAGGACTCAGCAACCGCTTCAAAGATTCGACCAAGTGAGGAGAAGATTTGTAAACGCTAACAGCTTGATTGTAAGCTTCCCGAAGGCGGACAGGAAAATCTTGAACAACAGCCTTGGCCGACGAAAGCTCCCCCCGAAGTCTTGTGACATGCTCCCCCAGCTCGGCCTCCCTCTCTAAGTGTTCGTTCATAAACTCTTGAAGGCGAACCTCATGTTCGGACCTTAAATCTTTGGCCTCTTCTGCTTGTATCCGCAAGCGCTCTTCAAGTTCTCTTATGCGATCGTCTTTTGACTTGGTCGGGAGGCTCTCTCTTCGCTGGTCGGGCCGCCGAGCGCACTAGGCGGCGGAAGATCTCTCTCCTACAATCGTCCCCTGAGAAAACATAGCATAGTTAAGACACTTCGGACACAATATGGTAAGTATTAGGTGGACGGCAATATAGAATTACCTGTCTCATGGCCGCCTATCCGGCTTCGATCAACTCCATAAGGGACATCTGAGAGAAATCTTGTACCTCATCAGCCGTATGGCACGAGGCAGAGGGGTCGGCCTCTGCATGACGAACTCCCAATCCGCCAACTCTATGATCTTCCAAACCCGATCCTGTGACGGTTCGGCACCTTTTTTCAATTCTCTCCTCCGAGCACATGTCCTCCGACCTAGGGCGAGAAGATCGGCGTATTAGAGGAGTCTCAGGCTCCTCATCATCGTCTTCATCCTCCCACTCGTTCACCATTACGATGGGAATGGCCGCACCCCTCGGAGAGCAAGGAAGGTCCTCCAGAACATCATCCTCGAGTTCGGCCAACAGGTGAGCCGTATGAGATCCAACAAGCGACCCCACCACCCTGATAGGCGACTGACGGCCTCCAGGAGCAGTGGGCTCGTCCACCCTAGGGCTCGAGGGCCCTACTCCCACTCCCGGATTGGGGGCTAAGAGACCGGCCAATGTCCACACTACAAGAAAGAAAGTAAGTTACACATCATCATTATATAGGATACCAAATAGAAGTAGATCTTACCTAATTCACGGCAGACATCATCCAGAGGGTGATAAGGATCAGGTCCGGCATCGTCCAACCGTGCCGCGGTGATCAGTTCGGACGTCAGCTCGCGCAGCCTTAGAACAACCCCCGCATTCCTAATGGCATCTACCTTGGTAGAGTCGGGAAGCTATGGGCACTCGTCCCTTTGTGAGGTACTGGTGTTCCAGCAGCCCAGCTTGGAATCTCCCCGATCTCAGACAAAGAAGAAACGTCCCCACCACGTGCCATACTTAGGACCCTCAAACATCATTTCTGGAACCCCAGATCCGCGGGAAAAATGATACCATCCCCTCGGTCCCGGACTCTAGGACAGGCGATAGAAAGATCGGAAAAGGCCTAAGGAGAACTGCACCTCAGCCACCCTGCAAAGTAAGATAAACCCTATTACAGTCCGCACTCCCGAAGGAGCCAGCTGAGCCACCCCCAATCCATAATGTCTCAGCACTGCCACCAACGCAGGACACAACGGTAGCCTCAGACCCGCTTTCAGTTGGGCCTCATAGACCGTAAAATAGCCCCCCGTAGGATGTGAAGCAAAGGGACGGGGTTCCGCTGGAAGCAAGGGAGCAAACTTTTCATGATTTATTTCGTACTCTCTACAGATATACTCCACATTGCTTTGTGTCAAAACCGAGGACAACCCATGGCCCCCCATAATATCGTGAGTGGCCTTCTGAATCTTCTACCTAAAGGAAGGATCGAAGGTGCTTGACGATGGCGCCGACGAAGTAACGAGTAATGGTTGAGGAGGGACCCAAGGAATTTCTTCAACGACCACAGACCTGGTCCAGGATTCCCTGATTATTGCCTCTGATCTTGGAGTAAGTGGCTCCTCTCATGGGAATAGGCGTAATGAGAAGGAAAAAAGGCGTAATGATAATGGTTACCAGATAATATCAAAGAAATATGACCACGAATGAAATGACGTTTAAATAAAACTAGAGCGTAACTCCCCACTAACCTCGAAAAACGGCCCCAAACAGGCAGTGACGCCTCGTTTACTGGAATAGCTATCATGCGTCATGCACTAGACCCGACACTTGGCGACTCTCTGATCTTATTTCAGAACTTACACCCCAGGACATTCGTGTCGAGCCACCATGATAGATCCGAATTGACCCATCCAGGATCGGCTGGATCTTGGGGGCTTATGATGCTGCCAGAAAATGGGCTCATCCATGTGGAACCTCTTTGGCAGCTCAACACTTGACTTGGGGAGATAAACCACTTTTGACTTTCTAGGAACGAGCCCAGGGGGCTCACCTATTCGTTTTTGCCACTGCTGATCCCTGTGTGTCCGACCACCGTTGGTTCGGATCGTTCGATCTCTAACAGGCCGGAAAGAAGTCGGGTACTCCACCTCTAGTAGTCGGCAATGCGATCCCAGTCGATCTCCTGGATCGGACTAGGTCCTCAGGCTTGAGCGATTCCGTAGCGCCAGGAGTTCAACCTTCGGTGGGCCGACTCCGCCATCTCAGCATATCCCTGGCATAACCCGTCTTATACCTCGTTTGACTAATAACCGGATAACTACTATAAAATCCTGAATAATAAAGGCTCGAATCTTCATCATTTATTGCAAATATTCAAATACCATACTTATCTCCTAAGATCAAGGGGATTTATTAATCATAATCTTTTCCTTAGAGAACACGTTGACCAGTGTCCATCGTAGACATGCCACATTAAACCCTAGGTCATAAGCCCCTCTATATAAACATTCCCTAAGGAACTACGAAGACTTGATTCCAATTCACACATTGGATACGTAGGCAGCTTGAGGAACAACATCTCAAGTGCAGTCTAAACATCCTCAAATAAACCCCTTCGTTTCAATCTCCATATTCTGAGAGTTTCCCCAGGCTATCACCAAGAGTAAGAACCCCAAATTAGAATGAGACGATTTTTGGATCGTCATACCACAACTGCACAGTTTCATTATGTATTTAAACTACGTAGGTCTGATCGTTTTACCCGTCACTTCACCTCAAAATTCCCTCTCCACACAAGTATTTCCCGGTTAGCCTAACCTGTTGAAGTTCTTAGATGCAAGCTGAATATCACAGTTTGATAAACGAGATATATCATTATCTTCAAAATTTAAAATACATCCAATATGTATTAGTCTAACCATATTATTAATGTCTCATTTAATAATACTAGCAAAGTACACGTGCGATGCACGTGTTTTTTATTAATGTAAAATTTTAAAATGAAAAAATCAACAACATGACTTAGTGCTATCTTTCTTGTTGGGTATCTATTTAATTAAGGGGGAATGAGGGAGAAGGACATAAATATTTCATCAATTGCGTAGAAGGACAGTCTTTTGAAACTTTTGCATAAAGGACAAAACTATATATTCACTGTCGAAATTCACTTGTGTTTGAAATTCACTGTTTAAATTCACTATCGAAATTCACTGTCGAAATTCACTAATTTTCAAAATTTATTGTCGAAATTCACTGATTTTCGGGATTCACTGTCGAAATTCACTGATTTTCGGGATTCACTGTTTGTCCTTCTCGCTATAAAAATTATGCAGTTGTCATTCTCCTTATAAAAAATATATAGCTGTCATGTTACTTAAAAATATTTCAAATTGTGTCCTTATCCCTAATTTCCTATTTAATTAATAAAATAAAGACATGTAGAATGTTGGCAATTTTTGTAAACTTATCTAAGTTTTTCATAATAGTAATTTACGTGCTCCATTTGTCATTAACTAAATGATGATAAACAAGATCATACACTTGACCGGTAAAAATAACAAGTTTGCCTCAATTGTAATGAGCTTTTGGACATTCATTAATTTCTTCTTAACGTACCCAAATAACATAATTAAGATAATGCATCTAAAAATCACGCAAAAAAGTAGATATATCCCAAAAAAGTTATGCAAAGAGTCTAAGTAGTTATAATTTGAAAAACTATATGCATCTGTATAATGCATGTTAGCTCATAATATTAGGTTTCAATTAATTAAGACATGAATAGTACATATCATGATATCGAAGGCATCTTAACAAAATAGAATATGACAAATACTATGTATAATAAACATATATATTCCCTGAGGCGGACACAGGGAGCAAATTCCCACGTCGTCAATTCAGTTTCAATAGACAATAATGATTTAGTATATAATAGGGTTGAATTTATTATTTTAAGATGTACCAATGAAGATAAACTCTCGATTGTCATAGCCGATTTTGACTTTTGTCTTTAGGATAAGAAAATTGTATCTTACGTATTTCTCCACTATATAAATATTCTCCTTTTTGCCCCTGGATGTAGGTCATATTGCCCACCCACGTAAATATGATGTTTTGCCTTTTACCTTCCGTCAGTTATTTTGTTTTTCCGTCGTTAAGGCCAATCACTCGGGTGTGTTTTTATTAACAAACTGGTAGCAGAGCCGAGGTTTTCTGCGGTTTTCCAAACTGGTAACTAAGTATTATTTTGAGAAGTTCGAAAGAAAAATCAACTTCGAGATGTGGCAGTTGAAGATGAATGACATGTTGATTCAGGATGGCTTGGATGTTGCGCAACTTGGGATTGAGGAAAAGCCAGGGGATATGCGAGATGAGGAGTTGGTGGTCTCGACATGAAGGCCAAGTTAGGTATCATCTTATGTCTTTTTGATGATGTTTTAAGAGAGATAGCCATTGAGGTTACAGCTAAGGATTGGTTGGGAAAATTAAAATCCCTGTCTATGGAAAAAAAATCTACGGAGAATAGGCTTTATTTAGCAGAGTTTGTATATGTTTCGTATGTATGAAGGGTTATCTATATTATCATATTTGGATAAATTTGATTCCCTGCTTATGGATTTAAGTAATATAGATGTTAAGATTGATGATGAGCATAACCATGTTGTTATCATGCTCACTTCCCCAATCGTTTAAGCATATTATAGAAACAATGCTATGGTAAGGATACTATTTCTTACAAGGAAAGTAAGCCGATTTTGAAATCGAAAGATCAAAATATCAAATTAATAAATATGTAAATAAGGAAAGTAGTAGTCATGTTGTCATGTTGGTTGTTCGGGGCAGATCAATCAAGAAGGATGTTGATTGTGAAACTTTGATTTGAATACCAGAAGTAAAAATTTGATA
Organism: Gentiana macrophylla; assembly: GCA_026214975.1. Classification (NCBI taxonomy): domain Eukaryota; kingdom Viridiplantae; phylum Streptophyta; class Magnoliopsida; order Gentianales; family Gentianaceae; genus Gentiana; species Gentiana macrophylla. Next base: position 24,388,306 of record CM047810.1, on the reverse strand, counting down.
TGCAGTTATTGTAAAAAGACGGGGCATATCAAATTTGATTGCTTTTGACTTAAGAACAAAGAAAAACGTAATGACAAGAAAGAGCATTAGAAAAGAGTCAGCTCAGGCCAGTACCGTAGAAGATGAAAATGATGAAGAGATTTTCTTTGATGATGATAAATTAAGGTTTGTTAATGAATGGATCTTGGATTCTGGTTGCACGTATCATGTGTGCCCCAATAGGGACTGGTTTTCACGTATGAGTCAATTCAAGGTGGATTTGTTGTGATGGGACAATCTGCAAGATTACCGGTATTGGTACGGTTAGAATCAACACCCATGTTGGTCTTGTCAGAACATTTACGTAAGACAGACATGTTCTGAATTTGAAGGAAAAAATCATCTCTTTGGGCGCTTTTGAGACTCTTGGTGATAGGTACACCATTGAAGGTGGAGTTTTGAAAGTAATTAAATGTGCTTTGGTTGTCATGAAAGCTTACATGTATGGTAGTTTGTGTATTTTACAAGGATCCACAGTCATTGGCACTTCTGCAATCTTTAAATCGTCATGTTCAGAGTTAGGTATTACGAAGCGTCGTCTGTTTGTTAAGTTCAACCAGTGCTTGGGCATGTTTGACACTGTTTGAAGACTTTGGAGTTTGTGAACTATTTCTGGATGTGGGACTTTGTCCCACGGTGCAGAACTGTTAAGTAGTGAGAGCAAATTTCCACATCATCAATTTAGATTTAAGAGCCGACAATGGCTTAGTATATAATAAGCTTGAACCTATTGTTTTACGATTTACCAATGTAGATAAACTCTTCATTGTCTTAGCCTGTTTTGGCTTTTGCCTTTAGGTTTCATGAGAGTTGTGTTCTCGGTATATCTCCAATCTCTTTCGCCCGTGTATGTAGGTCATATTGACCAAACCACGTAAATTTGGTGTTTTGTGTTTTTCCTTCCGTTAGTTATTTTTCGTTATCGTTATTAAAGGCTATCGTTTGGGTTCGTTTTTTTCTAACATGAATTATTATTATATTAACTGAGTATTGTAAAATGAATATTGTTTCATGTTTTGATGTTTTGCTATGATCCATTCGGGTTATCTTAATGACTTTCTAATAATATATTTTTGGTAATGATGTGTAATTTAGGTAATAATATGAATAATTGTTTATATTTTTGGGGCATCTTTTTTGCATTACGGGACTAAGAAAACTGAAATTACAGTTCAATTTGATTTAAGGTTTTGTTAGTAAACAAGACGAATAAGCTTCAAAATGAGGTTGACTATATCATGTATTCATCATATGTTTTATGGATCAAGTTTTGAAATTTTAATTATGGAAAATAATTTTTTTCCATTCAGAACAAAATTATCAACATGTTGTATCTTAGTGAAAATATATTTTTTATGGCATTTATAGTTACCATGTATGATAACTTATTACTACTTACTTACATAAAATAATAGTTATATTGATAAAAGTATGATATTGTAGTATTTATTTTCTCTAATGCACTTGAAATGTGTTTTTTAATTTTGTTATTATCGCTGTTGTTATGTGGAATATAATAATAGTTATAAAACAAAAGTATGATAATGTGTACATAAATATTTTAATTATGATATAATCACTATTCATGCAGCATGAGTATAATTTTATTTCTGTATGCATAGTTATATAATCACGTTAAACCATTATGACAATTCATCTTCGAAGTATGATAATGATGAACAATGATCATAAAATATGTATATATGTAAATGAACTTATTATAATTAATAAGGAACGTTATTACTCTTCATTTGACATTCCACCTAATCAAACCTAATCTAATAGTTATCCCTCTTATTGTGAATACGAAGTACTAAGCAACATCATTCCATGCCAATATAGCAACGAAAATTCAAAGACCAATCCAGTTCAGACGACACTAATCAGTTTCCTACTGGTGTATTTAATAGAATAACATAGGCATATTAAGAATATTAGAAAAATGACATTTTTGTTCCTTTTTGTTTATTTTTGTTTCATGATTATTGTACTTATGTTCTCAATATTTCATCTTGGCACTCTTATTCCACACCCATGCATATTTTTTTAAATGTTCTTTTCAAAGTGTCAAGTGTCTAACACCCTTTATTACAACCAAGACAAACTTGACACATGACAAAAATGGATTGAAAAAGTAAAAAAATTGCATACATTAGAGGTAAAATTGCCCATATGAAACAACGAGGATAGAAGTACATGTGCCAAAATCGTTAAAGAATTGGAGCAAAAGTATCTTTATCCCTTAGAATAGATTATTCGATATGCTCTAGGCGATTATCTTACTTCGAACTGATCATAAGAGACAATAGACAACATGTGTAATCTTGATGAATTTAGGGCGACCAATGTCTATTCAAGACTCAATATCAAGTTGAGATCATTAGACTCGTTTTACTTAGAAGCCAAGTGTATGAACCATGCCAGTCAAGGAGAAGTATTGAAAATGAAGAAAAAAAATGAATAATTGATCAACTAAATTTATTAATTTAAAAATATAGGGAAGCACCTCATAAAATTAATGTACTATAAATATAAATTTTTATTGTTATTTTGTGGGTTGCAATGTAATATTTTATTTTGTTGGTTGTACGTAATACTTTAATATTATTTCGTTGGTTGTAATGTAGTATTTTATTTATTTTTATAATAATTATAAATCTTGTTGCATAAAATAATTAAACACTATATGGATAATGTTATAAATAAAATTATAAATTTCCCTTAAAAAAATAGAAATACCAAAAAACACAAGCGTGTGATATGCATGCCAAAGTTCGCAAAAACAAAATAAACTAAAATAAAAAATAAAAATAAACAACACAAGAGGAACGTAAAAAAAAAAAAAAAAGAAGGATATATGCATGTTCCGTAAAAAAAAAAAGGATATGCGCTAATTAAAGCAACGTATATATATAAAATAAAAATAAAAATAAAAATAAAAACATTATAATATGGATAAACATAAGAGGTTTGACAATTAAAAAACATACGTAATTAAGGAGAAAAAATTACGGGGGAAACACTTGAGAGCGGGGAAACACTTTTTGGGAAACAAGGGGTAGGAAACATTTTTTGGGGGAAACACCTCATCGCACTTTTATTATGAGTAAAAAAGTATAGATATAGATATATGGCTAGAGATATCTAATCAACCATAATCATTATTATGATTTCTACATCACGGTTTAATCTTAGGGACATTATTATATACAATATTAAATTGGTAAATTAAACAAACAATATATAATAACAGAAATGTCATTTATTATATGTATAAACATAAAAATGTAGTAGAAATAAACCGACCAGGTCGGATTCTCTCTAACCCTATTGGGACTAGGCACTACACTAACAATGATCATTTTCATGTTTTATATGGTTTGGTATTTTAATCAATCCAAGTCTGTTTTGTGATCTAGATATCATACCTATATGATTCCATTTCTTCATAATATATGGTCCTTGAACTATACAAGAGGAACATTTTGTCACACACACGAAAGATAGTGTCGCTATATACTTACTGTTAGTCACAGTATCGTGGCAAATTAGTCTAGTTAAGTATATATTAGTCGCACTTTTCTTTTGTCGTGACAAAAGAGAGATTTTTCTTGTAGTGTTGCCTTAATATGTAAAACCACTTGATTTATGATACTTGTTGATATATGTAAAGATGTGGAAACATTGAGGTATTGTGGTATATGAGTCGATTGAAAAACGAAACAAAAGCTCACGACTTTAGGGTTTTAGTCATTCAAAGAAATGATACAATGGAGTCCTCGATCTCCAATCTACCAGTTGAGATGATATACATCGGCCTTGACGATATATGAATTGATCGTCATATATCGTGTATGTGTATATAGGATCTTACGCCCTTGACTCAAGTATTGGACTTATTCAAGTTACGGTCATCAAACACTCAATTAGTAGTCAAAATATTAGTGATTAGCAGTAGATGGAAATCGGAAAGTCTCGATAACCTCTTACCACACGAATAACTTAATGCATCTAGGAATGTAGCTCAACAATATAAATCATCTCATTAGTTTTAATGACCGTTGTATCACTCGTTGTGGCACAACCGTTGTGTCCGTATCATTATTCTATATGTATATGTATAGTGAAAAACCTTAAAGAAGATGTGGTCATGTAATGCAAGGTGAGCATCACAACACTTGCAAGTATTGTGTTGTCCTTCCATCATCATCTATCTACTGTGACAACACTAGTGCAAATTCTCTTGTTTGATAAATTTTAGCAATAAATATGGTATAAGAAAAATGCATAGTTACAACAATATAAAAAGAATAATAGAAACTTAGTAATTAATTGCATCTCACTCATCAACCTCAGCTCTAATTTCCTTAAGGAGCTCCTGCTTGTACTCTTCAAATGAACCTTGAAAAGATTCAACTGTTCCATTCTCCACAACCCAGATTTCACTTCTTTCTTCGTCTTCACAGACACGCGATATAAGCCTCGAGTCGTGGCTCACTAAGACAACACCACCTGTAAACTCATCCAAAGCATCTGCTAAGGCGTCGATGCTCTGCATATCTAAATGATTTGTTGGCTCATCAAGTAGCAATATGTGCGGCTTTGACATTGAGATTGATGTAAAGACAACCCGAGCCTTCTGTCCTCCGGATAATTTCGCAATTGGAGTGAGATGATTATGGCTGGTGAGCCCGAATTTCCCAAGCTTTGCACGAACAGCTTCTTGTTTACTAGGGCCTTGTTGATCAGGATGCAGACGTAGGAGATACTGAACCGGAGTTTCATCCATTGTTAATAGATCAACGAAATGCTGTGAGTATCTGCCAATACGCAGTTTCTGATCCCTGCGTGCATCACCTTCTGATGGAACTAAATCACCAGCTAGAAGATTGAGCAAGGTAGACTTGCCTGCTCCATTGGGTCCCACTATGGCAACACGCGTCCCCATATCGATACCAACATCAACACCAGACAGCCTGAAATCCTCTCGGTTTGGATAACTGAAGCTGACTTGTTTTAGCTGCAATTTAGGAATTGTGAGCTGTGTAGGTTCCGGAAAATGAAATTTCACGGAGTAATCTCTCCATTTCTGAGGTGCCTCAGGCAGCGGTTCATCTTCGTTCGCTTTGCCTTTAGATTTGTTCCGTGATGCTTCTTTTTTGGCAGCAAGTTTTGCCTGATTGCTGACCTTCTCCTGCTGAATACGACTACCGCCGGACCTTTTAGCTGCTTTTAACTGCTTGTCATAAATCTCGAACTTCTTATTCATCTCTTTACGTCGTTGCTCGTACCCACCTTCAAAATCATCGAAGCTGCCACGATAATATTGAAGTTTCATGTCATGGAGATGAATGATTTCATTACACACTGTATTGAGGAAATCTCTGTCATGTGAAACTACCACCAGAGTTTTCTTCCATCTGCTGCATAGATATTCTTGTAACCATAGGACAGCCCTTAGATCAAGATGATTGGTTGGTTCATCCAATAGCAAAAGTGTTGGTTGAACAAACAGTGCCCGAGCCAATGAAATCCTCATCCTCCAACCACCACTGAATGACCGTGTTGGACGTCCCTGCATATCCTTAGTGAACCCCAACCCAGCAAGAATTTTTGAAGCCACGCTCTCAGCAGCATCAGATCCCATCAGTCGCAATTTTTCGTAAAGCTCAGAAAGCTTCTCTCCAATATCATCATCGTCGACATCATCCTTCTCAGTAACATCAGATGATGAAACTGAATCCTGCAAAGAAGCAACCTCTTGACGGACCTTGATGAGTTCTTCATTTGCTGACACAACGGCTTCAAGGGCACTCTTGTCATCGCCGACAACCTCTTGCTCAACCAACAGAACATCTATGTTCTTTGGTACAGGAATCTTCTTCCAAGCAAGAAGCTTTAACAGAGTAGACTTCCCTTTACCATTGGGACCAACCAGTCCATATCTCTTTCCATGAGATATCTTACATGAAGCATTCTTCAAAAGCTCCTTCCCTTGTGCTGAAACAGAAAAACTATCTATTGTTATGTCTTTCACATTAGCAAGAGCTTCATCCTCCTGGCCCTCGAGAACAGACACACGGCTACCAATAGTGACAGTAAAAACATCACGATCGTCCTTAAGAGCCTCTGCCTTGGCACGCTCAGCTAACTGAGCATTATCGATTTCTTTCTTTTCTCGCTTCTTCAGCTCCTTAGCACTGATAGCTATTTCAAGATACTTTGGTTCATCTTTACTCTTCTTCTGTAGCATTTGATGCTTGTGTGCTTGATTGAGGTGGGACTCGTCCCCAGAATCATCATCATCATCATCATCAGGAGGAAGATCAATGCTATCGATATAAGAGGATTGATTTTGGGGTAATTTTGGCCTAGGCTTGACAGCTGCACAAGAGCTAGATCTAGAAGACGGATTTTTGAGTTTATCATGTTTCGTATCCATACTGGCAAGCACAGCAGACACAGAGATATTATTCTCCTTCCATTCCTTCCGACTTTGCTTTCCTTCATCTGTCTTTTTCTTGCCCATTGCACTTCTTTAACTGTTATAACTGGCAAAATAACACAAGATTCTTCACCAACAGCACAAGATACAAAGGGGAAAAACTACTGAAATAAGAGCAACACTATGATTGAGCCAAAAAAAATCAAACACCATGTTTTGATGCAATGCAATAACTTTTGCAAATGGGACAAAAACAGTGATTCAAGTAATCAAACTTACTGAAACCCCAAAACTTCCTCACCAAGAAGCCATTGGCAGGATAATAGAAGAATCAAACAAATACTTCCCACGATATGATGAGCAGAAGAATATGATTTATAACACCAAATGACTCGCGAGCACACATACACACAAGAAGAAAAAAAGAAATCTAAAGTTCATAGTAAAAGTTTATGAGGACAACCATGAAAGATTTCCAAACGCGGCAGCTAAATATTTTAAAATAATTAGCAGCATCACAAAAACTAACAAACATAAGATTCAAACCCCAATTGAAACTTTTTGAACGAACACTACGAAAAACAGATCACAGCTTCAATGTCCATGTCACTCAATGGCGATAGGGCGCCGAACTACATAGAAAAAGATGAGATTTTACCTTATCAATACGCAGAAAATTTAATGTAGATTGATCTCTGAATTCTGCCCTTCGAATTGATATCGTTCAACACAGACTATAAGAATTTTCCTTCTTCTTCGCGCTAATTAGAAGGTGGTGCGTGTGTTTTTCGTTGGCGAGAAACGAGAACTGAGACTAATATTTAATGGAATAGTAATCTATTATTTTGCTTTCGAAAAAAAAAAAAGGTAATCTATTCTTTTAACTATCCTAGGAGATTTAGGAGATACTAGTATTTGATAATTTAATATTTATTTACCGTAGTACTTTTATTTTTTTTTTAAGAAGATTACCCTACTTTTCCTCAAAAAAAAAAAAAAAAAAAAAAAAAAAAAAAAAAAAAAAATTTACCCTACTAATTTCGTTCTAAAACATAACTCTATTGAATTGTTTTTGTCATTTATTCTAATAAAAAAAAATCTAAAATAGCATTTGACTGGTAAAATTGTAAAGTATTTAAAAGTGACTAAATATATAACAAATTAGAGGTAAAAAGAAAAAAATGAAATAACTATTTAATTGATATTCTAGATAAACTTATATTATGAAAGGAAAAAAAACACTTAAATAGGCTTATATTTTGAGACAAAAATAGTATCCTAGATAAAAAAAAAAAAAAATTAGACTCAAGGATGTCAAACACATACCTAGGAGATTTTCAAGTGTGACTATACTGTATATATTTTGTACATTGAATAAAAAGAAAAATGCAAGTTTAAACGCGAATATTCAAGTTTAAAACGATTTTATATTCAAAATAAGGACCAGGGTCCCAAAACCTACCCTACCCTACCAACTCTCACTTATACTAGACATTTTCAAAACAATGTAAGTTTCTTTAAAACTTACAATCAGTAATCTCAATTTGGAAGAAACTCAGGTTTATAGAAGGGTTTGTGAGCAGATGTTTTCTTTCAACTGAGCCATCGATTCACCCCGTTGCTTGTTTAAGTGTTGACTTAAATCAGTTGGAGTCTTCATAAGAGTTTCGCCAGGCATGTCAAACAATTTCACAAAAAACTCGGTGTAATGAAACTGTGACAAGACAAGTAGTTTATCAAATATTCTAGAGATTTTAATCCCTATAACTATGCATGCGACTCACATATCCTTCATGTTGAAGTTTCATGTCAACATCTCTAAAGTCTTTATGACTTTATCATGATTACTCCCCTGAATGGCATGTCATCAACATAAAGACACATTATCACGTGATCATTCAGTGTGTTCTTGATGTAGTAGAAACATTTATCATACTCATATATTTTAAATTCAATCGATAAATATTACTTTGTCAAACTTTAAGGTTATGTGTGGACTTCAAAAAAATAAAAATAGTAAAAAGAGTTATGTGTGGACAATGATTTTTTTTTTTTTTTTTTGTCGAAACCGGATATTTTATTTACATTCAACTAACTATACAAACAATGTTTAAAAAATGTACAAAGCACAAGGCTAATATATTGTAGAAAAAACACCACAAATCAACTCCAAGCTAGTCTAAGTTCTCGTACTCGTCGTATAGCTTCCGAAATGAAGATCATCTTCGGGAGGCGTGTCCGATCTCCTTGGTGGAACTCAAGATTGCGCCAAAACCAAAGGCCCTGCACAATCTCTCGAAATAAGAATCTCCAAATTTCAATAGTGTCATGTTTGTACTCAAGCAGTCTTCCAACCATACCGGTGTTAAAACACTCCACTACTTTATTCACTACATTACTTTTTTTAATTTATTATTTTATTCATTTCACACATAACTTACAATTTCTATACAAAAATTTCAAAAAATAAAAAATAAATAAACTCAACTTTGTAATCATTATTTCACTTTATTTTATAATATATTTTATTTTCCCGATTCGTTTTAAGTCGAAATAATTCAGTGCCCAAACATAACCTAACTTTATAATATAGTTGTTGACGCTTACAGTGCATGTTTCACCTGTCTGAACGACTTAAAGGGTCTACACACATGTTGTTCTTGCACTAGACCTACAAACCCCTTGGGTTGTTCCATGTATATTTCTTCTTCTAACTAATCATCCAAGAAAGCAAAAGTATGAACATCTATTTGATTTATTTTCAAGTTATAGACGGTTGAAATCGCAACGAGAACCTTGTCTAAGTAATTCTTGTAAATTGTGAGTTTGTATCGAAGAAGTTAAACCTTTTTGTTCGACAAAAAAATATGAGGCGGGATATAAAATGTTGAGCGTTTTAAACCAGTAGATTAGAGCCAAGGCGGGTATAAAATCTTCTTCTTCAGTTTCATCGTCCAAGGCGACATATCTAGAGCCAGTAGGAGTTTGAACCAGTTTTACTTAGATTCACAGCCGTGGCCTGCATCTGCTTCTTCAAGTTGTCGGCCTGAGGTCGGGTAGGTGGAGGAGTTTGATAGTGAATAGCATGATTTCGAGGTTTCCATGGTCCTCTCGGTCGGGCCCACATTAGGAAGCATCCAATGCTCAGACTTTGCTTCATCATCTACCTTAGGAGCATGCATGGACCTCAACATGTATCTCTTCAACAGTAGTTTCTGAATTACCATGAAGTTGAGGGCACTCTCCCCTTTTATGGCCGTACATTCCACATTCGAAGCAAATAGAATGGAGGCCCTCGTATTCAATGCCATGTAGCTCCCCGATAATTCACATCCTAGCCATTAAGGGCGGGCTTATCAAGATCGACTTCAATGCAGATTCGAGCAAATCTACCTTTAACGGCGTCCGTTGAGGTTGTGACAACCTCTCTACCAATAGCAAACAAATCCATTTTATTGTATAGTTCAATAGGAATGCTAGAGACACAAATCTATATCAACGTCTTTACCACCCAATTCAAATTAGTATAGATTTTTTGTCACCGTTTCATTACAGTGAGATAGTGACCCATAACATAACAATCCAAGGACTATGATGTAGCCATGCTCAATATCAGTGATTTCACAACCCAAAATTGTAACTTCCACGAATTATCGACTCTTTGCACATGCATTTTCAAGCTAATAAACTTACCAAGAGGTTTGATTACCAAAGCTCTGCGCCATGGAACCCAAGACATCTTATATCGGTCAAGATTAATATTTGCCTGAGGAATGGAAGTCAGAAGTTCTTCTGTCTTTTTAATTGCAAGTATAATAGGGTCCCAATACCACCAGAGTTTTTTTAATCAATTATCATCATTCATATTTGTTCATTGATTTTTAAAATAAAATAAAAAAGTGCAAAACCAACAAAAAAGGATGTAGTTTGAATATCATTGGTGTTTTTGTAATACAAATTTTCATGATAAAAATACTTATTCTGCCATTATCAGTAGCTTTGAGAGTAAAATCTCATCAATTGTTTAAGATCCATCTCATGAGAAATGTTAACCATACTCTTACCCATTTTGGGGACAAATAATGTCAATCTTTCTCTAAAAGAAGTGGTGGTGGAAGAGGGGGTGGGGGGGTGGGGGGGAAGAGGAGATGCACAGTACCCTCATTTGGGTAACAAAGGCAATGATAACTCCAAGGTATTGGGCAAGTTGACATGAGAGTGCATCCATCACATAAAAAGCCTCTCTTCAGGAATGCTTCTATCAACTTTACCAATCCGTTGCGGTGGCCAGATAATATGGGTAACCCTTCCGCGAACTAAACCCAAAGGAACCTGGAGTATGGATTATTCAACAAATATACACATATATAAGTATAAGGCAAAAAAAAATATAAACCCTCAGTTCCTTTCAGACATTAGGTAATGCTTATAAGGGCATCTACAGACTGCAAGTGCATTTTTTATATACTAGTGTGTTGCAAATCAAGAAGTACAAATAATGCAATGCCGGTTATGTCGGGAAGTTCTATTGTAGAAAGTCTTCAGTATGCAAGAAGAAAGTGTCACACGTTTAACGGTTTGGGCCAATAAATGCCCTCTACAATAGAATTTTCAGGTCATGTCTAGCAAAAATTCTTTAAAACACTGCAAACTTTTTGTCTAGCAACAAGGTACATAAAATATTACCCTTTCATGTAGAAAGGCAGAAAAGAATTACTACAGTAAGAATTTCAATTGAATCACAAAATCCATGGGGAATATGGCGTAACGTACCGGCCCGAATGCCCTTGAGTCAAAACTAGATACAGGATTGTCACCCTCAACCCAACAATGACCTTGTGGTACAGTAACAGCATCATATGAATGAGGATTACTAATCCATTCTCCTGGTAAGGCAATGATTCTCTTTATCAGTTTCTCCTTATGATTTTCCGGAGAGCTGCATTTACTCAGAAAAAATAACAATGCTCAAATTAGGTTACAGGAATACAACTGTTAACAGAAGAGCGCCAAGATAATTACCTGAAAACAATTATGTCACCATGTGAGAACTTGTATTTGTCAAGACAAAACTTTTCAACCGAACACGGTCATCTGCAGAAAAATTCGGTATCTAGTGTTAACTGTCTGAACCATTTTTTTTATTTTGTAAGTTGCTATAGAAATATATGATTCACCAGTCATGAGTTTGTCGGAAGGGTCGATATATGGATTAAGAGTTGGAGACATAGAGAGACCCCGAACAGGAAGAACACTTAGGTAACGATCAGATATTGTCAGGCCTATTAGCCCGATGGCGAAATATCTCTTAGTTAAACTCCATATGAAGCTTCCGGTTGCCATTTAGCTGCTTTTGGTATCAGCTATGCATAAATTTTGGACCCATCTGCAAACGCATAAAGAAACTATAAATCTAAAGAAGAAAAAAGAATCCACTATACAACTTTTACTAGGAGAAGAATAGCTATTGATGGACAAAGAGCAATTAAACAAGTAGAACACAAGTGTGCAGATAAAATTCCATTGAAAAATAATGCTGAGCCTCAACAGAAACCTAGGACTATAGCAGATAAACCAGAAAGACATAAGTTGGTTTGATGATTTATGGTCATAAGGAGCAAGTAACAGCATATTGGTAAACAAACGAGACTTTATATATGAAGCGTCAAACAGAGTAGTAAAGATGTTATTTCTCTAGACTCTTGAACAAAAACATGCCAACCTCGCAAAAAGCATACCTTTCCATGGGGAATATAAAATAACACAACATAACTGCTGATCAAAACCATATAACAGTAATACAGTAGACCCATTTGTTCGGTCATTTTTCTGTTTGATTATACTCAAACAAGGTCTGCAATAGAAGATGATGCAATTGCCCAAATTTGTTTCACATAACTTCTCTGCACTCTGAAACCATGCCATTTTTTGCCTCTATGTCACTCTCATTTTCAGTGAACACTTCCATCCCGACAACAAAATATGCGAGTACTTCACTGTTCAATGAAATCAGAGCCATTTGCCAAATAAAACTACATTAATACTTTAAGAAATGTGGTAAAAGAAAAAAATCCAAGACAGAGATGCGCCGCCTGTTTGTTAGAAATAATAATCAACAAAGAAAGAGTAATCTTGCTGCTAATGTCATCGAGGAAACAAGAAGCAACTTAGTCAATTTGCAGTGTTCTAAAAATCGCAAAAAGTGATCGCCTAGGCGCTAGGCGCACCCCGAGCGTCTCGAACATACCCTAGGCGACCTCTACTGGGCGATTGGGTCTTCTGGGCGGTTCTGGGCGGTGCTGGGCGGTCCTGGGCGCCGCCTAGGCGATTAGGGTTCCATCTGGGCGAACATCCAAGTTTTCCCAAGTGTTTAGACAAGAAAGAGGCATATAGAACACTCATACCTTGATAGTTGATACTGCTGGGCAATAATGATGACGTAGTGTATCAATTTCCCACAATGAGCTCCCGGCACAAAAACACAACTGTTAAAAGCTTTGTAAACTAGAATTCTTCGGATCAAGTCATCCAAAGTAAAGATATTACACTCTAGAGCCTTCCCCCAAATAGATTTAAGCTATTACTCTGAATGTTGGAACTCAAAAGACTTGTACTCAGACTAGTGTAACCCTAAAACCCCTTAAAACCCTAAAACCGCCTGGGAGCCGCCTAGGCGCCCCAATAGCGCACCGACTTCGCCAAGCGATTTTTAGAACATTGTCAATTTGTAAAGTCTTGTACTTTTTCTTGCTCTCTGATATTAATTAACTTTTCTGGACTATCCATTCCCCATCAAATCTATGGGAGGGACAAGCCATCCCCTGGATATGACCTAGTGGTGAGGAGCGGGGTGTTATAATGACATGACCGGACACTAAAGTTTTGGAGGTCGCGGTTCGATTCCCGTAAAAGGGGTTGATTTCGATTGATAACACCCTTCGATGATGGGGAACCGGCAAGCCCTCGACTCGAGCTCTAGGTTACCTGATTAACCTCTCCCCTCATTCCTGTGGGATCGGGGGTGGGGGGCCCCTCATGGTTAGGGTATAACCATTTTTTTTATGGGAGGGACAAGCCTTTCTACCATTAATCATCAATACTTGGGTAGCTAGGCAAACCATTGACAAATTCTAGCAATGATTAATGAATTTAAGTGATGTAATTTCATGGTTACTAGAAGTCACCATAAGTGTAGTACTGAAATGCTTATTCACATGACACAGTGCACGTATCCATATGTGAAGATCCTGCTTAATCCATGTTGCAACTAATGTGAAGACATTTACATATCCAGGTTATTAAGAAAAGTATTCTCTTCAGTTTAGCAGTTATTAAAGCACAAAAGTACGATGACATTGGCTTTTGCATCCCTTTTGTGTGGATGATCATTGTTTCAGTTACACTCCAAAAAAAGGCATAGGAATTTTCTCTGTTTTGTTAAAGTCGCTTTCATTACTCAATACACGAGTGAAAATAGAAATCTTATACAAATACAAAAAGGCTTTTGTTTCCGCTAAGAATTATGACAAATCGCATTTGATTCAAACAAAACAAAAACATAAGCAAAAGGGGGGATTTCTTCCAGAAAGTCTTGTTGCACCAATCAAGTAAAACGCTGTCGAGTTTATATGAAGGCAAAAAGGATATCCATTTGCATACGTCAACACCCGGCCAGTGCAATAAACTCTAGTTACAACCCCCCAACAATAGACAATAATAACACATGCACTATGGAGATTGCCTACTACGTTGTCAAACATTTTTATCTACTGACAGCAAGTAAACTTTCACAGACAATTTGTCAAACATTTACTAGCGACTTCATTAGATAAGTAAAAAACTCGACTTTACCTAATATAAATCACATTCCAGTTTCAGTTTAATTCACTTTCAGGCACACTTACTTGGCAAACTATTTGTCGAATCATGTAAAAGCTGTCAATAAAATATGCAATTGAATTCAAGAACTTCAACACAATGCAATTGCAGTATAACCCGGATAGCAGCCACGTAAATTAGTAGCCACACAATATTATAGGACACAAATCCAGGAAAATGACTTCAAATAAAAAACTAGGAGAATAAGAAAAGGGAATTAGTTACGACTACCTAAAGCATTGAACTTTACCGGGTTGCTTTCAGTAAAACATTAAAACTAAAAAAGAGGAAGAATTACGTTACCCATTATTAAAAGGCTGCTAATAATCGACGTTTTGCTTCTCTCAAATAAAAAAAAAATAATCAACGTTTTGCTGCGCTGCGCTCGCAGAATGATTCTAATCGATCGGAATAAGTTTCAGCTTCTCTACCGTCTTGCTGGTTCTCTCGTTTTGCTGGTTTTCTCGTTTATGTGGATTTTTTTATTAAATGAAGCGCTTGCAGCGAAGTAGCAATAGCAGTAGCAATTAGCAAGTTTATTTCGTCAAATAGAAGTCACAGCCGCAGCGCCGCCACTTCAAACCTGCGTAGTGCTGCCGTGCTGGTTGGGGCCTTTTGTTATTGAGAAAAAAAAACTTTATATATATACATCTCTCTATATAATAAGAAAGGAAGGCTTTGCTGATGTGGCGGCCTCTAAGCTCCTTTCTAATCTTTTGTTTTTTCTTGATTATTTTAGTGAACAATAAATAAAAGAAAAAATAGGCCGAAGGTTGTTTTCTTCTTCCCCATCATTGCCCGCTGGTTTTACCGATGCCAACTTGCGGTAGTGGGGCGGCCGTACGGCCTTGGCGGGGTTAATCTGGCCGCTTATTTTCTCAATCAGATGTGTTTGGGATGCGGAAAAGAGAGATTGAGGGTCGGATTTGCTCTGGGTTCAGCAGATGGGATGTCAGGGATGTATCCGGCCTCTTAAGGGCCTAATCACGGCAAAGATCCACTCAATGGCCCCAAATCTGGTTTATTAGAGGGCAAATCTATTATCACTGATCATCAGTTGCATTATTCATCAGGTAATTGAGAGAGAATGAAAAAAAAGGCATTTTGCTTCCCTTTTGCTTGCTTCTTTGCTTCATCGGTTGGATGACCCAATCTCATGCTTGCCTAATTAAATTTTGTTTCTGTGATCAGGGACCTCTACAGATTCTGCTGCATGTACTACTTTGACTGAGGTATGGTTCTTTGGTCTGATTAATTCTTCTATCTGTGTCTGTGGGTTTGAAGATGATTTTTCTTGCCCTTTTTGTGGTTGAAATCAATATACCTATGTTCTGTAGGCCTTATTGGTCTGTTTTTCTTTAAATGATGTCTTGCTTGGCTCTTTATTTTTCATGTGGTGTGAGTTGTTTGTCTGTTGATTTGTTTTCAGCATGTGTGTTTTGTTTGCATGGTTGGTTATAACATGATGATTATGGCGATATGATGTGATACATCATCTTTTGTTTTTTTATCACTCTTTTCAAGGGTTGTTAATGGTTTTGAAATTGCGTATGATCATGATTTCGATCTGCATTGTCTTCTTTTCCCGATATTTGGTTCTCCAGGCATTTTTGTGTGTGTGGAAGGAATAATAATAACTTATGTATGATTGGAAGCAATCTTCGGTTGTTGAGCTGTGGTTTTTTCCTTTGAGAAGATATTGGATTTTGAGTGTCCCATAGTTGTATGCGTGGCTTGTAAATAACTCAGTTAGTGTCTTAACGGGTTGTGCTTTTGTGTTCTTGGTATCGAATTTTGGTCGTCATATGAGGTGTTTTTCTGCCCTCTATGCCTACTACTTGGCATTATGCTTGTGACTGTGGAGTTTAGGATTGCTTATCCATGTTAATGATAGTTTTACTGAAGACTCTGTTTAAGTTGATGGATACTAAACTGTTTACTTTTGCTAATGTGTACATATTATCTTTACTTTTAGTTTAGCGTTGATTTCCGTTAGTAGTTTTTAACCAAAATTTGGACTTTGGTTCAGTGAAAGTGTGCTATCCACTTGCTCTTTATTCCAATGAACATGAAGTATCCAATATAGGTTGGAGAAAAGGGTATTCCTACATGGCTATATTTTGTTCTGTTACTTTTCATATGATGGCATGGAGAAAGGAGAGGATTCTTACGTGTGCGGGGAAATAAGAAAGATCGAATGTTTGAGAGGAATACTAAAGTATTACAATAATTTACGACAGTGCATGAGGTACACTAGAGAGATCGAATCTCCGAGAGGAATACTAAAGTATAACAATTATTTACGACTGTATGAGGTACACCATTTTTTAATTACTTCCAGTTCGTTTTTTGGACAAAGAGTTGTGAGGGACTTGTGATGGATTCGAAGTGCAGTGTGTGAATGAACTTTGTGTACATTCTTAACAGAATTAAGTGATATTAGAGGCAGGCTACGATAAGTATCTTCGTATAAATGGGATTATGAGTGTATTTTACAACACGATGCAATCACCAAACCACAGTGTGATCACACAGAGCATGACAAAATTCCCTTAACCACTCACACAGATGCACTAAATGAAACTTCGCCAGACTTTCAATCCCAAAGAAATTATGTAGTATTAAGTAGAACTTTCACTTCTTAGATGATCAAATCTTGATTATGATTATCAACAAAGCACTGTAACATCACAAACCAATTATCAAACCAAGTAGTGACAAAACCAACAGACTGTCACAGATTATCAAGTAGAAATCAAAATGATATGAAGTTGTAGCATGATTCAGAGTTCGGAGAAGATGAAACAAAGAAATAGCTTTGGAAACAGTAGCAGTATTCTTATTTTTTTCTTTGTTGAAGCAGGCCAGAAGTGTTAGGTAATCAAGGATTGTTAATAATGTTGTGTTGTGTTGTTTATGGGTGCCTTTAAAAATAAAGATTTATTTTTTATATGTTTTCTGTTGAGATACTACCATACTGTTGTGTGTGGTTTCATTTTGTGTCAGTTTGTTTTCCTACCATGTCGTTCGTTGTCTGTGTGTGTATGATTTATGACCAATCAACTTGGTATAGAATTATAGGTAATGTGATGCTTCTTCATGCATGGATATACCAAACAAAAAACGTCTGTGTCTTTTTGGGTTCCTCTTCTTGGTTTGCTGCAATGGTGGTTTGTTGATCTTCAGATAAACATGTCTTCAGTGGTGTAAATGGTACTAAACAACATCCTCATAATCTGCAGGTTCATTGGTGCAGTTCGTTGGAGAGGGTCATCAACTCTGTTAAATACGGGTTGGCTAATTCACTGTGATGGCTTCGCGCATGGTACTTCGTCTTTGATTATTTTCTGTTTGTTTTTTTTTATTTAGTGTGTGTGTGTGTGTGTGTGTGTGTGTGTGTGTGTGTGTGTGTTTCAGGTTCTCGCTATCCAGGCACCGTTTAAGTTTAGATAATCGTGTTAATTGTTGCAATGAGAACAAAAAATATAGCTAGACCTAGGTATGTTAGCGACCCTATGCCATTGGCTCTTGTTGGTTGTGGAAATGCCAGTGTGTCTTTAAAGTCTCATGAATTTAAGTGGCGTGGGGAAAAATGTAATATGTGTTTAGAATGCTTTTTTGTCTTAGTATGAACAATCAACCATCTTCAATGTACAAACGAAATGTTTCTTGTTGTGTGTATGCGGTGTTCATGCTATGTCTTTAGGATGCATTTTTTAATTTGAACATTTAACCATCAATACTGAAAGTCGTCTGTTTCTTCTTTACAGGTTATTTGTTACGTCTCAGTTTGATAGAGGCACTTCTTTGATGAGAAAACACGGCTTTGGAGTTATCTTTATAGAGATGTGTTCCCTGCTACTGATCCCCTTCAATAGGATCAACAATGAAAACTTAAACAATGACCATTCTTTGAGTTAAATTGATTTGCTTATTGTGCTTGTTTTCACCTTGCCATGAGTCTCAATTGAACTTGTTTGGGTGAATATAGATAAAATTACATTGTGTTGCGAGGTGTGTTGATTGTAAAAGCGCCTTATGCCTGGTTTTATTGTTTTTCTTTCAAGAAACTCTATGAGCCATATTATAACTCTCTATTTTGTGCTCCATAGGACTTAATGGCATGTGTGGTTTCTATTTTTCCTTGTAATATAATAAGAAGGATCACCTTGCTTATTGTAGTAGTACACACTTAAGACTTAATGACATGTGTTATTTTTTCTATTTTACGGTTTCGTGATGAGATACACGTAACTACTTGAGTCGACGGATTTTTGTCAAGGTTTTATCCTTTAGGTGAGTTGTTTATTCTTTAGATCTTCATCTTGTACTATGCAATGGCGTATTGTAGTAGCACACCTTCATAAGCATACATCGATATCACCTTTCTCGGTGCTATTGATGAATGACGGCTTCTTATTGCAGCTCATTCATCTTGGATTTCCAAATCGTACTATTGTTTTTGGATTTGATGTTGTCTTTGTCACTTTCGAACAATTTCTTTGCAATCGCTTATATCTATCGTTTTCGAGTTCATTGGTAAATTCTCTTTCATGGTTTGTTACATCTATTGGTTGCGAGGGGTAGCTCTCGTGGTCCGAACTCCCGGATATTGAAGCTTGATGGGTATAACTTTCTTGCAGCTAAAACCGAATTTTACGAAACAAGTATAGTAATAGATGCTTTACTGCCTTTTATTCTATTCTTGGAGGGTTTACGGCTTTTTCACCGCCCGAATCAAGCCAGTTCCTTGTTTTCATTTATTCGCCTTCCTTTTTTGCGGCCTGAATCAAGTCATCTCATTAATTCTCCCTTAATAATATGCTTGTAATATAAGTATATTTAAACAATCATTTGGGTGTTATATGTACCCTTCGTATGGACTAAAGAATTTTAGATGCCATTTTTTTTCTTGGTTTGTAACTTAGGTGCTTATGTATGCGGTTTCCATTTAGTTACATATTATTTTGCTTCATGTTTAATAGTTCCCCATAAGTACACACGGCTTGCATGGGCACTCCGTGCGTTGCACAGAGTACCGTTTTTACTAGTATATATAGGCACTCCGTGCGTTGCACGGAGTCCCATTTTACTAGTATATATATATATACTAGTAAAAACGGTACTCCGTGCAACGCATGCAGAGTGCATCAGATGATTTTTTTTTTTTTTGAGGAAAGAACTATTATTAAAGAATATCACCAAGCAAGTGGCGGATCGAGCGTCACCGGGGCGAAGTGCCCCAAGATGTCCGAGTTAAAACTAATAAAGCATGTCGAGCTAAAAGGTACGCAGGGACATTCCCCATACGCCGAATAAAAGTAAAGGAAACAGAAGTGAAACTAGATAACATGGCCAAACAGTCTTGTACTAGACATCCATGTTTACCTTAATGTCAAATATTATTCCACACATTTTAAGTACAACACAATATAAATGACGAAATTTAGCCGGCATTGATATTATACAACAAATTATGATGTCAATTATTTAACATGACGACAATTAGACAAATGTTTTCGACTTACTTACATAGACACCTGATACAAAAAACAAAAGTTCCAATCTACATTTAACACTCATCAATAAAATAAATTTACCATGGTATTAGTAAAAATTGGTCTTTATTCACACTAAAACTAACTAATGGCGTGCTCATGCTATAAATTTTAATTTATTTGACGATATTAAATACGAATAAATGTATAATGTAACGAACCGTTCAGAACGCAAATTTTAAGCGCAACAATGAAAAATAAAACATTTTACGTCGATCTCCTTTCGGATACCACAACCTACCACACAACTCTACCCTAGTCAACACACTCTTTCTTATCTACTACATACATTATCAATCACTCAACTGCACCCTATCCCAACATTTTTTAACTCTCACATAGCCAATCCTACATCACCATACCCTACACCATATTATCTTACCACACTACCCTATAGTACGTACTTTATTCAACCTACCAAACTTTACTTAACTTACGTCACATCATCCAACCATACCATCCTACCCTACCATACATCACCGCATTACATCTCATACCTCGCCTCACCTACATTAGCACACCCTACCTCTCTACATACCTACAAACCTTAGCATACCTCCCAACCTACATATTAATTCACTATCCTAGCTAAGCCTATTACACCCTATTTTATCTCATCCACCCTACCTTACCCTACCCACCACCCCATCCTACTCTACCCTACCACTCCCTATCCTACCATGCCCACCACCCATCTTACTATACCCTAACCTTCCCACCACCCCAACCCAACCCACCCCACCCACCACCTACCTAACCTCACTTTCCTCTTACACACCACCACGTGTTTTATCGATTTTCATTTCTTTCCATCCGATTTCATCCAGGTCAATTTTCATTTTATGAAAAAAAAAAAATATTTAATTCTACAATGTCAGGCCTTACAAACCAGATGGTCCAAAATAACAAAAAGGCCGAAACACAAAAAGCAACAAATGAGAGTAGGTTAGAGATGATTTTTGGTGGTTTATACAAGGTGAGTGAGAAAGGGAGACTAAAATGGAGGGTGCACGCGTGGCATACCCTTTCTTTTTCTTATTTAGATAGGAAAGAAGAAGGAAAAAAAAGATATGTTTTTTTTACAAAAATAAAATTCATTTCGTTAATTTTAATATTTCATGTAATCGTCAAACCAAATATTTTTAAAGATAAAGATCGCAGTAAGAACGTGTCGTTGACTTATATCTTGAAAATAGTATATCGCGCAGCATACAAACGATATGTTTTTTATGAAATGAATTTATTTTTAAAATTTTATAATATTTCATGTAAACGTCAATAAAATTGTTTTGGCATAATACAAAGATCGCGTGTCAACAATAAAGTCGTTGCGCTTATATTTTGAAAATAGTAATACATTTGCTACATATATTTGCACATTAAAATGTGATACAATTGAGTCTCCAAAATGGAACAATTTAATTCAAACCCTTCTTCAAAAAAAAAAAAAAACTTTTAAATTTTGGCACTTATATGACAGTAAAAAAAAAAAAAAAAAAAAATGGTCAGGATTTTTGTCTTGGAATGAAACAGTATAAAAGCGAAAATGAAAAAAAACGAAAAAGTGTCACAAAAAGACACTTTTTCCCTTCTTATATAGTAGTAGTGATATACAATTTTAATTTTATCTTCCTATAATCCTATTTACTATCTTCGTCCCATATTTTTAATTTGTCCAACAATATAAGTTATTATCACATTTCAATGTGATAATTAATGATTTTTTTTTTGTTTTACTCTTATTCTTTATTTCAAAACTAACATTATTTTAATCAGCCTAAGGGCATTTTAGTTCAAAACTATTAAAATTGAATTATTTTTTGAGTTTCTTAATCTATGTGCACAGAGGTAGGATAACTTATAATATGGGACGAGATAGTAATTACTAAATATATACTACCTCCGTCCAGCTCCGTTCCAAATATAAGTCATTATACATCACTAATGCAACATTTATTGTCCATTTTCTCTATTTTGCCCATAATTTATTTTGAATCCAACAATTTTTTTATTATTTAACAATTATTGCATTAATGATAGTCAATGGGGTATTTTAGACATTTACCTTCAAATTAATGATATTCAATCACTTCCTTAATTTGTCTTAAAACTTTTAGGATAACTTATATTTTGAGACGGAGGTTAATCTGTGTGAAAACTTCCCCTCAAAAAAATCATTTTGAAAACTTCTAGGATAACTTATATTTTGAGACGGGGACAGATATCAGTATACAACATTATTTTCTTTCCATCGTAAATTATTTAAGTTACTTCAGTAAGACGAAATACATTTTTGAAGTTGAATAGGATGCATATGATGAGCGTATATTGTTCATCAAATATTAACTCAGACTATACTTTTGAACCTGTAAGGTAAAGACATATTTAAAAGAATCATACATCAACTGAATCATGCATCTATTAATTCATTTTGAGACCTTATAATAATCTTTCATTAGCCTGACACAAACACAATGCTAATAATAAAAGAATAGACACCCAGCTACTTATCAATAAAATACAAGACAACACAACACAAAAAAAAAACTTACTATAAGCAAACAGCTAGCTAATAGAGCATGATTGAATCATGAAACTTGATCTACTAAAGAATATTACAAGAAACAGATTGTGTGCAAGTCAAGTAGAACCCTGTTTCTCTTTCTTGGAGTTTCCCTCTATAATTTTTTGAAGCTCCGTTTCACTTGCTGCTATCAATCGCTTAACCGTGTCAAAGGTGGTGAGCCTTATGCTGCAACAACAGTAAACACACGTAGAGGTGAGCACAATGTAATGCCATTGTCAGGTCCCTCAACTGTCAGAAATTTATACAGATTCCAACATTCTTTAATGAGAAAGTAAATATCCAAAGTTTCTGACATTTGTGAAAAACCTTTTTTTTTAACCCTCAACACGGGCATTATATACTAAGAGATCTACGATACACGTGTTATTATAGGCAAAGTTGGAAACTACGGTATCACTCAAAAGAAAAGCAATACAGCCAAGGATGCCGTCACATACAAACATATCTTATTTTTAATTTGAAAGTAATTAATTCTTAAGAATCTACCAAAAACAAAGCATGCACAATATGAGTAGAAATATGTTTGCTAGCAGGATCTGATTGACAGTGAAATCATGAATAAAGACGATGGTAAAGGTACGAGAGCGAGAGTGAAGAACCTGCTGTTGGGAAGTGTTTTCAAAGCGTTGGGAATAAAGCCCCTATAAAGTCCAACTGCACCATCCCTCTCCAGGATACCTATTTAAATAGGGAACAAAAGGCGAATTCAGGAAACAAAAGAGATGCATCTTATCAGATACAGAGAGGAAAACGGGGTCCATCTTTAAAGAAGATAGACTGTACACGTTCTCCATGACTATAGGGCGGCCTTCTTCAGTGTAAGTTAACTACAGAGTGCATATCCTAGCATCTTCATAAAGATTCAGGATATTTCAAGGCCCAATACATTATCAGTAGTAAAACAAAATTTTCATGGTCAGGACTGCAAATAGGCCAAATGACCCCTAGGTGCTGTAAAAATAGCATTTCTTTTACGGAACTGCAGTCACTGGAATATTTTAGAATCAAATCAAACGCATCAAAATGCCCATGTATTCATATTGGTTGCCTATTTAAATATTCAAGTGTAATTGTTGAAATCAACATTCTTAAATACCATACCTGCAAATGCATCTAAAACATTCTTGTAAGGCGTGCCTTTCAATTGCATCTGTCTTCTTATAGTGTCCAAAGGATAACACATGAGTGTGGCAACTGTCGCTGATACCAATCCGGTTAATAGAGTTGCTTCAGTTCGTTTTTGATACTTCTCAGGAAGACCTTTCTTCACCCTGAAATTACAGCAACTTTGAGTTAAGATGCATGTTATTTTCTGTCAATCATAATGATCAGAGTTTCATAAAGAGGAGCCTCACAAGTCAAAGACACAAAAGTTAACAGCAATATAAGGTGCAATTCCAATAAGAGAAGGCCCTAAACCATTGTAAAACGATGCCATGCCTTCCTCTTTCAGCATACTCATGGCAACCTAAATAACATGGAGACCATAAATTAATAGGATAGATGCACTGGTAAATGTACACACCAACTTCAACTACTTGTACCTGTGTCATAGTTTTGTACCCTGGATCAACAGCTAATCTCAGCCTAAGTACATCCAGAGGGTATGTTACCTGGACCCATGATCAATTATTCAATGTAAATATATGAAACAGTAAAACAAATTGTCAGTCAAAATATAAAGAATGACAAATATCTCATACAAATCCTGCATGTGTCCATGAAAACTTACAAAAGTCGAAGTCATGCCAGCACAAGCACCTGCTGCAAGTCTCCCAATAACAGAGAGCTGCTCATCCTTTCCTGTAAACAGTTTCTGGACAATGAAATAGTTAACTTTCTTAAACACCTGTTACCATGTTTTGTTCCCAAGTTTTAGTTAATAGTAATAACTGATAAGAAATAACAACAAACGGGTAAACGTGTTTCCCTTTTAAACTTCAGTATTACCTTGTAGGCTTCATAGGAAAACAACTGCACTGCACTATAAGGAATGACCCGTATGACCTAAATAGGCATAAAAGTTATGTTAAAGGAAATCAATTAATCAGCCAACAGGAAGTGTGCCACTTGACATTAGGAAAGGAATGCAACTGAATTTCTATCATGGACGAAAAGCAGCACAGAAAAAGGCAAGAGTACCTGAGGGAGATTGCCTTTCCAGTAGCCTTTGAGACCTTCTTTTTCTCCAATCAATGTTATAGCCTGCAACTCAAGCCTTCAATGGATATTATATAGCCAAAGAAATTCAAATCTGGTTGTATGAGGAAACATTAGCATGTGTGAAGCTATTCAAAACCAATTGTTAGAAAGTTTCTGCAGCCAAGTATTATTGCATTCGTTCACATAGCTTTCTACTGCCTCCTGACTTCGAGAAATTTCAATATTTCCTCCAGACATTGCACTTCCTATTGCTTTTGTAAAATGTTTGATTCACATGGTAAAGATTATGCTCACATAATTTTTTGGTCCTATATACAAGCATGTCTTGAGCTGAAATTGTAAGCCTCCTCCACAAGTAAGGACAAAGAAAAAGAGAGTTCTTGTTCTTTGTTCTAAATGAATCCCAACATTTGCTCACTTATTTGATGATTGTTTACAAATAGGAAACCACGTCGAGTTATGAATTTGTGTGGGTGGGTGGGTGGGTGTGTGGGTGTGTGTGTGGGGGTGGAGCAACAGTATGCAGCAAAATGTGGTAATAGGGCCAGAAGAGTACCTCAAGAAATCCAATGCCCTCTTCACACCTTCTTGCGCAGCTCTTATCCCATGAGTCTAAAAGAAGATGCAAATCAGAGAACAAATTGCGTGGCTTCAAGGATGCAGAATGTGAATACAGAATAAAGCAGTAAATTCTCAAGCAATAAATGAACATGAACAACTATCGTAAATTCTCAAGCAATAAATATGCAATTCTCCCTAGTTCAATTACAGAACATTAGGAACAAACTTAACTATCGTGATTATTAATCTGAATCAAAATATTTACATCTGATAACAAAAGAATACCTGCATAAGGAGTTTGACACGGTCAAGCGGCGCAGTAACGGACTTGGCGGCGGCACCGGCAATAGCACCGGCGACGAAAAGGGAGGCATCTCTTGGAACCAAAGCAACCAATGCCAAAGGATGCTTCAGAAACTGAGCTTTCGTAGGGAAATTTTCCCTCTCCACACTTTTGTCAGCTATTGATATTGAAGCAAAACCACCGCATTTTCTTCTCCTTCTAACAGAAGCTATAGAATTAAAGCATCCGCTATTGGAAAGTTGTAGATGAAAAGTTTGCCGGGGAGTAAAACCTGAAAGACCTGGAATTTCCCGGCGAGTGATGGCAATTTGATTTTCTCCCATTCCGACCGGCCGGTGGGGTAAAATTGAGGTTTGGGCGTTTAGATAAGGTACCCCATTAGAGAAGGGTAGCCGAGGAAACTGGAGAAGGGTAGACGATATAGAAAGGGGTAAGAGAATATACGAAAAGGGTTTTAAGTATTCTCAAGAAAAGGAAAGGGCTTTGAGTTTATTTGGTTGGTTTGACTTTTGGAAGTTTCGAAACCTAGTATACTGTATGTGGTTTTTTCACTCATAGTAGCACAAAATTTCTTTACTGTTATCAATGCAAATCTTTGTAATATAAAAATTAAAAAATTAAAAAATTAAAAAAAAAAAACCAAAGTGTTATGTACGGAGATTGATAAATTTAAAATTAAAATGAATCGACAGGGTCTTTGTATCGTAAATATTGAGTTCTAATCCAGTAAAAGAATATTCGGCACTCTAAATCTCACGTAAGTCTCACGTCATATCAAAGCACGTAGAGGAAAATAAACAAGCAAGAGACTTTGGGAAACTAACACTTAAGATTTTCCATTAACCAACTCAACGAATTACAACTCCTGTCAAACTAAATCACAAAGGAGTACTAACATTTGTTGCAACTTAACTTAACAAAAGAAATTTGTCGATACATAAAGAACTTCATAGGTCCACTCCTAAGCTTGCTCTTCATTCTCATCATACAACTCGAAATCGACCTGTATTTCTTATTATTTCAAATAAAGGGGTGAGCACTAGCTGGATGCTCAGTAAGAAGAAAGAAAATCGAAAAAGATATTCATGTGTTGTCGGATGCCGGAAGACATGACATAAATCCACTTAAGTAGCACCGTCAAATAAGGTTAAGTGTTATCGGTGAAATTTATGGTTTTTATCGCATTATTAGAGAACAATATCTTTCGTATTTTGGTAATTTTTAGAGGAAATTATGTGTTTAAGGCTTGAATTTGAATAATGGGTTTAAAAGTATTAAAAGTGTAATTTGGGCGCTTTTATGTGTTAAATTTATTGAATTATTATTATTTGGGGATGACTACATGTTTTCCATGTTTTATCTATTATGTAGATGCTTAATTTTGAGTGCATAAAGAGGATAAATGAGGCTCAATTCGAATTATAAGAGATAAATATGGAATTGGCTTGAAGAAGAATGGATAACTATGAAGAAATCCGATCCTCAAAGATATTGGACGGGCGTCCACCGATCCGATTTAGCGTCCAGAGTGAATCAAGCGCCCATGAAGCGCCCAGAGTCATATTTTACATCAGAGTCTCCAGACGCAAGTTGAACAGCGTCGAATCTCAAATCAAAAAAGTGAACGCAGCGTCCACCCGCTGGACGGGCGCCCGGTGCCGACTTAACCCTAGCCGACCTAAAATCCTATAAATAGCAAAGCGTGTATTAAACCCTGGGGACATCCCATACGCATCATTCACTCATAATAAACCCTAGCAAACCGCATTATTCAAAGAGGAGAGTCAAAGATGTATCTCTCCATTCCAATGATTATGTCTAACAACATGATTGTTGGCTAAACGCATGCAAGCAGTGGAACAACCGGAGAATATCACATCAACGTCATCACAACCATGATTCGTTAGTTTATCTTTAGTTATGATTTTGAATACTTTGTTTTATTTATCGTTTGAATCCTGATTTATTTGTTAAGAGTTTTATTAGATAGGAATGTCAATGAACCTCTATGTTGTTTGAATTTTTATGGAAATATAATTCAACAATAGTTTTTAATTCAATCGATACAATTGATGATGTTTTGAGGGATCATATATCGTTAGTTGGGTATTACAATTTGGGAACGATTTGTTGATCTTGTGATGAATGTTAAATTGTTTTGCTTGGAAAAGTAAACAAACCCTAGAAATTGATCTAAAGGAATTTAGTCGGTTTCGTGATTGATCATACCAATAAAACTGTATTCGAATCATAAACTGGTTGTTTGATTGTTGAGTGATAGATTCTAGGTGTTCCACTGTCTTCCCTTTATAATTTGATACAAAAATCGTTTGCTTCAACGTTAGTTTTAAGTTCTAGTTTTACAAACCCTAGTTTTACGTGACTTTTTTCGTTGTCGTTCATAGTCGGACGCTTTCGTCCGCAATAGCGCACGCCGTCCATCTTCTCGTTTTCGATTTTCGCTTGTTTTTATTTCTTTTTCTGTTTTAGTTCTTAGATTCGTGACATAACCGACTTAGGAGTTATATCTTAATCGACAAGCATACGATTCCCTGAGGACGACTCGGTAACACCCTATACTACGATCCTTATACTTGGGGTGTTCGGTAAAATAAATTTAAAACAAGTTTTATCGAACAAGTTTTTGGCGCCGTTGCGGGAATCGGTACGGTTGTCGGATTCTATTTAGGACAATTTTACGTGTCAAAAAGAGTCGTTAGTTAGGGCGCGCGGTAGTATTTTGACCATAACTTTCGCTCGAGTGTCCGTTTGGAACGCAGGACCCCAATTCGAAAGCTCGTTCCGACGCCGACGACGTGGTGAACGGCCATAGGCCGTTCAATGCGTTTTCGAGGTCAAAATCCACTGTTTTCCCCTCCTTTTTGGCCCTAGAAGATTTCAACACGTTTTTTTTACCGTCTTAGTGTTTTTCTTGTTTTTAAATTTTTCGTAGGTATAGTTTCTCTAGTTAGTAACTTTCTTAGGTTTTAGATTAGTTTTGTTTTCCTTAGTCTCAGTTTGTTTATCTTACGTTTCTGTTGTTTTTCCGCTCGATCCTCGTTTGTCGACTTTTGAACGAACGTCCAATTATACAGACGCTCGTCCATTCTGAAAAATTTCCTTTTATCTGTTTACTGGTCAAACGAGCGTCTGGTCATCCAAACGCCCGTTTGTTTAGTAAAAACGCCTCTGAACTGCTTTTAGTACACCAGACGAGCGTCTATTGTACCAGATGTTGGAATAGTGTCCTAAACCCAATCGGGTTGGACCGGATCCGACCGGGTCGGATCATTTCTACTATTTCTTTATGTTTATACATATATATAATGGCTTTTATGTTGTCATATATCTTTCTTCTAAAGAACCAATTATGAATTGTTATATGATAGCGCCCTTAGTATTAAATCGTGATAGAGAAACCATGATAAAGCGATTATGGTTGATGAGATCTCTAATCATTTTAATAAGTTTGATACTTAAATGTCTACAAAGTCGATGTACTATTAAACAGGGCATTGATAGTATGAGCAGGCTAGCACGTATTAGATGTCTTCTGTCTTTAAAGGCGAGAGATAGATCTCGTCTATCGAAGTGTAGAGACACTTGGGTATGACGTGGGCGTGTATTAGAGAATGCGACGTTAGATGACCCACTTACTTACGGATAAGTGTCACACTATGTGACGGTTGTGTAATTATCCTTAAGACCGAGTCTTCATGGCATCACGGTGTGGATTGTCATGCTTTGACACTATTGAGGTTTCCACAGCCACGGGCGATCATGCGGTAGTGATTGGGTATGATCATCAAGCATCGCGGAGTATACATGATTGGTCGTCCGGGAATCGCGCGATCCTATGATTGGGATTGAATATCCGAAATGGCCTACTTATAAGGAATGTCTTACTCTCGTGAATCTTTGCAAAGTGGGAGTAAACGAGTTACTTCGAGAGAGCATGATATCCAGATTATAAGATACGGTCGTTGATGTTTTGACACTCGACTAACGATCGTATGGATATTATTACAAATGATAGGATTGTAAGTTACACGGTAATCTGTTTCACATGAAAGGTAGTAGTCATTGCATTTGACTCTTCCGATGATTGGGGGGTCACGGTGTGTTGCTTTGACGCTATCCCGTGATCGTTAGGTATGAAGGGCATTTTCGTAATTTGCACTTTGTGTCTACGCCCAACATATTCGGAAGCCTATCGGGTCACACACATATGAACAACTAGTCGGATTAAATGTGGTTATAGATGATAACCAAATAAGGAAAGTTTATCTCGAGACTATAAAGGTTATAGTGGTAAATTAATATGGTGGTATTTATTTATTATGAATAAACTAAATACAAGATATTAATAATGTTATATTAATTAAAGAATATTCCGGAAGCCAATTTGTTGGTCAAAGGGCGCCACATTTAATGTGTATAAGATACACTTGGATTGTGTGAATTTAATTAATGGTATTACATATATTAATATTAGATATTAATATATATATATGTATTTGTGTACATGCGTGTGTGTGCATATATGTGATATGCATGTGCACTTGTGTAATAATTATATTTATATAGATTTATTTGTGTAATATATATATGATATATACACGTGTGTAAATTGATTTATGGTAATAAAATAAAGATAGTCAATATTAGATATTGACAATATCTTAGGAATATTCAATATAAGATATTGACAATATCCTAGATTTATTTAATATGAGATATTGTAATAAATGAGATAAATCAATCAATTATATTTTCCTTATTTTGTTGGGAAAATGTTTTCTTCTCCTCCACTCTAGAAGATGGCGCCACCTACACTATAAATAAGAGGTGGGTGTCAAGCTCTTTTGAACATCACAATTCCAAGAACTAATAGTTCTTGTGTAAAATAGAGAGCATCACATGAGAGTTGGAGAGAGGGAAAAGGGCCGGTCTAGCAACCGGAGTTTTCCAATAGCAATCCATGATGGGATTCCGGCGGGTCGTTCGTGTGGACTAGCGGTAGAGGCCGAACACTTGGGCGGCTCATGCGCAGAACTACTCTCCTTAGACGGTCAAAGCGTCGATCTTTTAGATCAACCAAAGGTAACCACCGTCTTTAGCTTATTTGTTTATTGCTTAAACGAAGTCGATCCTGGTTAAAAGGAAATAAAATTTTAAATTCCGCTGCGTTCCCGCGTAGATTTCCTAACAGTGGTATCAGAGAGAGCTTCGAGCTTAAGCAATAAGCATGTTAATATGCGTAGTTAATTTTATCGTTTAAATCACTTAATTAAAAGATGAAAGATTTTTGATTTGCAAAACTAATACACTAAAAAAAAAAAAGGCGGCAATGGTGGTGCTCGGCCGATCGGCGGGCACCACCACCCGTGTGATCGCGCGGCGGATGGTGGGCGGCCTCCGGTCGCGGGCGTCGTCTTTGGTGTGATCGCGTGGCCCCGTTTTGTTTTGTGTATTTGTGATTCAATATTGTTCATAGTTGTGATTAATATCTCCTTTGTTTAGTTGTGTCGTGTGGCTAACCAATGGTTCAAATAGTTTGGCCATGGGATGCTAAAATAGCATTAAAATAATATTGGCCTTTCCAAATATTTGATTTGGAAATAGCGCAAGCCTTTCCAAATATTTGATTTGGAAAGTGTGCTAGCTCAAGCCACTTCCAAAATTTTGATTTTGGAAAGTGGCCAGCCGAAACCAAAATTATTTGGCCTTTCCAAATATTTGATTTGGAATGAGCCAGGCGCCTTTTCAAATATTTGATTTGTAAAAGCGCTTAGCTTGCGCCACTTCCAAAATTTTGATTTTGGAAAGTGGCTGGAACTAAGCCAAATTTGGTTTTAGGAAACAAAAAGATCCTTTTGATTACGAATCAAAAAGAAAGAAACAAAAGAGAAATAATTTTAATTTTGATTTATTTTTAGAATAGTTCTAATTAATTAAAATTAAAATTAAAATCGTTTAAAATTAATCGTTAATTTTATTTCGATTAAAATCATTTAATTAATTAAATGTTAATTTGTTAATTGATTGGATAAAATTATTTAATAGATTAAATGTTAATTGATTAATTAAGACGCAAGTAGTTAAATTTTAATTTTATCTTTTTCATAAGATTTTATTGTATGGATTAGATATAGTAGATATAATATGATTATATGGACCCCGATTGATCATGGACTAAACCGATAGGATAGATGTGAATGATTTAATTTTCTCGTTGGTTTAAAATTGTCCCAGGCCGTTATGAAGAAGCGTGACCTAGTTTATTTTCTCGCATTTATCCCATTCGTTGACTCCCGCAAGGTGCGGCGGGTGTATTTATTTTATTAGATAGAATTAAATGTAAAAAGAATGGAGCGAGGAAGATGAAGACCAAAGAAAGCGAAAATGAAGATCCCATTGGAAAATGGAGCATTAAAGATCCTATTGGCGGTTGCAGCTACCCTGGGATTGTGACCAGCGGGTTTCGTCGATTTGTATTCGAAACCGCATCTAGGAAAAGTCCATGATCATACCGGTTACTTTACGATTTATTTATTTTGTGCTTGTATTTATTTTATATGATACGATAGATGCATGACTAGGCACGATCTAGATAAATGTGTAGGATATATATCTATAGAGATAGATATAATTGATGAGACCGAAATTAAAATTAATTAAGTGAATTAATTTACTTAAAAAATACTTCCACAACAAAAATCAAGTCGAAATATTGTCTCCCAATATTATAACGACGGTGAAGAAACTGTGTTCGGATTCAACTGATCGACCACCGCCGGAGTTGACCTACCCTCGGTATATCGTCGTTATTGAGATATGATCGCATGAGATCTCGTGAATATTGGGTTATGACTTGACTAGAGTCTTTCGGTGATTGGCCACCGTCAGGGCCGCCTCGACTTTAGAGACAAGGGTTGACTAACACATAGTGATGTGTATCGCCAAAGAGTTGACTAGTCAACCACTGAGAATCACATAGAGATGTGAATGGTAAAGGGTTACCTACCTATCGAAATTATCTTGGTTGATCGACCACCGTCGGGAATCGAGGTAACTAGATGGGATCTCAGCCACTAAAGAATTTTGAAAAATTCTTGAAAGTCAATTGGAAGTAGTTGACTAGTGGGAGCAAAATCATAAACCAAAACACCATTTTTGATTTTGTGTGTATAAACAACAACACTCTTTTATTTTCATTTTTATGTTGTAGTTTTAGCAAACTTTATATTTATGTTTTATTCTCGATTAGTAAAACCAAATTATGACTGTTACCTTTTGAGAAACGTTCTCAAATATGGTTAAGTAATATTAATCCTTTTAAAATAAGCAATGACATGAGCAATCCCGTTATAGTAGTTAGAGACAAGGAGACTACATATCTGATGCAGTAATCCAAGACTTTAATTATTAAAGAAAAACGGAAGCTCGTGATAGTGGATACGATCCAATATAATCATTCGGTCATACGATGACGAGTTATTCAAACGTTGGATAAGAATGACTAGACCGAATTTTGGAAATGATGTTTTCAAAATTGTAAGATTTAAGTATCGACTTAATTCTATCATTGCTTAAAGGTTAATTAAATGGTCAATGTTTTGATACGATTCAAAAGGTTGAATAAACTATTTAATAAACTTTAGATTTTCTTTATGAAAGGAAATCAAAGACATAGCTCTTGTCATCTTTCTTAAGTCTTATGAAGACTACATTAAGAAACATTTACAAGTGCTTAAAGGATTAAAAAGGAAAGTTAGGGCATGTGCTTAAATAGAGAGCTTATTAAAGTTTCTATTATAGGCAAGTGAGTTGAGATAAATCTATCTAAGTTCAAGTCAACTCTTAGATATATCTTGCGAGTGTGATTAAATTAGAAAGATTAAATCTGAGATATGGAAGGTGAAGCAAGCGTTGTAACATTTACCATATTCGGATCTAGTAAACTGATATAAGGAACTAAATAAATGTTATTATGTTCGATTCTTATGAAGAACATACTTTCAGTTATCTGTTAGGATTTGGTAGACATATTCAATTGTAAAGAATAAATGTTATTCCGATAAAGTTGGAAGGTCACTGAATCTAACATACTAGATTGATATCACTATATAGTTGATATATGTGATGATCCCAACTAAATATTTGTGTGGCTGTTATCCTTAATATTTGTGGTTGTTCTAGACATAGTCTCTCTGGAAGGGAAGCGTGTAAGTAAACGTCATTCTGATGATGTTGAACCATATGATTATGAATCATGTGGGTGATACGCATCTTATCTAAAGATGACTAAAATACCCTTTTATGAAAAGGTTATAAAATCTAGAAAGTTGTCCAAGGCCTAAACATACCGATGTTTGTTGGTTTGTGACAATTAATGCCACAAATAATTGTTTATTAATCTCTATCACTGTTTTAGAAATAGTTGAATGTACTTATTGAAGTACGACAATTCGGAAGGCCCGAAAAGTTCGAGCTAGTACGAATATGAGATTGATGAGCTATTTAGGAATTAATCTCCAATTGGATTGAAGTAATTAATACCTGAAGGGTGTTTCAGAAGTCGTCTGAAAGGAATAAGATTCTCCCTTGAAGGATACCATCTTTGGGATAAGCAATTAGATTGTGTTCCCAAAATGGAAACAACACTTTATATGATAAAGGTGTGACGCAAGCCATGCGAAGTATCCCTTATCTGTTTCGGGATAGTGCCCTTATACTTAACCGAGTTACTAAAATGAAAGGTTGAATAAAGTCCATATTAGATATGGAAAGAGGATAATGTCGAATCTATCTTAACCGGTGATTTGAGGTTGTCATAGGCAAAGTCAGAAAGGCTTGGAGCCTAGTACGGCATATGCAACTTTGTGGAATATCTTAGCAAGTACGCTAGATATTATTTACTAAATCATGGAGCAAAATGTTTGTCTCCAAACATGTTTGTCTTCTAGAGGAAGTGTTTCTTCCAAAAGAAACAGTGGGAGTAGATTTAGATCTCAAAGGTAGTTTGAGAACCACGGGGAGTTATTCAACCATAGGAACGTGAGCAGCACGCCACATAGCGATGAGGTGTAGATCAACGCTCAATGCACACAAAAGTTACAGTAAGTGCGTGGATAACCTCAAGCCTGAAAAGGTTGTTGGTATGTTCATCTTGAAGAATGAATATCTCACGACTTATGAAAGAATGTTTGAAAGGCAAGATTGAGAGATATGGCTAGAGCCATAATATCTCGAATTAGATTCCATCGGTGACAACCAGGTTGTGAACCTAGTCACATCTTACCCAAGGAGTGTCACTGAAAGGTGACATGGATAGTAATATGATTACCATAAGGCTATAGTGGACGGTGAAGAGTATGAGGTGTAAACCTTGTAATTACCTTTATGCCGCCGGTGAGCCCGATTCTATTCGAGATGATGCTTGTTATAACCGTATCATGACTATATGATAGTGTTGAAGACGCGTTGGGCGTAAAGCTCAATGTTCATAAGCGATAACATGATATGTAAGCCCACGAGATCCATTTATGGACTCAAACAAGTTTCTCTAGACGATTTCTTTGTTTGATAATCAAAGGAGTTTGATTTAGTCAAAAGAAGGATATGCCCAATGTGCAAGATCTATAGTGGGAGTGTGTTATGATTTTTGAGCAAGGTATTAGATATCTATCTCGAGAATTATCACCCCATGTCACAGTCAATTAATGTTTGGTAGTTCAAGGTCTTTGTGAAAGCACTTGGATTGGCAGTTCTTATTTTAGAAATAAGAATCTATAGTGATAGATTTAACTGCTGTTAGATTATAGTTTACCTATATAGATGTGATGCTAAAAGAAGTTTAGCATAGATCGCGAGATCTGTCTATGTTAGGACATTGGTCCTAAAGATAAGGTGAAAGATGATGCTTATGGAAGGTTTCCTTCGCTACTGCGATAGGAACCATCATAAGAATAATGCCGGATGTTCATAGTCCATGAATAGTCATGAGCAAGTATGAAAGTAAATCTGGTGAATGTCGAGAATATCCTTAAACAAGTTAAGGAAGAATTCCTAGTTTATTGAAACTTGGAATTAAATAAACGTAGATATCTGAGGCGTATATCCCGAGTCTTATGAAGGTGAGTGGGAGCTACGATGCGGGTTTGCGATCACTTTGATTAAGTGATACGATGAGGTGGAAATGTTCTAGCCTATGGGTCACTTGTAAATTCTACAAGTAGGCCAAAGCGCTAATAGTGCCTTAGAGGCGCGGCGGGAGCGAAGACATGAGTCTATGAGGTTCATTCCACGAACCTTGTGCAGTTCTTCCACCTTTTCTATATAGTTGATATAGTAAGTGGATTCATTGCTTGAAGCAAGGACCAGGGTCTCGTCAGAGATTCGTGTGTGTGTTGAGGCGGTTCTTTTGACTTGGTCATTTGGAACGTGATATGAAGATAGTCTGAGTCCCCACGGATAGCGATCCGTTTGTGGCTAGGGCTGGTTGCGAGTATTGCATAAGATTCTTGTGTTTCAACTTGGTCTTGTGTGTACGAGTGATTGGTTTTAGGCCAAGTGGGAGATTGTTGGAATAGTGTCCTAAACCCAATCGGGTTGGACCGGATCCGACCGGGTCGGATCATTTCTACTATTTCTTTATGTTTATACATATATATAATGGCTTTTATTATGTTGTCATATATCTGTTCTTCTAAAGAACCAATTATGAATTGTTATATGATAGCGTCCTTAGTATTAAAGCGTGATAGAGAAACCATGATAGGCGATTATGGTTGATGAGATCTCTAATCATTTTAATAAGTTTGATACTTAAATGTCTCTAGGTCGATGTACTATTAAACAGGGCATTGATAGTATGAGCAAAGCTAGCACGTATTAGATGTCTTACGTCTTTAAGAGGCAGAGATAGATCTAAATCTATCGAAGTGTAGAGACACTTGGACCGTGCGTGGGCGTGTATTAGAGAATGCGACGTTAGATCGACCCACTTACACGAGATAAGTGTCACACTATGTGACGGTTGTGTAATTATCCTTAAGACCGAGTCTTCATGGCATCACGGTGTGGATTGTCATGCTTTGACACTATTGAGGTTTCCCCAGCCACGGGCGATCATGCGGTAGTGATTGGGTATGATCTTTGAAGCACGCGGAGTATACATGATTGGTCGTCCGGGAATCGCGTATCCTATGATTGGGATTGAATATCCGAAATGGCCTACTTATAAGGAATGTCTTACTCTCGTGAATCTTTGCAAAGTGGGAGTAAACGAGTTACTTCGAGAGAGCATGATATCCAGATTATAAGATACGGTCGTTGATGTTTTGACACTCGACTAACGATCGTATGGATATTATTACAAATGATAGGATTGTAAGTTACACGGTGGCTGTTTCACATGAAAGGTAGTAGTCATTGCATTTGACTCTTCCGATGATTGGGGGTCACGGTGTGTTGCTAGACGCTATCCCGTGATCGTTAGGTATGAAGGGCATTTTTCGTAATTTGCACTTTGTGTCTACGGCCAACATATTCGGAAGCCTATCAGGTCACACACATATGAACAACTAGTCGGATTAAATGTGGTTATAGATGATAACCAAATAAGGAAAGTTTATCTCGAGACTATAAAGGTTATAGTGGTAAATTAATATGGTGGTATTTATTTATTATGAATAAACTAAATACAAGATATTAATAATGTTATATTAATTAAAGAATATTCCGGAAGCCAATTTGTTGGTCAAAAGGCGCCACATTTAATGTGTATAAGATACACTTTGGATTGTCTGAATTTAATTAATGGTATTACTATATATTAATATTAGATATTAATATATATATATGTATTTGTGTACATGCGTGTGTGTGCATATATGTGATATGCATGTGCACTTGTGTAATAATTATATTTATATAGATTTATTTGTGTAATATATATGTGATATATACACGTGTGTAAATTGATTTATGGTAATAAAATAAAGATAGTCAATATTAGATATTGACAATATCTTAGGAATATTCAATATAAGATATTGACAATATCCTAGATTTATTTAATATGAGATATTGTAATAAATGAGATAAATCAATCAATTATATTTTCCTTATTTTGTTGGGAAAATGTTTTCTTCTCCACTCTAGAAGATGGCGCCACCTACACTATAAATAAGAGGTGGGTGTCAAGCTCTTTTGAACATCACAATTCCAAGAACTAATAGTTCTTGTGTAAAATAGAGAGCATCTATAGAGAGTTGAGAGAGAGGAAAAGGGCCGGTCTAGCAACCGGAGTTTTCCAATAGCAATCCATGATGGGATTCCGGCGGGTGTTCGTGTGGACTAGCGGTAGAGGCCGAACACTTGGGCGGCTCTATGCAGAACTACTCTCCTTAGGACGGTCAAAGCGTCGATCTTTTAGATCAACCAAGGTAACCACCGTCTTTAGCTTATTTGTTTATTGCTTAAACGAAGTCGATCCTGGTTAAAAGGAAATAAAATTTTAAATTCCGCTGCGTTCCCGCGTAGATTTCCTAACACCAGACGCCCGTCCGGGAACTTCCCTAGACAGACGCTCGTTCACGATTCTGAACGCCCGTCCGTCTATCTTTCTTGTTCTTCTCCTTTCTTCTCTTAGCTTGAATTCCAAGGTTAACTCTTTCATCAACCTCGACTTTTAGTCGGTGTTGACCTCTCTGTTGTCCTCCTGGTTTATGCAAACCGAGAAGCAAGAAAGGACCTCTCCTTTTTGATCCAGAACCGAACGGTCCATCCTAAGAAGAAGGCTTTTTCCGATCTAGACATCATGGTCGACCCGGTTCAAAATCCGAATCTAGTTCCTCCTAATCCCACCCTCCCAAATCAAAATCCGGACCCTCAAGCTCAATTGAATCGGCTCCTTCAACAAATACGATTGTTACAACAACAACAGAATCAACAAGTGGGCTACAAAACCAATTGCAACAACTCCATCAAGCCCAGCAAGCCCGGCTAAATCAGACCCCTATGCCCCTTATCTTAACCAAGACTTCTGGAGGGGCATAGACTATTCGACCTCCAGGATATGGGGCAAGTACATTTCGATCGAAGAATGGAGTGGTTGGAATGGTCCAAAATAGCTCCTTTCATGGCAATCGCTCAAGAAGATCCTCATGACTTCTTGTCCACTTTTGTTCAAATTTGCGAAGCCGGCCATTATCCGGTGTTGATTACGAGATTGTTAAGTCGAAACTTTTCCCGTTTGCTTTAAAAGGTGAAGCAAGCAGATGGTTCAAATCCTTACCCCATCACTCTCTCCATACCTGGGCCGATGTTAAAAGAGCCTTCGCTCTCAAATTCGCTTCACCTGGAGCGATAATGGGCCTTAAGCGTGATATAGCTAATTTTGAGCAATTAGAAGGAGAAAGCGTAGGAAAGGCACGGGAAAGGTTGAATTTGTTAATGAGGAAATGCCCTAACCATGGATACACTCGACATGAGCTCTAGAATTATTCTATCAGGGTGTTACTCAACCCAATAGAGATTATTTAGATTCCACGGCTCATGGATCTTTTTTAGGCGGAGGAGATGATGATCGCCTATAGGGTAGTGAAACAATTGCCAAGAACAACATGTGGTCAACCTCTACAGGAAGACCCATGTTGAGGAAGATAAGAGGAAATCATTTGCAAGCGATCCTGTGACACGAAGTTGGTTGCTCAAGTGGAAATGATAAACCAACAGATGGCTAATTTACAAATGCAAAGCGAATGGATCGGATCGGATATGAGTCTTTCCGGGAACGCAGGCGAGCAATGAGAACGGAGATGAAGTAAATGCGATAGGCAACCAGAATCAAACTTTTCGTAATCAAAATTCTGGTCAATCAATCTATAATCCAAACCGCAACTTTTCTGGAAATCCGCGAAATAGTTATTATACGCCACCTGGCGATCCAATTCAACCAGTCCTTCAACTCCAACAATCAAAGGCCCCAAGGCAATTGGGCTCAAACACAAAATCCACGACCCACCTCTATCTCTCAAAAGAAATTCGATGAGCTAGTAGATATGGTGCAAGCACTAGCCACCGGTCAAAAGGCGATAGAGAGCAGATTGGCGGATGGTCGATCAACAAGCAAGCGAGCCCCAAGGAAGGCGCCGAGTTACTGAGATAAAAATCCTAAGGCGAAGTAAGTGCACAGAATGCCA
This sequence comes from Gentiana macrophylla, assembly GCA_026214975.1. NCBI lineage: Eukaryota > Viridiplantae > Streptophyta > Magnoliopsida > Gentianales > Gentianaceae > Gentiana > Gentiana macrophylla. Next base: position 24,348,561 of record CM047810.1, on the reverse strand, counting down.
TCACACCGCGGTGGAATTATGGACAAGAGGAGGAGTTGAATGCGGTTACACTTAGAAGCGGAAAGAGAGTTGGACCCGAAAAGCTTTCGGGAAACGAGTAGCCCCTCCTGACGCCATGAGTTCAGGAGGGGATAAGCAGCAGAGACAAATACCAAGAAAGCGACGGTGAGCGAGAGTGAATGATAATGATTCTTCGGGGAAAGTGATGAGGATGTTGAAAAGAGTAGTCAGATGGCCGAACCCCTGACTAAAAAGAAAGTGAAAAGTTTGTCAGATGGAAGGATAAGGAGGATGAAGCCATTAAAAATCAAATTCCAATCAGTCATCCGAAAACCCTTCCTTATCCAAAGAAAGAAAAATGAGAATACTTTGAACTCTGATAAAACTTACGATGGAGTGAGGAAGCTGCTTAGAGAAACCATGGTGACTATGCCTCTTGCCGAAGTGTTAACTGAGATGCCTAAATGCTCCAAGTTTTTGGCGCCGTTGCCGGGGAAGTGCTAAACGAAGAATGCTCGGCAATTTCTCAGAGCATTGCAATAAAGCGTGGTGACCCGGACGACCTTCAATCTCTTGCATGATCGAAGGCCGCGACGTTCCACAATGTCTTATCGCGACTACGGTGCCTCTGTTAATGTGATGCCTTTGAACATCCGCAAAAGCCTCGGGTTGGACAAAAGGCTAAGGGAGCGCCCGTCTCTCTTGGTTGGTGGACAAATCTAGCCGTTTAGCGGCCGGTTGCGTTAACAATGTCCTTACCCATGTTAAACAATTGGTGTTTCCAACCGACCAGGTTATATTGGACTACCAATCGACAAGGAAATGCCCACGATCCTAGAGCGGCCTTTCTTGGACACCGCCGCCGCCACCATTGACTTCCACACTGGCCAAATTACCTTGAGAATAGGAGACACTTCCATTTCCATCGAGCAAGGTAAAGTTCGAAGAATCCCCAATTCGGGAATTTCATTCATTGAAGCAATTTATGGGGATGAATCGACACGATGAAGAGCTCTCAGAGACAGAAGCCCTGGATGTCATAAATCACGAAGAAGAAGAAAACAAGCTGTTCAAGAGCCATAGTCCGTAGAAAATTTGTCTCAACAACTTATGCGATCTTGAGCCTATAAGTGAGCAGAAAATTTGGGACATTCCAGGGATGAGCGGTGGTGATCTGAAGGAGCTCAATCAGGCGGACTTTAACCTTGAAGAAGAGGAAATTTTAATGGGAAAATTTGGGATGAAATCGAATTCGGAAAGAAGCTACCCATTGGGAGTTGGATGATTGGGAGCAACTTGCGAGATGAACTTGAAGAAGAAGAGCTTAAGAAGATGATTGCACATCGCAAAGGAAAACGGAAGGCGGATGGGAGATCCTTTTGATGGCGTTATTCAATACCTCTCAGGATAACACCCAGGAAAATGAAGTGTTCTTGACCAACGGTCCTCACTCAAAAAAGAAAGAGGTGGTCCGTTAAAATCGAGTATCGACCAACCACCTGTGACTTAGAGTTGAAACCACTTCGCAAAGATCTAAAATACATCTTTACGAAAGGCGGCGATAAGTTGCCTCTAATCATCTCATCTAAACTCGAGCCTGAGCAAAGAGGCGGAATTGATCAAAGTCTTTGGAGAAACATATCCTCGCGTTCGGATGGCGGTGGGCGATATCGGAGAATCGGCCCGGATGTATGCATGCATAAAATCGAACGGAGGAAGGAGAGCGAAAAGGTCTCGACAACCGCAAAGAAGGTTGAATCCGCATATGCGGGAGGTTGTCAAAAAGGAGATCATCAAATGGCTTGATATGGGGATTATTTATGCCATCGCCGGCGGTGAGTGGGTTAGCCCTACTCAAGTTGTGCCAAAGAAGGGGTATTACCGTGAAAAAAATGAAAAAGGGAGGAAATTGCTTTACGTCTTGTGGATGGTTATAGAGTTTGCATTGATTATCGCAGATTGAACGAAGTCAACGCAAAAGATCATTTCCCTTACCCTTCATTGACCAACTAATTGAAAGGCGAGTGGTCACAAATATTATTGTTTTTCGATGGATATTCAGGTACTTCCGAGATAGCCATCGATCCTAATGACCAGGAAAAGACCACGTTTACGTGTCCATCCGGCACTTTTGCCTTCCGCAGAATGCCATTCGGCCTATGCAATGCACCCGCGACTTTTCAACGGTGCATGTTAGCCATTTTGATGGACTAGTGGAACAATGCATGGAGGTCTTCATGGATGACTTCTCGATCTATGGCGGCGATTTTGATGAGATCTTAAAGAATCTAGATATGGTCCTCCAAATGATGTGTTGAGAAAAATTTGGTGCTTAACGGGAGAAATGCCATTTTCTAGTTGTGAAGGGATTGTTTTGGGACACAAGTCGCCCAAAGTATCATACAGTGGATAGGGCTAAAGTGGAGGCCATTGAGAAAATGTCGTATCCAAAGACAGATTAAGGAGGTACGAGGATTCACGGGACATGTAGGCTTTTATCGGCGATTTATTAAAGATTTTTCGACAATAGCAAAGCCGCTTATCCAACTCGCTTAAAGAGGAAGTAGAGTTCGTGTTTGATGATGCGTGTAAGGAAGCTTTCAAATGCTTAAAGGATAAGTTAACCAAAGTGCCCCCATTTTGATCGCGCCCGACTGGACTAAACCTTTCGAACTCATGTGCGATGCCTCTAACTACGCTATAGGCGCAGTTCTAGGGCAGAGGATTGATAAGAAGTTCAGACCAATCTACTATGCGAGCCGAACTTTGAACCCGGCTCGGTGTAACTACACACTACTACAGAGAAAGAATTCTAGCGATCGTTGCGCTTATGGATAAGTTTCAAGTTACCTTCTTGGGTCTCGAGTCGTGGTTTGGACAGATCATGCCAAGATTACGCTACCTCATGGAAAAAACAGATGCTAAACCAAGGTTACTGAGATGGATCCTGATTCTCCAGGAATTTGACCTTGAAATTAAGGATAAGAAAGGTAGCGAAAATGTTGTAGCTGATCACTTATCTCGCTTAGTGAACGAGGGTGACGAAAATCCTAAGGAAATAGGCATTGACTTTCCGACTGAGCAGTTAATGAGACTAGAGAATGTGAGGCCGTGGTATGCTGATTACGTCAATTACTTAGCGACTGGGCATTTAGAAGAGATGACGTATCAGGAAAAGAAGAAGTTTTTCAGTGACTTGAAGTATCTCGTATGGGAGGATCCACATTTGTTTAAAGTCTGCAAAGACGGGTTGCTTAGAAGGTGTGTTCCGGAGCATGAACAACTGGATATCTTAGAGCAATGTCATAGTGGTCCTGCTGGTGGACACTACGGAGCACCAAAGACTGTTGCGAAAATCCTTCAAGCTGGATTTTACTGGCCCACTCTGTTCAAAGACGCTGAAACCTTTTGCAAAGGCTGTGATAGATGTCAAAGAGTAGGAGGCTCGGTAATAGGATGGAGATGCCTCGAGGCCTATCTTGGAATGTGAAGTCTTCGACGTGTGGGGCATCGATTTCATGGGACCCTTCCCATCATCGTGCGGCAATAAATATATCCTAGTCTGCGTTGACTATGTTTCCAAATGGGTAGAGGCTATAGCCACCCAAACCAATGATCATAAAGTTGTAAAGAAATTCTTGCAAAAGCATATCTTTACTAGATTTGGTCATCCCTGAGCCCTTATCGGTGATGAAGGTTCGCACTTCAGTAATGCACCATTTGGATAAAATTCTTGAGAGATATGGTGTCAAGCATAGAATTGGTACACCATACCACCCCCCAAACCAAAGTGGCCAAGTCGAAGTAAGCAAAGAAGTCTAAAGCGGATTTTGGAGAAAACGGTGAATTCGAATAGATCCAACCGAGTCCGAAGTTGGACGACGCACTGGGCTTATCGTATCTGCTCAAGACCCCTATGGGTACGTCGCCTTTCAAATGGTTTACGGCAAGGCATGCCACCTACCGATGATTTGGAGCACAAAGCTTCATCGGGCTATTAAATACTTGAACTTCGATAGCCGGCTCGTGGCGAGAAAAGATTACCGCGAATCGCATGAGCTCGATGAATTCGGACTCGGGGCCTACGAGAATGCCAAAGCCGAGCAAGGAAAGAACGAAGCGCTCCATGATGCTAAAATAAAGGACAGAGATTTCAAAGTAGGAGAGATGGCTTTACTTTACAACACCGCATTACATCCGTTTGTTTGGCAAGCTTAAGTCCGAGATGGTCGGACCCTTTGAAATTGTCGAAGTTCATCCGGGAGGAGCGATTTCCTTGAAAGTACAGCGGTCAACCTTTTAAAGTGAACGGTCATAGGTTGAAAAAGTATTTTGGCCAACCTGCCAAGTACCCGAGGTCATATACTTTCAAAAGTTGGTTGGCGTGCACGATGTCTTTGATTGTGATGAGATTCCATCCGAATTCTTTGCTTGAATGATGACATCCTTACCCTTACGAAGCTTCTACCATGATTCCCCGCACCTCTCATTCTCTGGTGCCACATGTAGGCAAAGTTGAGACGAAGACGAAAGTCGTTCCTTGTCTGGAAAGCCAAGTTAAAGAACTTGGTAGGGCACTTCACTTGTGGCGGTTGTGGTCAAACCTCGGTCCTTCCTCTGATCCTGCTGATGAGGTGGCCGCGTTTAAACCAAAGTGGCCCGACCCGGGTTGACTTTGAAGAGTATGTCAAGCTAATGACATTAAAAGAGCGCTCCTAGGAGGCAACCTAGTTTTGTTTTCTTTCCTTTTAGGTTAGTTATTTATAGAAGTAGTGCCTTGGTTGTTTGAGTGAGATGTTTATTCCGTTTACGTGCTGCTGAATGTCTTGTCTGCTCATTTACCCCTTGTACCCCGAGATTATATGGTATGTCGAGTGTTGCGATACTTTTGAGCGAGGTTCCCAAGTTTTTTTGTCCAGTGTTGTCTATTCGAGTTGTCGCGGTACATTCATGCTTCGGCCTGACCTCTGCCAACTTTCATCTGACAACCACTGTTGAAACCAGCTAAGTTTCTTCTTCTTTTATTTGCACATTCTGAGGACATACTGTGATTTAAGTGTGGGGGGGTAACATGGGTATGTTTTCATGCTATATCTGGTAATATGAGTTAATTTCGAGCAAATTTAAAATTTTTAAATCTCGAGCATGTGATTGAAACTAAATGCTTGCTAGTTGTAGTTTTCTAACGATGATAGTATGTGACTTAGTGAGATAATTATAGCATGTCTTTACTTTTATGGAGATAGTATTCCTTTTGCACTCACGAAAGCCTTTGATATTGAAGCAAGATGTTAGACCTATATCCTTTTCATTATTTTGATGAGTTATCTTAGGAAGGTCAATTATAGTGACACCTTAGTTAGACCGCGTCTTTGTGAATATCATAAAGTTTGAATGTGATAAGTGAGATGTAACTTATGACTTTGAAAAGTGAATAAATAAAGTGAGTAAGCAATTATTAATAAATACGTTTGTCGAAAGCTGGTTAATGATTTGAGTGAGGTAGGGTATACCACGTATGTCCTATACCACTATGATGACCGAAGCTCACGATACGATCGGTTTATAGCTACCTTATGATTTGAGTAGGTAGGGATTATCGCGAAATGTCCTACTCTACTATGACGGGTAAGAGCTTATTCGATATCTTATTGAATTTGAAAATTTTGAAAAACGATGAATAAGAATAAAAATAGAGTGAAGTCTTTGTTATCATGGATCTTATACCCAGTAGAACCGCATGATATGTTGTAGGGATTATCCTACTGAGTGCGTGGGAAGGCTTTGAGTGGAGCTATTACTGGCTATACCTAGGATAGTCATTGAAGTTTTTGAGAGGATATTTCTTCGAAAGGCTTGTTAAATTTGAGAATGGCTTGTCACACATACACTGAATCTATCTCTGTGATGGTATTGTAGGCTATAATTGTTGTATCTTTTGTTACGTGAGTTAGAGATCTATGTGGGATGCATGAAAGTTGAGCTATAGTTTTGATTGTTTTGTCCGGGACGAACAAAGGTTTAAGTGTGGGGGAGTTGTTCTCGGTGAAATTTATGGTTTTTATCGCATTATTAGAGAACAATATCTTTCAGTATTTTGGTAATTTTAGAGGAAATTATGTGTTTAAGGCTTGAATTTGAATAATGGGTTTAAAAGTATTAAAAGTGTAATTTGGGCGCTTTTATGTGTTAAATTTATTGAATTATTATTATTTGGGGATGACTACATGTTTTTCATGTTTTATCTATTATGTAGATGCTTAATTTCGAGTGCATAAAGAGGATAAATGAGGCTCAATTCGAATTATAAGAGATAAATATGGAATTGGCTTGAAGAAGAATGGATAACTATGAAGAAATCCGATCCTCAGCATATTGGACGGGCGCCCACCGATCGAGCAGCGTCAGGAGTGAAGCGCGTCCATGAAGCGTCCAGAGTCATATTTTACATACAGAGTCTCCAGACGCAAGTTGAACGAGCGTCTGAATCTCCGTCCAAAAAAGCTGAACGAGCGTCCACCCCTTTGGACGGGCGTCCAGTGCCGACTTAACCCTAGCCGACCTAAAATCCTATAAATAGCAGCGTGTATTAAACCCTAGGGGACATCCCATACGCATCATTCACTCATAATAAACCTAGCGACCGCATTATTCAAAGAGGAGAGTCAAAGATGTATCTCTCCATTCCAATGATTATGTCTAACAACATGATTGTTGGCTAAACGCATAGCAGTGGAACAACCGGAGGATATCACATCAACGTCATCACAACCATGATTCGTTAGTTTATCTTTAGTTATGATTTTGAATACTTTGTTTTATTTATCGTTTGAATCCCGATTTATTGGTTAAGAGTTTCATTAGATAGGAATGTCAATGAACCTCTATGTTGTTTGAATTTTTATGGAAATATAATTCAACAATAGTTTTTAATTCAATCGATACAATTGATGATGTTTTGAGGAATCATATATCGTTAGTTGGGCATTACAATTTGGGAACAAATTGTTGATCTTATGATGAATGTTATTTGTTTTTTCTTGGAAAAGTAAACAAACCCTAGAAATTGATCTAAAGGAATTTAGTCGGTTTCGTGATTGATCATACCAATAAAAGCGTATTCGAATCATAAAGCTGGTTGTTTGATTGTTGAGTGATAGATTCTAGGTGTTTCTCTGTCTCCCTTTATAATTTGATACAAAAATCGTTTGCTTCAACGTTAGTTTTAAGTTCTAGTTTTACAAACCCTAGTTTTCTCGCACTTTTCATTCGTTGTCGTTTCATAGTCAGACGCTCGTCCGCAATGCCAGCGCCCGTCCATCCTCTCTTTTTTCTGATTTTCTGCTTGTTTTTATTTCTGTTTTCTGTTTTAGTTCTTAGATTCGTGACATAACCGACTTAGGAGTTATATCTTAATCTGACAACTGTACGATTCCCTTAGGACGACTCGGTAACACCCTATACTACGATCCTTATACTTGGGGTGTTCCGGTAAAATAAATTTAAAACAAGTTTTATCGAACATTAAGACATAATGGATTTCGTAACTCGGGTTAAGCATTTTCAGTCAAGCGAGGACAATCCATAATGCCTCAAGTAACGCCGTCAAGCCCAAGTTTTGGAGCGTTACATGTGGTATCAGAGCCGACTCTCAGGCGAGTCTAAATGCCACAAAACTAGAGATGGTGGGGGTCACCTCTCGATACTTATGGTAGGATCCTGACGATGACGCGTCTTTCTTAAGAGGGAGAATGTAATATCTCACGTCCAAAATTGAGAGAAAACTTATTAAGATATAATATTGAGACATAATGAATTTAGTAACTCGGGTTAATCAATTTACGCCAGACGAGGACGATAAGCCTGAGTAGTTACCTAATCCATTTCAGGGGCATTACATCTTCACATATAAACATCATGCAAAAAAGTTTCATCAAAAGACCATTGTATTTTATTACAAAACTTAGGAAAGCTCTAATTATTTACTACACATTCGAAGTTTCAACATAAAGCCTATAAAGCTATTACAAGAGTTCTACATCCTTTTATTCTTGACTAAATTTTCATCCAGCCAATGGTCGGGTAGGAAGAATATGAATCTTGCATCTTGTGCCTTACTTGTTTATATTTATCTATACACACTCGATCACTTTTTGTGTTAGAGAGGCTATCGGTGTATATTATCATCATATATTCATCATGCATATAATTAAACGATAATTATGTCCTAACATAACTTTACAAGGGGTGTTTATGACATTTTGACTCAAATTTTGTAGCCGAATCATTTTTGGTAAAGTCGGGGTGATAATAGCAAACACATGCTTGATAATGTTGCTTGTAATAAGATATGTGGAAAGGGCCTTGGTGACTATCTCCAATGGTGATATTTCAAATATCACTCTAAATACATTTTTTTTCGTTCCGGTTATACTTTTTCATTATTTAAAAAAAACCATTCACTTCATTAAGTACACTTAATAAACCACTCCAAAATCCAAATTTTCAGTTAACAAACCTAAACTATTTTCCCTCTACCTACCTTCTATTTTTCCATCGTAATTCAAATAAATTATTTTATATCGTGTATTACAAAATATTTTATATTTTAAACGTGAAAAATATCATTCTACTTTGTTGTTGTTGTTGATGTTGTTTTTTTAAATAGAATGGACTTTCTGGGTTTACGAATAATTATCATCACCACAGATAAATTGTCATGAAAAAAATAGTACTTAAATGAAAGAAAATGATACATAAAACAAATAGTTGAGAGAAAAAATAAAAAAAGAGAGATGAGAGAGAAGAAATGAATTGCGGTACTTTTTACCCCAAAGGTAACTTCAATTCACAAGTGAGACTTCAATGAATTTGGCAGAAATTGGAAAATCAGGTTGTGTCAGACATTTAACTTGCAAATCAGGTCATGCATTTTCTGACAATAAAAATCAGGTAAACGTAAGGTTCCTTACGTTTAAACGTAAGGAATCCTTATTGCTGTAAACGTAGGTTCCTTACGTTCAATAAATTAGTAGTTACAATAAATGTCTATTTCACGTTTAAGCGTGAGTTAGAAACGCATTTCTACATGTTTAAGCGCATTGTTTCTACGTTTACAAAGCAATTATCTACGTTTGGAAGTGGTAGATGGCAATTAATGTTGTTGTAAGGTATTTGTTCAATATACATCACATTAACGGGCTATTTTTCTCATTCCTTCAGAGTCTTTCATGTTAATATAAATTTTCTAACCACTTCTTCATCTTTCAAGTCCATTTCTTCATCATTCAAGTGCTCAAATGGGTAAGTTTTTGCTATGTAATTTGTCTTAATTCAAGTGCTCAATGTGATTATGTTATTTATGCTAGTAATGAAATGTACTTAAATTAAATGTGTGTTTTTAGTAGGTTGTTTATGTAATGTTTATACATTTAAGTAGTGTGTTTAAGTCTTTTCTTAGTGTTATTGTATAGAGTTTAATTACTAGGGTTTAGTGTAAGTAATGATATGTATTTAACCGAAATGTGTGTTTTAAGTAGTGATTATGTTATTTATATTGTAGTAATGATTTGTATTTATCGAAATGTGTGTTTTAAGTAGTGATTATGTTATTTATATTGTAGTTATGATATGTATTTAACCGAAATGTGTGTTTTAAGTAGGTTGTTTATGTAATGTTTATACATCTAAGTAGTGTGTTTAAGTCTTTGGTATTGTTCGATTGTAGTAAACTTTGGTATTGTTGATTTGATATTGTAGTTTATACACTTGGCGGCTCATTAATATCCGCTTCAGGGATGCCCCTATCTAGCATCAACTCCCTATCAACTTCCCTTGCAGCCAGATATCCTATAACACGGCTCTGCAAACAATGTATAATTCATTAGAATTAACAATAACAAAATGTTTAACCATACCGGATATAATTAAAAGAAAATGTTTATTAAGCTTATTACCTTGCTTGCCTTCGCCAACAACCCCTTCCACTGCGGAGGGGTAGTCTTGCAACTCCATCTCATCATCCGAGGAGCCGATCGGGAGCTCACGAGGGTGGCAAAGAATAGTCGGAACGGTAATGTCTGGAGGGTCTCGTAAGGCCAAAAGCGTAAGGCATGTATAACCCCTTGTATCGTCACCGCGCTTACGGACTTTCCTTGTATGTATTCATCATGTGACATATCTTTTATATAAGTCGATCCCACAACCAAGTACCTATGGAAAGTCATTTACGCCTTCTACATTCTCGACCAAATAGAAGGTCTCACGAGGTACCTTAGTAGTCTCATCATGACCCATCATAATCCCGTGAATAAAGTAGACTAAACCTACACGGTAGAGAACTTCAGGATGCTCACCTCATCCAATAACCATCTCTCAATATCCGGTATGATGATCGGTTTAGGTCGAGGATGATGGATGTGGCCGTATGTCCCATCGACCAAAACACGGAATAACGTTCGGGAGCTTCCGGAGATCACCAACCCTAAACCGGTAATCATGAAAAACTCCCGCCACCGAACTTCGCGATCGTCTCACCAAATCTAAAATGAAGCTCACCGGGCAAATTCGGATAAGCAACCAACGAAACATACATATTGCAAAACTTTGGCGGAAAAGCGCGGTGCTCGTACATTTCAATGAATTCTCGAAAAACCCCACCTCTCAATGTTCCTCAAATCCGATCCTTACCATTGTGAATGTCAAGAAGATCCGGAGCTTGGTCTTTTTCCTCTAAAAGTCCATGTCAAATTTTCCTTTACTTTGTAGACATCAGTTCCATGAGGCCAATCAAGCTGTTAACAAATAGCATTGTTTCAAGTCAATCACACACATATACTAGTCAATCACAAGGTTTATACACTAACATTGTGAAGTAAATCAACTATATAGTACATCTACTACCAAAGAAGAAATAACAGAGCTACCAATACCTAAATGATTAATGTAAGTGTAAGTGTGATCAATATTTCCAATAACAATGGTCTCTGAAAAACAGAGCCATTTTTAGTACCATTTTGGGTAGGAACAGCACCCATATGCACGATCAAACCATCAATCTCACCATCAAGCCTCAATCAATCTCAACATAAACATATACATGAAAAAATGCATAGTAACACCATACTCATACGCTATCAACTTCCATGTCCCAAATGTAAACTTACCTAGCCACAAATTGCATGTTTTTATCAAATTACAATCAAGACTAACCTAAATCTGCATAAACTGGAAAAATCTGCATACAAAAATACAAAAGAGGACTAAAGAGCAGTTTTCTACGTCCAGACGTAGAAAAATCAGCCTAAACACAGAAAATACAGTTTAATCGTTTTCTTCAAAATAACTCCCTTACTTCAACCCACATAAAGAAAAATCAGGCTAATCCCCTCTATCAGTCAACAATATCAGGCTAATCACCACAAGGCCAACAAATATCAGGCTAATCACCACTACAAAACACTAAAAATTGGAAAATATATAGAACATAATTTAGGAAACAATATAACAATAAAACGTTTTAAATGCATCATAAGGGGAAACACTTACACTTTCTATATTGCTTTGATCCATTATGCTTGAGAGCAGAGGTGGCAGGTGCAAAATCGCCGTCCAGACGTAAAAGAACTGATGAGAAACGTAGGGATTAGAATGTTTGGAAGGGAGAGAAGAGAGAGAGAGTTATTCAAAATATTTCAGGAACTTACGTTTAAACGTAAGTTCCCTAGGTTGAGTGTTTTTAGGTTATGTGAATTCTTTACGTTTAAACGTAAGAACGCTTACGCTTCGTTCGAATTTCCACGTCGAGAAAAGCGACGACGCGATTTTTTGAAGTGTCGCGCTCGACACAACCTAATTTTCCAATTTCTGGAATTTGGAGGTGCATTGTGCTATCAATTGTCCATTGTGATAATAAAGTGGGTAAAGTTTACTTTAAAAAGGCTTTGGAGTATGCACTTAAGAGTCCATTGGAGACGACGGTCTAGGACCTGTGCAATCTTAAAGACGTGAATAATGTTGTCTTGCTTGCAAAGTTAGGAGGGAAGAATGTTGCCTAATCCTCATACGCTCTCTCGATACGTATTCTTTAAAGAAGAGATTTGGTTGCATTTTTCTAAAACAAAAACCTTACTATTTTAGGGATTCTCAAAATTGGAGAGGAATTTTGTATAGTGTGGTGCGAGGTGGGAATGGGATTCGACTAAAATGACTTGGGTGTATGTGGGAGCACTCTAACAATATTCTCTGTCTAGACTGCATATTATTCGACTAAAATGACCACCATTTTTGATATGGTTGAAATCTCTATGGTCCTATGTGAAAGGGATATAGCTAGTTTGCTTTTTTTTTGCTTTAATCCCTTTTGTATAATAAGAGACTCTACGTTATCTTGGGCGTAATCATATTGTAAACTTTAGGGAGTAACTCTATGTATAATAAATGTATACAATTTATATAAATATATATTATAGGAGCATTCAAAATGGGAGGAGGTATTAAAAAAGGAGCTTGTTTTTTCAAGCATATGAAACTTCATTCAAGATTTGAATCGGAAAATGATATGTCTTAGACTACACTTATGTGTAGAATAAGACAAACCACTATACACGCCACAGCGCTTTGATTAAAGTAATCAATTATTTTTTGTGATGGAATTAAAATGGAATATATGATGTTAATTGCGTTGTGTAAGATATTGTGGTTGAAAAAATAGTGGATGTATCACTACTCATTTGAATCCAAGCAATTCCAAGAATTTAAAATTTCAAGCAGCTTTTACGGACATTCACTTGTTTATAAAATCAAATCAGAAACATTAATTTAATAACAAGTAATTTTCAACCACGATATTATTCCAAGATTGATTTGGTCCGCTTGAAAAATTCTTCCTCATTGTTCCATTGCCTTCTAACACCACCCCCTATGTTGGTCCCCCAACTAAAAGAATAACCAAATGCTACCCTTTCGAAACAACGGCATTAGATTCCCTCCACTAAACTACGCATCTTTATGTGACTTTGACCTGCTACAACAACAACAACAACAAAAAAAACGACCACCCCAAATCATTGTCAGATTTATTAATTCATACGAGTCTCGAAAATTGATTAATTGTCTTATAATAAGAGTATATATATATTAAACACGACGAGTAATTACCTCTTATAGTCTTAAGATCACTTTATCAGCAGATGCTAATCCAGTGTTGTTGATATTTGCTGAAAATCGAAACGAAACATGTATTGTATATGAGATTGAAATCGAGAACAAAAACAACGCACGAAAACATGTCAAGACTTGTGCTTACGGCTTATAGAGGGCGATTTGGATACGAAAAAAGCAGTTCCAATGACAATGTAGCACAGCAAAAGAGTGAATCCTTTCATGTAATGAGATGATCCATCCTGTAACATTTGCAAATCAGAATACCATGTATGTCAGCTATATATATGAATATATATTTACAGTTTTACATGATGTAAATCATATGAGAAATTACATAAATTTACCTGTAAAGTGAAGGCTGTGATTATGATTGATACAGCAAGACAACCAGTTTCGACGAGATTAAAGTCGAGATCCATACGGATGCCCATGATCCAAGCAACGATTACACATAAAGGTATCTAATACACAACAAAATGAAGAATATTTAAGGTAAATGATTGATGTAAAAAATAATTGTTAATTAAACACTCTTTTATTTCCTTGTCATCAAGTATATATATATATACTAGCCCATTTTCAGAAACCAGATTCTTGAATATTAATTACACTTTAGTTTTATGGCAGTGCAAAATTAGGCTTTTTCGTTGAAACCATCAAAAAATTCATTTTATGAATCTAGATAGAAATAAGATTCTTACCACAAACATGGAAATTTGAGTTGCTGATCCAAGAGCGACGCCTAACGTTATATCCTGCATAAGGGGTTAATAAATTAAATTAAATTATTTCAAGTGAAGTGAGTATTGTAAACAAGCTGAGATTTTATTAGTATAAGTTAATTAGGGGAGAGAAACGTTAATTCGTTTGATTAATTTACCAGTTTATTTTTGAAGGCAAAGATGATAGCCCCAGCATGTTCAGCTGCATTCCCAACAATTGGTAGTAGAATCAAACTGATGAAGCTCACCGACAGACCCCAGGACACCGATGCTTCCTGTATATACATACATACCCGAAAGTATAATTAACTACTTAATTTTTAAACCATGTAATATAATCACATTTGCTAAGATCACATGTCTATTATATTAAAATTAGAAATCAATTAAATAACGAATTAATTAAGGTTTTAATTAGTACTAGTAATTAATTAAGTACCTCAATCGTGCCAACGACGAATTCTGACAAAAGAGCAATGACACCAGTCATACCAACTAACCAAGCAAAGGCACTCCAAAATCCAAGAACTGGTGTTTCTTCTGCTTCCCCGTCTTCATCTTCACTCTGATAATTAATTACAATTTCCATTTAAACAAAATATAATTTTTACACCACTTTTTTTTTATTTTTATAATCAAGAATGTAATGTAAGTGTAAATCGGTAAGTAATTAATAAGGACCTCTTGTGCTTCAAATAATTGCCTGTGAGTCCACAACTGGAAGACAAGGTATGCGAAATAGGCAACGAGCATTATGATACAGCTTGCTCTCGATAATTGTAACGTCGCTTTAGCAACCGAATCATCTGATTCCCCGGTTGCACCGTATCTGTACATTAATGGCAAAGCTTGGCACAGCAATCCCAACAATAAGAGCTGGGAGTTCACATCAGCTTGTCTCTGTTCATTTATATCAACAGCTCATTAGTCATTAATTCTCGGGCTACAGACTTCAGAGTCTTTATTGCATCAGACAGTTATCGAATAATGATTAGCCTAGCTACGTACCCTGTCGAATTTCTGTTCCTTGTTTAGGTTGGCGAGGCCGCCGCATAGAAGAGAAGTTCCGAGCACCAAAAGAAGGTTTGAGAGTACAGAACCTAAAAGGGAGTATTTTACTACATCCACTTTGTGCTGGATTAGTGCAAATATTGCTATGATTAACTCTGTTGCATTTCCACATGTTGCATTAAGAAGCCCTCCAACTGCAACAACAACCACAAATCCAAATCATTTAAACATTAATTTATGTAAAATAATTCAGAAATTGTATGTTTGCATTAGGTCCTTGACTCAATGTAGTTGATTATTAATCAATTTTAAATATTGATATCATGATGTTGAACTTTACTTTGATTGTATAATGAAAAATCCGAATAGTGTTAGTTTCACGACAAATTGTCATAGAATTTGCCACCCACAAGCATTCAGTTTCATGGTTCAAAAAGTCAACAACATTATCTACATCGTTATCTAAACACTATTTAGAAACACGATATATGTCAAATCGGTCAACACTTGAAGAACATGTTGCTATGAATTGACACTAGAGGATTACGCGTTTCATGACATTATAGTAAAATGTTGTATAAAAATCTCTCATGAAATTGACAGGCATAAAGCTTGCAAACAGACAAATACATGTGCAAAGTTCATGCAATTATGATATAGGTGGTGGGCAAATGGCAATGGGGCATGGTGGAAATGGAAGTATCTAATTAAAGGAAACATTGAATTATTTACCTGTTGGACCAGTATAGAGAGCCAATTGCCTGCAATTGACAAATAAATCCAAAAAAAAAAGAGAAATTAAATGAAAATTCTCACATAATTAAAGGTTAAAACCAACAAGAAAATTAATAAAGGATTAAAGGGAAACATTCAACTTAAACTGTACATTAAACCCCTTACTCTGTAAGAAAGCTAACACGTTCTGCAAGTGGTGTTAGTCCTAGCAAGCTCAACACAAACACCCATGGCTGTTTCAAAAGACAACAATTACTCCAATTATGTCTACTGCAATAATTTATGGACGTTTTCAGTGTCATCACACCTAAAACAGTCACAGAAGTCGATTCTAAAGCTGATTATGTGTTATTAACATGTCATCACACCAAAAACAGTCAGAAAAATCGATTCTTTCTAAAGCTGATTAATCAATTGTAGAAAAAGGCTTGATTCTAACCTCTATAATCAAAGTAAAAAAACTTACCTTTCCAAAATTGCAGTAGTGAGCAACAATGGCCAACGGTACACCAAGAAACAGAACAGAAAGCTTGGTTCCCAGAAAGATTTCTTGAAGATTAGCCAAAAACTTCCTAAGGAAACTCCATGGAACTTTAGAGACAAGGGAAATATCAGATTTCTTCCTCAGAGAAGATGATGACATGTTATGAGCAGTCCTGTGACCATGTCCATGGCCATGGTCATGTCTCATCTCCTTGCTTAAAGGCCTCACGTTTCCATTTTCCAATAGCCATGCTTCTGCAGTACCATTACCACCTCCAGATGCCATGCTTTAATTTCTTTTTTTTTTCTTCGATAATTTTAATGAAAACTTTTTGTTGTCTCTAAACCTCGTAGTTGTCGATGAAAATGTACAGTCTACGGATACCTGAAAAGAGTTTATATATATAGCAGTAAAGTTTGTCGTGATGGCGACCTTGTTTCAAGCATTCACAAAACAAGATAACTGAAATTAATATACTTCCAAAAAATGGGAAACTTCTCCGAAGCTTCAGTTTTGTTTCAGTTTCGGGTATGGATACATACACTTCATATATATCAAAATTCACGGTCTTATTACCATTGATAATTGTGGAACCTACCTATTTCAATAAATCAAGCATTCGTTTTAATCCATGGAAATTAAGGTATTAACTGATACTACATAATTAGATATACGAAAGTGTATTTATCATTTTCCTTTAAATTGATTAGGTTTTCTATGTCAATTTCAATGATTGATAAAATCCAAAACAAAATTGTGCCAATTAAAGGGATTCTAACAAGATGTAAGACTTATTTATTAATTTAGGTTTCATTACTATCAATAACAACACAATTTTGCACAAGTACATTAATTTTTGTCATAATCAATCGAGTAACAACGCTAATTTCACAATAACATAACATCAACACTTTTATGGAGTTTATCATGATATATTTATCTGAACAGGAAATCAAATATAAAGCTTCTCAAATTCCTGCCAGATTATGGCTTCTATCTCACTACTCACATGGGGCATTTTTTATTTTATTTTTCCAATTCTTTTCAAAAGTAAAAAATAAAATAAAATTGGGGGGCCTGTTTATTAACTGCAAATAAAAAAACCTAAACTAAACAGATGACGAGATTGAAACAGTGTTGTTCACTTGGTCAGAATATTTTGCAATTCAACGTTATTATTATTAAAGTAAATAGGCATATATATATATATATATATATATATATATATATATATATATATATCGTAAAGAACAACAAGGGGGAAAATGGCAACCTTTGGAGCTTTAACAACCAAACAAATCATGAAAATGAAAAAGAGATAAACAATTGAATTACCTTCGACCACAATTTGTCTGTGGTAGTAATTTATTGAAAGCGGCAGCTCCAGTCTGCAAATATGGCGTCGTATTTGGGCGCCCACTGCAAAATAACAAAACCACACAATTCGATTTTGCTTTAAAATATTATTTGGAATTTAGTAAAAAATAAAAGGGAAATATGGAAAGGAATGTTTCTGTACGGTTCGTGTACGAGCCGTGTGTACGAAACTTCCAGGAAACTTCCACATTTTGGTGAGGTCCCATGACTCCCATGCCGCATTAAATAACCTTTTTTTTTTTTTTTTTTTTTCACTTTTTCTTTAGTACCTTTTTTTAGTTACCCTCCCCTTTTTTTTTTTTTGACAAAACGTATAAAAAAAAATGTTATTTGTTATTATTATTACATGTTATAACTTGTGTTATAAATATAACACGTAGTATGTGGATGTTCATCGGATAATATACACCCTGAATATATGATATGATCGACGGATGTTGTTACACCATAAAACAACGTGTAATATATCGTATTAATCGGTGCTGCAGTTGGATAATCTCGAAAAGAGATAAGGTTAGCCGCCATATTAGTTGGCAATCCAATCCTAGTCTATGTTTATAGAAATTGCACATGCGATTCGGATTCGATACGGTTAATGAGCCTTATCGAAACCGAAACCAAAATTTTTAGGTTAATTGAAATTCGATCATCAAACCGAAGTTGTTTTGTTTTAGATAACCGAATTGAACCGAAACGAAATATATGGTTTGGTTCGGTTCGGTTAACCGAAAATTGAAATAAAAATAACAATTATATTCGGTTATAAGCGGTTTGATTTTTATTTCGTACTGCGGTTCGTTTTTATGCAATTTTTCATACACGCTTATAATGTTGTGGTTGTGAAAACTAGTTATACAAGTTAATTATAGACATTTCAGTTACAATTTTCTATTCAATTTCGGTTAACCCTTTGGATTTTTATTCGGTTCGGTTACGGATAATTTATAGAGTTATCCGTAACCGAATCGAAAATTTCGGTTTCTCTAAAATACTAACCGACACCGAACTGAAAGAAGTTATTAACCAAACCGAATTGAACCAAATGACCTCGGTTCGATTTGGTTTTCGGATAATCCGTATCCATGTACACCCTAATCAGTAACGTGTATATATAATAGTTGGGTAATGAAGTGAAGTCTGAACTTGGAGAAATTTGTGTACACTGAAGTTTTAGCAAATGAATATTTCCTTTGTTTTCTTTTAAATAGAGCAGGCAGTACTTTTGTTCTTGGTACTCCAATGATACAGATTTTATAACTCGTTATCACCACGAGTCTCTACCGGTTGAGTCGTGTAATTAAAACCTCCGTATCTGCGATAAGCTATAGGTTTATTATCCATATCATCATCTGTGGTTGTCCTCGTTACTTTTGCTTGCAAAAAGAAAACAAGAAGCCCAGCTACCTTGCTCCTCTTCCACGTTATAATCCCTTCTCACATGCAGACTTGTATTTCTAGTTGAGATCGAACTTCAGTATCAAAAGCTGCGTCCCTTATATGCAAATATGATTGAGCTGGGCTTTATGTTTCACTACCTAAGGTCATATGACCGGCCGAAAGTTTCCGGGCTAAGGTGTGGAGTTATTCTTGAATCTCTGGCAATTGGCTTTGTCAGCAAAGTGACTTAAATTCTACATCTGGTAGAACTAATCTGAAAGTCAGCAGAGTGATGGTTTGCTGAGAAGTGTATCCAAGTCTGTGAAAGTCAGCTGGGAAGTCTCATTGAGCTTTCTTTCAGTGACAATGATCTTTGGAGGTCATCATTTGGAAGACGATCTCTTTGGAGGTCAGCAGAGTGTTTTGGATACAGCTGAGTTCTACATCTGAGCAATGATCAGCTGAGTGGGATCTGAAGAATATATTGCATAAAATAGAAAAAATGGAATGAAGTTGATTCATCTTTATTTGATTCAGAGGCACCATATTTATATGTACATACAATCATTTTTCCAAACAGAGTTTAAGCCTCTAGGACTCCTAGTAGCTTCTACGGAGACATACAATTATTAGACTCTTAATTTGCGGAATATGATTCATCTTTGAATTATCTTTGCTTGATTTCTTTGAGCTTGATTTGGTGAACTTGATTTTTTCAAATCTGCCGTGATCTCCTCTTGATTGGTCCCATCTTGATTTGTACTCTTAATACCCCTTTCAATCTGACGTGTGAAAATGATTGAACGCGTAGATTGGTCCGGAAGTTAACAAACGGCGTCTTGGGGAGAGGCTTTGTAAAAACATCGCTAAATTTAAACCGAGAGGGACATATCTAGTAACGATTGTTTAATCGCAACCTTCTCACGAACAAAATGGTAATCGTTGCAAAATGTTTGGATCTCGAATGAAACATAGGATTGACAGTAAGATATAGTGCGCTAAGATTATCACAAAACAATTGTGGAGGGCTAGAAAGTCTTATCCCAATGTCACGCAACAAGTAAGAAAGCCATGTTAATTCAGCTGTTGCAGACGCCATCGATCGGTATCCAGCTTCTGCACTAGAACGGGCAACCGTGGGTTGTTTCTTTGAGCTCCATGAGATACAATTTGCCCCTAGAAAGACACAAAAACCACTTGTACTTCTTCTTGTTGTAGGACATCTAGCCCAGTCTGCATCACTGTAAGCATAAAGAGATGTAGGACTTCGTGCAAGATAATGAAGACCATAATCCGTAGTTCCTCGAAGATACCGTAGAATACGTTTGACTTCTTTGAAGTGAGCAGTAGTTGGATTAGAGAAATGCTGACAGACCCTATTCACCGCGTGAGTGATGTCGGGACATGTAAACATAAGATATTGAAGTGCTCCTACAATACTGATATATGTAAAAGCATCTACAGTTTCATTAGCATGAACATTTGAACTAGGCTTTAGAGCCAAATGAGTGTTTGATGAAGTGCAATGCAACATATCAGTCCGTGAGAGCAAAAATTTAGCATATTTTTGCTATGAAAGGAATACACCATCTATAGTATATTTCACTTCTATGCCCAGAAAATTATTAATACCACCTAAATCCTTGATTGCAAACTCAGCTCCCAACTTTTCCAAAAGGCCTTGAACATGTTTGGAGTCATTACCTGCCACTAGAATGTCGTCTACATAGATTAGAAGAATGACGACAAAACTTTGGGAATGATAGGTAAAAAGTGAGGGATCGGCTTTGCTACATTTAAACCCAATATGAAGCAAGAACTGAGACAGACGATCAAACCATGCTCTTGGTGCTTGTTTCAAGCCATAAAGAGAGCGTTTCAGCAAACAAACATGATCGGGGCATTTAGAATCAATATAACCTTTAGGTTGTGATGAGAGACAAATTAATGATCATTATTACGACATTTTACCCCAATATTGATACCACATTGAGCATTATTGTACCAATTTAAGTCAATAATTACTTAATTTTATCCAAATATATAAATAGTGGTTATTATATAAATTATCGTATTTTTATAAGTTTTGTACCGGTTTAGTAACTTAGAGTGTAATAAGTGTCGATTTACACGAGTATTTGTGGTATTTTATTGCAGATTTATAATAAACCAAAACCCGAGTGGCGACACTTTTTGAAGTTAAAACATATCTTTTGAAGGGTGTAAGAATGTGCTGCGAGCTTAAAAGTTCAAGTGGATCAACGTTTCGTAATGCTATTATCGAATTATATCTTCGACGAACAAATGGCCCATCAAAAGGAATTTTCTGAAGAAGAGTCCTTCATGAAAGTTGTAGATCTTTGAAAGAGCTTTCCAACGCATTTTGAATCACGTCAATCGGAGGTCTACAACTCAAGATATGAATTTTTCAAGTTTCACTCAAAGCGGCGATCCGGATCGATCCGCGCTTTTCCGGATCGATCCGGCCAAACAGTAAAATCGACATAATGATGATTTTGCACATGGGGCTGCATAGGATGAGCTTGGGATAAATTTTTATTCCCGGATCGATCCGCGCCTTTAGGATCGATCCGGCCGTGACTATTTTCTTTTATAAATAAGCGCATTCTCAACAGAATTCACAGGCCCCTCTTTTCTCTCCTTCTTTCGTTCCTTTCTTTGTTCTTTTTTTTCTTTTTGCACACACTTTATATATATATAGATATATCTATATATATATACACACACACACACGTCCTAAAATATATATATACATCCATATATATATATATATATATATATATATATATATATATATATATATATATATATTTCATCTATCTTCTCGTTGATTTTATTTTGTGTAAGCTTATATATACATATATATGTATGTATATATATATATTTTTATATAAATAAAGTAGTTTATAATCACCGCCAGTTGTAATGGCGTAATAATTATCGAAGATTGTTGATTTCAAAGTTTTGTTATGCTATATCCGTGGATACAACCCCGATTCAAATGATTGTAATCGGTAATTTTCTAATGTTATTATGTTTATTATTTCTATTTTTATTTATATATTACTTATAATAATGATGTTAAGCTAAAAATATATCTAAGCCAAGATATAAATCCGAATTAGTTATCTTTTATAGATCCGGATGATTGACTCGATAATAATGATTAAAACCAATTATAATGAATCTTTTTCTATTTACACTTAAATGTACGGATAGAAAGACCGGAGGGTAAAATTGGCCGAGTGAAAAGCGTGACAACGGAATCCGATTTCTACCGAAGGCGATTTGTCCTAGAAAAACAAATCTTATTAAAATTGTGCTCAAGATCGTATTACGTTAATTTATCTGTTTTAATCGAGATCCAAAACATTGCCTGATCGACAACGGGAGTGACCTATGCTTTGGATGACATTGGATGATTGATGAGACATATGACAATTTCATACGCCGTGTGAGGAGGAGTTGTCTCAGGCAGAAAGACACCGGTTCATATATAATTGACCTCCTTGCATCAAGGAAAAGACACATCTCATTTATTAACTAAAAAGAGATATTGATTCGAGAATATAATTCTTGGCTAGATCCAAAAATATATATAATATTAGTATTTATTTGTTTTATTTTTCTGTTTTACTAACATCTAACTCTAACATTACTAACTAATCTAAGCTGATTTAACTATCTAACCCGAGGAAAAGTTAAAAACTGCGACTTAAATCGAGTTAATAATAGCTTCTTGGTGTTTAACCACACTTTGAATTATGCCTTCATTTCTCGAGGAATACGACTGACTCACCGGACTAGAGCTACAATTTGATCCGCATTTGCTTGCGGTAAGGATTGTATAGCCTAGAAACGATCCGTCGACTTTTCGCGCGCCGTTGCCGGGAAACGACGCTAATTCATTCAGGTCTATGGTTACTACTTGTATTAGCTCAAAATTCTCGAGGATAAGTCAACACTCTTCTTATCTCATTTCTTTTTTATTTTCCGTTGGTATCTACCTTCTTTTAGTTACCAATTTTATTCTTCTATAAAATTCGAGCATTTTCTATTTTTGTTAGTTGATGACCAGAAGTGGTAAGGCCCCACTCAATCCTTATAAACCTTATTTAAACACGAAGGCAGTTAAGAGTAGAGTGTAAACGCGGTCATATCATCCAGGAAATCGACCAAGTATCATCTTCAAATCGAAATACGAGAATGAGTGAAATCGATAATGAAACACGGAACAAAGGCTTGATCATGCCCGAGGAATAGAAATAATCGAATCGGAATAAGCATAATCACCCACCAAACCCGAGACTTATTTGTGATCAGACCGTAAGAAGGTACCAGATTAATAATCCAATTCGTTTACCCAATAAAGGAGCAAATAATTTTGAAATAGAATCTCATCTTTTTGGTTTAATTGACACAAGAGCCCAATTTCTAGGAGAAGATGATGATGATCCACATCATCATCTCTATCTTTTCGAAGAGTTGTGTTTTACAGCCAAAAGTCATGGTGCTCATCGGGAATTAACGAGGATGTCTGTGTTTCCTTTTTCTTTAAAAGGAAGAGCACGAGATTGGTTTCTGTCACTTCCACATCATTCACTGACTAGTTGGGAGGATATTCAAACCGAGTTCTTAAAGCAATATTTTACTCCTGGTAGAAAATTGGAATTAATAGTCGAGATTCCTAATTTTAGACAAGGATCTGAAGAAACGTTTGGGAATGCGTGGGAAAGATTTAAAAAGCTACTAAGAGCTTGTCCCGATCATGGTTATTCCTTAGAAATGCAAATCCAACTTTTCTCGTCGTAAATTAAGGAAAAACTTACGTGCGAGATGTTGATCATGCATGTGGTGGTTCGATTAATGATGAGTGAAGCCCAAATAGTTTACGATGCTATAGAAAAGATTTCCAAAACAATCGAATGTGGGAAACCGGTTCTAGCACCGTAAAAGTAGCATTTGCAGGAGAAAGTACATCGAATACGAAGTCCTAGCACACTTGGAGAATTTGAGTAGGAAATTTGACGGCTTATTAGCCTTGAAGAAATTGTAAACTCGGAAAATATCTTACCAAATGAATACTCAAGTCATGATAATGTGTCATTAGGGATGGAAGAACCAGAAGGATATTCAAGGGAAAAGGTGAGTTTTTTGCAACAGCATAGGAATTTGAACGATGCATATTCAAACTCTTTTAATGCTATTAGAAGAGATCACCCTACTTTTCGTTGGTCTGGAAACCCTAGTAAGCAAGGACAACCACCGTATTCAGTTCAATATAAGAATCCATATACTAATAAGGTTTATCAAGGAGATACCTCGAATCGAACCTACAATCATTACCTAGACCGTATCCACAACATACCACTCAAAGCATACCAGTCACCCAAAGTTCAACTCAACCTGAAGGAGTTGATAAATGGGAGAAATTAATGGAAAATATGATGGGTATGATGTCAACTCAAGCTCAGAATATGGAAATTATGATAACTTCTATAGGTACAGTCACTAAGGATATGAGTACGTTGAAAACATCTATGAGTGGACATGATACCAGAATAAGAACTATAGAAGCTTCAATAAGGAATATGGAATATCATTTGAGTAGAGAGGAGAACGTAAAAGCAGTAGACCCCAGGAGGATCGCCAAGTAATCTTGAAAAAACCGAGAGAGGTAAAAGTTGTTATTACAAGAGTGGAAGAATCATGGAAGTAATGGATTAGAAAACTTGGAAATAATGAAGTAGAGGATGATTTAGATGGTAAATTTGAAAAGAATGTGGAATCTAAAGATGAACCTGAATTCACCAAAGAGGAAGAGGACATGATTGAAGATTTCCTAAGACAGAACAAATATATTGAACCTGGAAGTAAGGATGAGGAATGGGTCAAGGTTCCTAGAATATTGAAAAATCCAAGAATGAGTAGGACATTGACCAATGATCATGTTGAGAATGAATCAAGTTTGGAAAGGCCAATTCAAACCGAACCTTATCCGGCTCAACCCAAATTCACCTCAGTTCAACCTGACAGAGCAACACCACATCCAGTGCATATTTTGAAGAAAAAGGTACAGAATGATAACACACAATGTCCTCAAAAGGCACAAACATTCAAGGAAGCTTTACCATCTTCGTCTAACGACAAGGGTAAGAGAGGTATACATTCTAACCCTACTTTAATTGATCTTGAATTACTCCCCCATTCCCCGAAAAAGGAAATCAAAGAGATGAAGTTGGAAAAGAAGTATGCACATTTTCTTGACACTTTTCGGCACTTAACTATTAATATCCCTTTCATTGAAGCTCTAATCAATATGCCGGAATATGGTAAGTTTCTTAAAGACATACTATCCAGAAAGAAACGGTGGGAAGAATATGAGACGGTGTGTCTAAGTGAGGAGTGTTCTGCCGTGCTTCAACACAAGCTTCCTCCTAAACTTAAAGATCCTGGTAGTTTTACTATCCCATGTGAAATTGGGGGACTTTTGTTTGAGAAGGCGCTTTGTGATCTCGGTGCAAGCGTAAACCTCATGTCCTATAATGATTTCATGAAACTTGGCATATGTAAGCTTAAGCGTACGGAGATGACTCTCCAACTTGCAGATAGATCTATTAAACATCCTAAAGGAGTCATCGAAGACGTGTTGGTTAAGGTAGATAAATTTTACTTCCCCGTCGATTTTGTTGTTATGGATATGGAGGTAGGGAGTGCACCCCTTATCCTCGGTAGACCATTTTTAGCAACGGTGGGAGCTGTGATCGATGTTCGTAAAGGAGAGCTTAGTTTGGGAGTGAATGATGAGCGCGTTGTCTTCAACATTTACATTCCATTGAATTATCCATGCACTACACTAGAATCTTATTCTTGTGTGGACACTTTGTGTCCCCTTGTTGTGGATCGTACTAACACGCAGGTAGTTGAAGAAGATGACTCTATCAATAATATGAAGGCTCACAAACCGAAAGCTCGAAAATCAAAGGAAAAGGTCAAGAACCGTTGGATTCGACGTCATTCGTCTAACATATGTTGGAGACCAGTATTGATAAAAAAGACGGATGCGGTGCGTGAGGATGACCCACCACAAAGGCATTAAAATCGAAGCAAGGAAAAGTCTAGCTATAGACTATAAATATAGTGAAATCACGGGTACTATCCTTCCTATTTACTCATTAAGCATTTATTTCTAGTTGATTCGTGTGCTTAATTGTTACATGCTTTGGTGAGTAATTGTTAGAAGTATCCCATTTATTTTAGTATATTATATTAGTTGCTTAAGTTTGTCGAGCAAACGACGTTAACCAAAAGCGCTACCGGGAGGCAGCCCGTAAAAATGTTAAATATAATAATTACTCATACTTTGGATGATACTTTGCGAATACTTCGGATTGATTTTCATTTTGTTTCACCAAGTCTTAGGATGAATGTTTGAATGTCATTAAAAAAGGGAACGATTAGGTGGTTATCCGAAAATCCCGATGGAGAAAAAAGAGAAAAATTCAAATGCGTCATTTCTTGGACTTAGGTTGTTCGAACGATTTGAAATAACACTTGAGGATCTGGGTATAAAAGACTCGAGTTAATACTTTTCCATACGTTACATTTCATGATCTAGTCTGCTTTTAAATTTCAAATAACGTGTGACATGTATTAGTTCAAATACTATGGAATTGAGGAGGTCATAACTTTAACCCACCCACCCACCCTTTAATATCATCCGAGTATTTGTTTTGACTTGTTTTAGTGCACCATTGCTTTCCCAACAACTTATTTACACTCACTTTACATTGGGGACAATGTAAGTTCGTAAGTGGGGAGTGGAGTCGTTGGTCTAGCAATGGCATTAATGCTTATTTTGTATCAATAAATCCCTTAGTTTTTGATTTTTTTTTCGAGCATTATTTAGTTGATTAAAATAAACTGTATAAGGCATATATTTCATGGATTTGAAGATGTAATGATTAATTTGGATGTGTATAACCAACGTGAACCGTAAGTGCATTGTAATTCCAAATATATTTGTGTAACATGAATTCCTTCACGTAAGCCTTTGATATTGAAACGAAAATTTTAAATCAGATCCATTCGATATCTAGTGGTTATTCTAGAGATTTGCAAAGAACTTAGTACCTAACTTTTGAACGTGTCTTTGTGAATATCCGAAGGTTTGAATGTGATAGAAAGGATATAAGTTAAGGAAGAATACCAAAATAAGATGAACTATTTATATGTCGGTTGTAGCTACCAATGATTTGAGTGCGGTGAGGCGTTATCACGAAACGTCCTATGTCACTATGAGGTTTAAAAGCTCCCGACCGCTGATGATAGTAGTCCACTAGGGTGTTATCACGAAACGTCCTATTGCTGGGAATGAAGGCATATGCTACAAATGAGAAAAAAAAATTGGAAATATGGTTGAAAACTTAGTTATCTTCTGACTATCCCCAGTATAAACTGAATGATATGCTTTAGGGATTATCCTAATAAGTACACGGAAGGACTTTGTGTGGAATCATATCTGCATATACCAAGGAAAGTCATTAGACTGTATCTGAATGGATATTTGTGCGCTTGTTTGAATTATTCAAGAGAGGATAGTGGAAATTGAAAAGCGCTTATCACACACACACTCTGTTATACATTTATATTGAGGTTAAAGCCTGGTTGTAATTCTAATGGTTGTATTATCCGGTTGTCCTTATATCTTATATCTTCATGAATTTATCTCTCATTCATTTTGTTTTATCGCTTGTTTTGCTTTATGACGCACCAAAAGCTAAGTGTGGAGTTGTGATGAGAGACAAATTAATGATCATTATTACTGACATTTTACCCCAATATTGATACCACCTTGAGCATTATTGTACCAATTTAAGTCAATAATTACTTAATTTTATCCAAATATATAAATAGTGGTTATTATATAAATTATCGTATTTTTATAAGTTTTTATAAGTTTTGTACCGGTTTAGTAACCGGAGTGTCTTGTCGATTTACACGGGTATTTGTGGTATTTTATTGCAGATTTATAATAAACCAAAACCCCGAGTGGCGACACTTTTGAAGTTAAAACATATCTTTTGAAGGGTGTAAGAATGCGCCATGAGCTTAAAAGTTCAAGTGGATCAACGTTTTCGTAATGCTATTATCGAATTATATCTTCGACGAACAAATGGCCCATCAAAAGGAATTTTCTGAAGAAGAGTCCTTCATGAAAGTTGTAGATCTTTGAAAGAGCTTTCCAACGCATTTTGAATCACGTCAATCGGAGGTCTACAACTCAAGATATGAATTTTTCAAGTTTCATTTAAAGCTGGCGATCCCGGATCGATCCGCTAAACAGTAAAATCGACATAATGATGATTTTGCACATGGGGCTGCAGAGGATGAGCTTGGGATAAAGTTTTTTATTCCCGGATCGATCCGCCTTTTAGGATCGATCCGCCGTAATTATTTTGCTTATAAATAACAGCGCATTCTCAACAAGTGCAGGCCCTCTTTTCTCTCCTTCTTTCGTTCCTTTCTTTGTTCTTTCTTTTTCTTTTTGCACACACTTTTATATATATATAGATATATCTATATATATATACACACACACACGTCCTAAAATATATATATACATCCGTATATATATATTTCATCTATCTTCTCGTTGATTTTTATTTTAGCTTTTATATATACATATGTCTACATGTATGTATATATATATGTTTTATATAAATAAAGTAGTTATAATCATCAGTTGTAATGGCGGAATAATTATCGAAGATTGTTGATTTCAAAGTTTTGTTATGCTATATCCGGTGGATACAACCCCGATTCAAAGATCAGTAATCGGTAATTTTCTAATGTTATTATGTTTATTATTTCTATTTTTATTTATATATTACTTATAATAATGATGTTAAGCTAAAAATATATCTAGCCAAGATATAAATCTGAATTAGTTATCTTTTTATAGATCTGGATGATTGACTCTGATAATAATGATTAAAACCAATTATAATGAATCTTTTTCTATTTACACTTAAATGTACGGATAGAAAGACCGGAGGGTAAAATTGGCCGAGTGAAAACATGACAACGGAATCCGATTTCCTACCCGGTGACAGATTTGTCCTAGAAAAACAAATCTTATTAAAATTGTGCTCAAGATCGTATTACGTTAATTTATCTGTTTTAATCGAGATCCAAAACATTGCCTGACTGACAACGGGAGTGACCTATGCTTTGGATGACATTGGACGATTGATGAGACATATGACAATTTCATACGCCGCGCTCGTGTGAGGAGGAGTTGTCTAGCAGAGACAACACCGGTTCATATATAATTGACCTCCTTGCATCAAGAAAAGACACATCTCATTTATTAACTAAAAGAGATATTGATTCGATAATATAATTCTTGGCTAGATCCAAAAATATATATAATATTAGTATTTATTTGTTTTATTTTCTGTTTTACTAACATCTAACTCTAACATTACTAACTAATCTAACTGATCTAACTATCTAACCCGAGGAAAAGTTAAAAACTGCGACTTAGATCGAGTTAATAATAGCTTCTTGGTGTTTAACCACACTTTGAATTATGCCTTCATTTCCCTGAGGAATACGACCTGACTCACCAGACTAGAGCTACAATTTGACCCGGTACACTGCCGGTAAGGATTGTATAGCCTAGAAACAGTCCGTTAGGTTGCTCCATGTACACAGTTTCTTTGAGCTGTCCATGTAAAAAGGCGTTTTTGACATCAAGTTGCCTTAAATACCACCCTTGTGAAATTGCCAGAGCTAACACAAGCCGAATAGTCGTCGGTTTAATTACCGGGCTGAATGTTTCATCAAAATCTATGCCAGGAAGTTGTGTGTATCCTTGAGCCACTAACCGTGCTTTGTATCTGTCTATTGTTCCATTCTCCTTCGTTTTTATTTTGTAGACCCATTTAGATCCTACCACATTGGTATTAGAAGGCCTAGGTACCAAAATCCAAGTATTGTTTTTGCAAAGTGCTTCTATATCTTCATTCATAGCTTGAATCCAAAAAGGATTCTTAATAGCACTTTTAAAGTTTTTCGGCTCTACCTTTGTTGCATCTCGCATGGTCGTCATGGCATAATCCTGAAGATATGATAGCGGTCTTCTATCTCTCTGAGGCCTTTGTGAAATAGGATCTACTGCTGCAATCGGTTCTTCAATTACGACATACGGTTGTGCTTCTTCTACAACTTGAATATTGGGTTCAACCTCTTCTAATTGACTTGCATCTGTTTGCTGAGGCACATCATCTACTTCTTCTTGCTGCAAATTAGTTTGCATCACTGGCATCTCTTGTGGAGAGGAGTCACAACAATTTAGCCTACATGAGGAAACGCTGTCATGTGATTTAGTGGACCCCCACTCATCTTCCGGGGGATATTCATCAATAGTATAATCATTAATTGGTGCTTGCATGCCATTATGCTTGAAGGGAAAATTTTCTTCATTAAACACCACATGTCGTGAAATATAAACACGCTTAGTATTTGGTTCCAAACATCTATACCCTTTATGCATAGGACTATATCCCAGAAAAATGCATGGAAATCTCTTTTTTTCAAACTTCGAACCGCCATAGTTTCTTAAAGAGGGAAAGCATTGACACCCAAAAACTCTTAAGCCACCATAATTAGGATGTCTTTTATAGAGAAAAAAATAAGGATTTTTCTCCTTCAAGGATGAGCTAGGTAGCCGATTGATCAAATAAACAGCAGTTAGGAAAGATTCCACCCATAAATGTAACGGCACATTGGCATGAAACATCATTGTAAGTCTTGTCTCCAATATGTGTCTATGTTTTCTTTCTGCGACTCCATTTTGTCCAGGGGTGTGTGGACATGAAACGTGCAAGGCAATGCCATGATCAGACAAATGATTCTTGAAAATGGTTGAACTAAATTCACCGCCGCCGTCACACTGAAATTGTTTTATTTTGTGGTCAAACTGATTTTCCACCAATATTTGGAATTTAACAAAGCATTCAAAGAAATCCGATTTTCTTTTAAGTGGATATAGCCACGTGAAACGCGAAAAATCATCAATAAAGATAACATAATAACGATACAATTGATTAGAGGTAACTGGAGCGGGTCCCATAAATCAGAGTGTATTTTTTCAAGAGGGCCATTGGTTTCATTTATGCTTTTTGAAAATGGCAACTTACAACTTTTGCCATAGCTGACAACTAGAGCATATTTTTGGCTTTGTCATCCAACTACTTATAGTAATTTGTCCTTGATGCTGCAACTCACGCAAGGATTTGGCTTGGGTATGGCCAAGTCTTTGATGCCAAATGGATGAGGTGGTTTTCTCTTCATTTACTGCACTTAGAGCTTCATGTTGATCATCTTCTAGTGCATAGAGTTTTCCCTTTTTATGCCCCTGTGCAATGATCTGCTGATTTCGATCCTTAATCACAAAATTTGAGTCAGTAAATTCAAAAGTGCACTGATTATCAGAAGCAAGTTTACCAACTGACAACAATTTCTTTTTTAGCCCCGGTACAACTAAAACTTCCTTTAGTTTTAAATTTCCAACTTGTGCTTCACCACAATGAGAGATACGTAAACCAGTTCTATCACCAACATAGACTTTATCATGGCCTTTATATTCTATTCTAGATAGCAAATTACCTTCATTGTTTGTCATATGAGCTGTAGCTCCAGTATCAGCATAAAAGGTTGGATCTGATCCTTCAGATAAATTAAGAGCTGCAAGAGCTTTTGGTGTTTCTTCATCTTGATATGAATAATCAAACCTGTACCAACAATTAATAGCAACATGATTAGCTTTTCCACAAATTTGACAGATCAGACCTGTACCAATAAAGTTCTTTTGCTTTGAATCAGAATTGAGTTTTGTTGAGGATGTTGCATCAGAGGGAGCATTATGAGGAGTTGATGTGAAGTTTCCTGCGGGTGTAAAACCTCTGCCTCTAGAAGAGAAATTTCCTCTTCCACCACCACGACGTCCTCTACCACGCCCCCTTTGAGTGAGGAAGGCTTGATTATGATCAGTTTGGGACTTTTCTTCACCTTTTTGTGCCAATGTTGTCTGCTCGTATCCTTGTAAAGCCATCACGAACTGATTAAAACTTGGATAAGGAGGCTTTGTGAGCATTGCTGTACGGAAATGCATATAGTCATTTCCAAGACCGTGTGCAAATTGGAAGACTTTATCCATATCTGGGATTGGTTTCTTAATTGCTGCTAGGCTATCACAGATAGATTTTAATTCCCTAAGGTATTCATCAACAGATTTTGATCCTTTTTTTTAATCCCCATCATCATATTCTTTAAATTGCCCTCTTTTTCTATTGTATATGGAAGTAATTGTTGATCAAGAGAAGTCCATATCTGATACGCAGTGGATTCCTCCTTATAAATCAGACTGATTACTTCCTCCTTCATGGTTCCAAGTAACCATGAGACAAGTAGACCATCATTCACCTCCTAGTTTTGGCTTGCAGGATTGTCGATC
The DNA here is from genome assembly GCA_026214975.1 of Gentiana macrophylla. Taxonomy (NCBI): domain Eukaryota; kingdom Viridiplantae; phylum Streptophyta; class Magnoliopsida; order Gentianales; family Gentianaceae; genus Gentiana; species Gentiana macrophylla. The sequence goes on along the minus strand of CM047810.1, from coordinate 24,316,148 downwards.
ATCTCATCTTTGTCATTTTTTATTTTGGTCGCGGGTTTATCACCTGACGTGATGTGATGAAAAACACCAAGACTCTTGATGAGAGGGACAATTTGTGATCGCCATAGTAAATAGTTGGTTAAACTCAATTTGATTGAAACCAAACTGGAGCATTGGTGGAAATTTTGAATGGTGAGGACATATTCACTTGTCATGTTTTGCAAGAAAAAATGTGGCTCGCAGGGGAAATTTTGTGGAAACTGGAAACTCTGAATGCCGGCTTAGAGTTTTGGCTCTGATACCATGAAGAATATATTGCATAAAATAGAAAAAATGGAATGAAGTTGATTCATCTTTATTTGATTCAGAGGCACCATATTTATATGTACATACAATCATTTTTCCAAACAGAGTTTTAAGCCTCTAGGACTCCTAGTAGATTCTACGGAGACATACAATTATTAGACTCCTTAATTTGCGGAATATGATTCACTTTGAATTATGTCGCTTGATTTCTTTGAGCTTGATTTGCTGAACTTGATTTTTTCAAATCTGCCGTGATCTCCTCTTGATTGGTCCCATCTTGATTTGTACTCTTAATAAGCAGAGTGATCCACATCTGGGGCATTTATGGCAATCCAACAAAGATTCTTGGTGGTTAGGGTTTAGGGATCTGTGCCTATAAATACCAATTGTATTGATCATTGTAATGTGTGTAATCCGTCTGAAATTCAGTGCATAATAAAATAACTCTTTTCTGTCCGTGGAGTAGTCGGCACAACGCCGGAAACCACGTTAAATCTTGTGTTCTTCTTGTTTCTGTTCCTCTGTGTGATTGTTTATGTTAGATTGCTTCTGTGTTTATCTTATTGCATCTGGATTCTCTCTATCATGTTATAACAAACTGGTATCAGAGAGTAGGTTCCGAGAGAATCATCTGTACGGACAACCTTTATCTTCACCAAGACCTTCACCGGTGCTAAGAATCTGTGATAAAAGTTGTGATCTTTGGCAAGAAAGATGTCTGCAGTTAACGTAAAAATCGATAAATTTACAGGAAGAAACAGTTTTAGTCTATGGCAAATCAAGATGCGGGGCTTGTTAAAACAACAAGGATTATGGACTCATTTATCTGGTAAAGGAGATGCCAGTTCAGCTGATTCTGCCAGTCTGGAAGAGAAAGCACATTCAACCATCATGTTGTGCTTATTCCGATGATGTTATCACCGGTTCTTTGAGAATACACAACGCTAAGTTCAGGCAAAGCTTGAAAGCCTGTACATGACTAAGTCATTAACCAACAAGTAGCTACTGAAGCAGAGACTGTTTAGTCTGAGGATGCATGAATGAGGTCTGCTGAGGGAACATCTGGATCAGCTGAACACACTATTACTTGATCTTAGGAATATTGATGTTAAAATTGAAAATGAAGATGCAGCCCTAATCTTGTTGGTGTCATTACCAAGTTCATATGAAAACTTTGTGCAGTCCTTCATAGTTGGGAAATATACAGTGGCTTTAGATGATGTAAGGGCAGCCTTACATGCCAGGGAGCTGAGACACAAAGCGGCGAGGACGAGACAATCAGTTTCTTTGGACAAGTAGTCGGCCCGGTATGGGAAAGGGCATGGACAGAAGAAGAAATCCAAGAAGGGTAGTTCCAAAGGTCCTAAGTCCACATATGTCTGTTATTACTGTAAAGAGCAGGGGCATTGGAAGTCCAATTGTCCAAAGAAGAAAAGGCAGCATGAGAGCAATTTTGGCACTGTAGTTGTGGCTGCTGAGCATTCTGATGAGGATCTGGTTCTAGTTGCTGGGGATTCATCACATCATGCTGATGTTTGGATCTTAGAATCTGGAGCATCCTATCATATTTGTCCACACATGGATTGGTTTTCCACTTATGAGCAGATAAATGGTGGTCATATTTCTATGGCAAACAGCAAGGTCTGCAAGATAGTGGGAATTGACTCAGTCAAGTTGAGGACATAGGATGATAGATTCTATCCAACAGATTTGTTCACAAAACACTGCCTACTGCAACATTTGTAATTACTAAAGAAGATCGGAATGCGTCAACTTAAAGATTTAAAGATATGTTCAAATCAAGGGAAGTAAAACACAAATGAAGGCTGTACTATTTTTCCTTCATTATTATTTTTTCCCACGAGGTTTTTTTCATAATGAAGATTTTAATGAGACAGATTCTTTGTGGAATGGACATCCAAGGGGCAGTGTTATAAATATTACGTGTTATAACTTGTGTTATAAATATTACACGTAGTATGTGGATATCCATTGGATAATATACACTCTGAATACATGATATGATCGACGGATGTTGTTACACCATAAAGCCACGTGTAATATGTCGTATTAATCGGTGCTGCAGTTGGATAATCTCGAAAAGAGATAAGGTTAGCCGCTATATTAGTCAGCAATCCTATCCTAGTCTATGTGTACGGGAAATTCTATGGTAGGGACTCCCTTGTAGGGAGTTGCCTATGTGGCATCATCTCCGTCCTTATATATATATATATATATATATATATATATATATATATACACACACACACACACACACACACACACATGTTTAGCCTTTAAACGAGTAACATGACTCAAGTGGTAAGGACTTGAGAATGCCAAAAGATGTCACAAATTTACCTCTTCTATGAGGCTCCGTGTTAAAAGAGCTATTATCTAGACCTTACCCCTGAGTAAGTAAGACTCTGCAGACACGACTCATTCTGAACTCCGGATGCGTCGGATCAACCGGCTGCCGCGGGCTTTATGTATAAAAAATCACTGGCTTCTTAAAAATCAAACTTCGGCTTTATTGAAACCTCTCTTGTCGGAATCCTAGACCTCTTCTCGACTCGAGCTGAACTTCAAATTAGTCGGTCGAGTTGCTACCGGCTACCGCGGGCTTTATGTATAAGAAAATTGCAGACTTTTTAGAAATCAAACCTCAGCTTTAGCAAAACACACCTTCCTGGAACCCTAGATCTCTTCCGGCTTGGAGGATGATTCTTCGGCGAATCAGTTGTCTCATCACTTAATCCAGAATGGCGGATCATATACCCTAAAAACCTTCGATGCAATTCGTTCCCTCCCACACCCAAACCCTCATTTCATCGTGCTCAACAGTAAACACGAGTAGCTGACGAGCCACTCCGCCGCCACGCACTGCACCCCGCCGGGCCCAGCAACCTCTACACCGAACAACCGCCGCAACTAACGTCTGCGGCGTTCTGAGTCTTTTGACAATGGCTGTATTGGATTTTTGACTGACGTGGTCATCTTTCTCTTGCAATTCCACGCCGCACCACTTTAGTACTCTAAGAACAAATTAAGATTGTACAAAATAAACAAACACCCCGGCCCCCCTCCTCCGACCAATCACCACCAACCATATAATGGGAGCAGCAAAACCACCGCATAGGATGGTGAACATGGCGTATCTACTCCTACTAGGGCAGTTGTTCTTGTTCGTAATCTTTTTCAACAAAGTAGAAGCACTGTGGTGTGTAGCAAGAAGTGAAGACTTGTCACTTGCTTCACTTCTGGTGCACCTAGCTAAAAGTGATCCTAGTTAATTATGGATCTTGGGTTTTAGCTATATCAGCGGATTCTTCTCCATTATTATGTACCCATGCCGACGTGTCCCTACCAAATCCAAAAAAGTGGTGGTGTAGAGAATTAAAACAGTTTTTGCATCAATAAAGTCGAGCATTGATCATCAAGGTTTTGGGAAGAAAGATCAGTTTCAAAACGCTGCCCGCCCACCTTTGTGAGATGTGAACTGTAGGTAAGAAGCTCGAAATGATCGATCTTGAAGATGATTATTATCTGGTTCGACTTACTGCTAAACAAGACCATGATCGTGTTCTTCATGATGGACCTTGGTTAATTCAGAACCATTATACAACTGTTTTTAAGTGGCGGCCATCTTTCCATCATGCTAAGGAAGAAATTCATACAACCATGGTGTGGGTGAATTTTCCGGGAATTCCAGTAGAATATTTTGATGATGAAGTGCTATTGGAAAGAAATCGCCTTGGGAAAGCCCGCCGAGTGGATGACATATCCCTCGTTGCTACTCGGAAGCAATATGCAAGAGTGCGTGTCGAAATTGACCTCAAGAAATCCCTTGAAACCACTGTTATACTCAATTACTTATATTATAAAGTGGCATGTGAGGGACTTCATATGGTGTGCTTTGATTGTGAGTTTTTTGGACTCAAAACCGAATTATGTCCCAGCAATGACATGGTTAGAGAACAACTAAACATGAACCCAAGCGCAACTACTATGAATGCTCCTACTGCGGAGAACCCTTTCGGTCATTGGATGTTGGCCACTAACCGAAGAAAAAACCCAATCCATCTAATTACCAGTCAGCTGCGTAGAGGGGAAGGGGTGAAGTCAGGGGAAATCCTCAAGAAGTGATTGAGAGAGCAGAAATTAATAAGGAAAATAATAGGATTTACAATGGTTCTGGATTCTCAGTTCTTGTTGATGAAGAATAAGTAGGGGCAGTCCAGTAGAGGTGTTGCAGCATCAATTGCAAAGCATTTCAACATGTTCACATAGTCTAGTTGTTCGACATACTATAATGGGAGGGCACACATGCAGTTCATGAGGTAGAGGCAGAGAAGGTGTAATACCATACTCCCAACCCCCTAGGTCCATAGGGGTCATTCTAGGAGGGGTTGTGAAGCTCTCGCCGCGACTTCGATAACAATATTAGAAATCCCAATATAACAAAATAAATCCACAAATTGTTCAAGAAAATCCACAAATGATTTTACTATTATTCAATAATTGTTTTCAAAATTGATAATATTATAACAAATAAACTACAACACTTATAACTAACTCAATATGCGGACCACGATCCGAAACATTAATTTCCTTTATCTTCAAATCTCGAACAATCATCGTCTACACTTACTTCTTTTTTTCGATCTAAAACCTACACATATATTTATAAAAGAATGAAAAAAACAAAAGGAACAAAGAAAGCGATGCGTCAGCAAATGACTGGTATGAGCTGTGTGTGAGAGTGTTATATTATATGTGCAATAATATATATATTAAAAAAAATATTTGAGCAATTTTATAAAAAAAAAACATCGGAAGTCTTTTATTAACTGATTGAACAAATCGAAAGAACAATTTCTAATATTGAAATGCACGAGTATTAAGAAAAATGTCAAGTTCATTTACAAGCACTAGCTTTGGCGTCAAGTAACGCCCAAACACCAAATTTACCATATAGATTTCAACCGCACTCCATGAGAACTAGCCATGCCTGACGACTCGGGCCGATCGCCAGGGAAAAGAATCAACCTTCTCCAGCCAACCATATCTCTGCTGTAGCATGAATCTTCGGGGGAAAGATACCGTCCCCACTCTTACGAGCGAACGCTCTAGCTACTGTCGGAAAGACTTCGAGTCAAGAGGCCCCGAGACCGATGACTAGCCGTTCTCCTAGAGCAGTAACTCTAATCCCCCCAGCCACCAGAGCTTTGACACTTTCGTGCCACGAGCGAGCAAGTATTATTCGTTAAATCCAAATATCAATTTTTATTGTTACAAGAAAAGTGTGCACCAGCTCAAAACGTTAATCGTTTCAAAACAGTTCAAATTATTAATTTCTAAGAAACCATTCACAAATGACTTTCGAGTTTAAAACATCAACATTTTGATATACGTAAAATATTGAAATAATATAAAACACACTTTTGGCTTTTATCGAAAATAAAATGAACTCACCTTGACTTGAGGTTAACTTAAAAGTACAGGACTTTTCGACTCTTGGTTCACAAACAGGTACAACCGTTGCCTAATATTAAAACTACGAAAAATTAGCTTCGGCATGAGTTAGAGCAACATAGTACTACTTTCGTACAATTAAAAGGGTCCTTTTTTATGGTGTACACAGATTAAGAAAATAATTAATGTGTTGTAATTTTAAGTGCTAATGGACATATATACCCTTATCAGATAATAAATGCACTTTTGGAATATGAAATGAGTAGGTAAACATTAAATGTTATCATAGGGGTATGTTGGGAAAATGTGCATTAAATGATGTATTAGTATTCTAAATAAATATTTTTTATGGGACAATGAATTTTTAAAAATTGGACACTTATTATGGGACAGAGGTAGTATATTCAATTTTTTTTTTTCCCGACATTATTTTTCTTAAGAAACATGTATTGATGACCACAGAAACCCAAATTTCTATATATGTTCTTCCAAAAGGATGTTAACCGCATGCTACTGATGATAAATTGAATAAACAAACTAATATGTAAGTCTCGTGATATAAGAAACCATGCTTAAATATAGCACACCATGTCCGTCAATTAGTTTCCTGTTGAACTTGGCCTATCCTTGGTTTTTTTTTTTTTTTTTTTTTTTTTTGAGAAAATATCCTTGTTCTTTTTCTATTTAAAGAATACCAACCATTTCCCATGAAAATATTGAGCATAATTGATGTTTCAACAACACTTAAATGGCTTCAAAGAAAACTAGAGTTTGGGTTTACTTACTACAAGCACATATCAGACTCCAAAGTCCATCACTAAAAATCGATTTATGATTCCGCGAAAAAAGCGGCTCAATTGACACCATACTCTAACATGAATTATGCTTATTTAACTACTACGAAACAACTTTCGGAATAAAAAAAACGCAAGTATGTAGTGGAGATAATACTTTCACCTACGATGATCTTCAATACTTCATGACTTCCGTTGGATAGATCGCCTTAACAAAAACAGAATATTCTTCCTATGTTTTTATTTTATTTTTATATATGCACTGGAGTTGCTTGAAGTAATTCACCATGCACCTCCTTCCAACTATGCCTATTTATACTGGTGTCATCCCTTATAGTTACTCCTAATTAGTACCTGGTGAAACAGTTGAACGGAAGAGAACTACTAAGGAGACTTAATTTATCAGTTTCACTCCAAAGCCTTAATGTACTATTATTGATATTTACTTTACATGAATTGAGCAAATGATCAGAAATTGGGGACTAAAAAAAACTTAACGTTGCATATCTACAAAGTAATTCTAGCCAAATATAAGTATTGCAATTGGTCACTAATAAGAATTATGATGGTAATAATAAGAACTATCATTCTTATTTTGACAATTAATATACCCTTCTCCTTTTATTTCATAAAATTCGGAGTGTTACATAAGGCTTTCTGGTTAGCTCAAGTCAAGTTCGAATTCAACCTTTTGTGGTCCATAAGAAGGAAGGTGAAATTTGAGTTTTGCAGAGGGACTCTTCACTTGCTCCAATGGCTGCCCCGACCCTTTTTAGACTGCTTTCCTAATGGCTATCTTGACGAGGAAAAATACATGCAACAACCATAAAGGTTCATTGAAAAATTCCGGGAGCAGAAAGTCTGCAAGTTGCTTAAATCCATTTATGGGTTAAAGCAAGCATATAGGTTTTGGAACCATAGGTTTGATGATACGATCAAGTCTTATGGTTTTGAACATAATCTTGACGAGCCTTGTGTATACAAGTGCATCATTAGGGTACGGTGGCATTCTTAGTATTATATGTTGATGATATCCTGCTCATTATAAACGATAAGATGATGCTATCAAAAGTTAAAAGTTGTTAGCCACGCATTTCCAAACAAAATATTTGGGAGATTCAAGCTTTGTTCTAGGGATTCTGTTGATTCGGGATCGGAAGAACGGGTCATTAGCTTTGTCCAAGGCATCTTATATATAAAATATGATGCTTCGCTACAATATGCAAAATGCAAAGAAGGATTTCCTACCAACCCATCATGACATATCTCTCTCAAAGAAACAATTAATGTCCTCTGAGGAGATAAATAGCATGGGACATATTCCTTACGCATATACAGTTGGAAGCCTAATGTATACTATGTTGTGTACTAGGCCGGACATCTTCCTTGGAGTAGGACCGGTTAGTCAATTTCAGTCAAATCCAAGCATAAAGCACTGGACGGCAATGAAGTGTCTCCTCAAGTATCTTAAGAGAACATATGAATTATATGCTTATAGACCTGAATATTGTTGGCTACACTAATTTTGACTTTCAGTTAGATAAGGATGATCGTAGGTCGATATCAGGCTTGGTGTTTACTCTTGGTGGTGAAGTTGTTATCTAGAGAAGCGTTAAGCAATCTAGCATCGCCGATTCGACTATAGAAGACGAATACATAGCAACTTCTGAAGCAGCTAAAGAGGCGGTATGGATTAAGAAGTTCCTTGATGATCTGGAAGTAATTCCAAACTTTCAAACCCTATCTCCAACTACTAAATATGTTTTTACACAAAAGTTTAATAAAACAATACGGAGTAGTTAATTTTCTATCGTTTACTGCATCACATATGCCCGGAATATGCACACATAGTACTAAACTAGAAGATTCATTACATAACTTCAAAAATAGATTCATAAAAGTAGTTAAAAAAAACAAGTCTTTTTTATAAGATCTTCTTAATTACTCTCACCGAATGTACGAACAAAGAACAACTATTATTCGACTATACGAGAGAATCTATAAACAAGAAATGAAAACTAACATGATCCCTACAAAAAACATAACTTCTAAACAAGATCAAACTTAAAAACTACGAAAAGATCAAGCCTTTTTTCTTCTACTTGAGATTGTGAAGTCATAACAGTGTCCTTAATTGGACCAGCTTCAAAAACTCCACTATAGTCTGCATAACAAGCACATAATTGATCAACAAAGCTACTAGAAAGCTCTTAACTCGCGACTACAAAGATGGGATTTTATGGCCGCGTATAGCTTTTTTTGAGGGAGGAAGAAATTTGAGAAATTAGTTCTAGGCTTAGTAGAGCCCATTTATAGGCTTTCAGAACTCTCAAAGTCGGTACTTCTTTCTGAAAGCCTCATTGTGTTCGATTTCGATACACGATAGCTCCGAATTATCACACTGACCCTTAAATATATTTATCACTGAAAATTTTCAATAAATACTCACCTGTACATTTTATAAAGAAATTCCAATTATATCACACAAGTATATATTTATTCTTTTTCAACGATCACATGTACTACGTCTATCCTGCAGCATAAGTGCTTTTAGAAGTTTTTACATAAATCTAGACATACGGCAAAATTCGTAAATTTTATGTAAGAAAATAAAATACCCATCGATTATCATCAATGTTATAGTAGTAAAGTAATCTAGTAATCTAAATTGATTAGATGAATACAGAATAAGGAATAAAATGAGAAAAAGCTTGATGAAATCTCTATATTTTATTTTATTTTTTTGAAATTGACTTAGAATGTAAGACAAAAAAATAGTGCTAAAAATTATAATTGTAACTTTCAATTGGACTTAGAAGGTAAGACAACAGAACTATATATGCTAATAGTATAATTTTGGACATATGTAGTAATTAGTTTAAACTTTAAAATATGTGTATTTACAGGACAGCCAAGTGCGGAGGTATGTTAAGACTTAGGGCTGTCTCGCGGAAAAAAAAAAATATTATTACACTAATAAATGTATGTAATTCATATTCGATCCATAAAATATTTTTAAGGTGGGAAGTAAAATTAATCATTGTTCGTCATACGGGCTGCTCTCTGCAATTAAATGAGCCACTTCAAATAGGTTCATTGCTCCGGCCCGATCACGACATCCAAAGATGCGCCACATGAGCGCCTAGTAGTTTACCTGATAAATTGATAAGTCGGGCATTTCCGGCCCAACAAACGAAACCATATGAGAATTCTTAATTGGCTAGTTGTAAATAGCCCCAGGGCTGTGGAACAAAGGATTATCCCGGGCCTACACCGAAGTACTTATTTGGGACCCTATTCATCTCTTTGAGCTTCTATTGAATCGAGAAATAGGTTTGATTGTCCATCTTTTTGATATATCTAAGGCATTCTCCGGATAATTCAAATCGAAGCAATTGGATGCCCAACTCGGGCCAATTCCAAATCCGCTTTGTCTACGAACAAGGAAGCTATAAGTAATGCAACTATGAATCTCATGGAGAGTTCGATCCTGGCTCAGGATGAACGCTGGCGGCATGCTTAACACATGCAAGTCGGACGGGAAGTGGTGTTTCAGTCCACCCGACAAATTCGATATAGTTCATTAGCCCACCCCAAGTGAAAATCCTGGCTCCGCCCTTGAGGACAACAATTGCGATATAGACAACAATCGTAAAACAAAACAGGAAAAAACCAAGATGCTGAGCTGATGCCTGTCTTAAGATGTGTGCCGCAGTCCGCATGAATATGGGCTGCTCCTAGCAGACTCTGGGAGACTTTTGGACATATTTTGATGGATATACTTGAACAAAAACCCATTTTCTCAACTTAAAAAACCCACTTCCTTTATGGCGGGTTATTGACGAGAAATATATATGTGGTCACTCTATTCATGTGGAGTGATGAGGTGACTTCATCGGGACCGTCAGTTTTTTCGCGGTTCAGATCGTTTTATTCATCACTTCATTTTAAAATACACTCTCCACACCAGTATTTCTCGTTATTATTAACACCGTTTGACACCATTTGTATTTAGTGCACCTAAAAAATTATTTCGAAAACTATAATTATTTTTCATGTAAAAAGAAACGTGAGTAGCATTGTCGTTATTTTTACACAATATAGGCGATATAGGCAATAGTAAGTAAAGTTACAAACATTGATATTCCTTTTACAAAGAAATGTTGGTATCAATAACAGTGACGTTCCTACATCTGTGGAACATTAAGTAATTTTATAGTCTCATTTAAAATATACTTAAAATATGAAACCAAAACGTCTGTCCGTGGCAATAACAATGACGTTCATAGATGTGTGGCGTTGGAAGTATGCAAATAGAATCCCCTTTATTACTTGAGATACTTAACCCTAAAACACGATTATTTCGGCTTTAAATTAATAAATGCAAGTAGTAAATTGCTATGGTTGATTGACAATATAATTAAATGAATATGATTCCTTGAATCATTTTTTAGGGCAAAAGTTACCGATGGCCATTCAAATAATAAACATTTGACCCTTTAACTTTTTTTTAATTTGGTTCTCAAACTCTTTAGAAAACTATATTTTGGCCCTTTTGACCAAGAAGTTGCCGGAGGAGGGATAATTTTGTCTCACTACAAAACCTACACAAGGAGTAGTGCTGTTGACGATCCGAATATCAATGGTTTGAACTCAAGCTCGTTTATATTACGAGTTCGTTCATTTATTAAACAAACAAAAAATTATGTATGAGCACAAGTCGTTTAAAAGATGAACTGTTCAAGCTCGTGTTTGAGTTCAGCTCGTTAAATATATTTTTGCCTTCCGACTCGAGTTTGGCTTATTAAGGAATAAAATATAAAGTGCAAATCCAAAAATAACAAATTATAGATCAATATTACGTACATCATACGACAAAAAATATTCTAAGAATTTTTAAATATTATATAAAATCTATAATCTCTATTAGATGAACAAGTGACTTATCATCATTTGAGTTAGGGTGGCTGTAAATTGCTTTACTTATATAAGTAGGTTCGTGAACATAATCGAACGTTCGCGAACCAAGATCGTGTCGTTCATTTAGCATATGAGCCTACAATCATATTCGAGCCCGACTTGTTAAGCTAAACGAACAAATGATCACAAACACTAACAAACCGAATACGAGCTTGCGCACGAATGGCTGTACGTTTAACAACATTGCCAGTCTGCCACACCAGGGGCGGCTCTAATTTTTTTGCGATGGGTCACAAATATGTCAATTTTTTGTCTTTTAAAATGGATTTATATATTCAATTTTATACGACTAGTTATTATTCAAAACATAAAAACAGTATATCACTACACAAAAATTAGTGAGCCAAATTTCACAAATACAACCTCCGTCCCATATGTAAGTCCATTTAATTTTCTGGTTTTGTCCCATAATGTAAGTTCATTTAGATAACAAATGAAGTATTTATTATATTTTTTTCCTTTTACCCCTTATTTATTATATACCAAATCCCTTTTCACTACTTTGAATTAATAACTGTCAAATGTCATTTTAGTTTCTTTCATTAAAATTAATAACACATAACCAATTTAACCACCTTTCTTAATGTGTGTAAAAACTTAAACGAGTTTATATTTTGGGATGGAAGCAATATGTGTTTATAAAAACAATCCCACTAATTAGAGCATCCACGGTGGTAAAGCTTTATAACCATTCCACACCATCACTCACAAGGGCGGACGCATGATCGAGGGCAAAAATTCTGAAGATTTTTTACAACCCTGAAAGATGTATAGTAGCGTTTCTTTTGTCCATTACCGCAAGGCAAGAAAAACTAATTTATATCGCAAAATAAAAACACGACTACATTATGAGTTATATAATGGAAAAAATCAATACATATATCACAAAATCCAAATAGAATAATTCTTCCACTGCTATCAAAAAAGACTTCAAACACTAAGGGAAACCAACATTTTTTAGGGAGTATTATTTTGTTTGAAACATATCACTTTGGTAAAAATTATGTATTTTTATTTACATGATAAAAGTTTTATTTCAAATTATACGAGTTTTAGGAGCAAAAATAAATTTTATGGAGGGCGAAAAAATATATAATATACATAGTAGTTTTATTTTTGAATCCAAGGGGGTGCGAGTGCCCCCGATCACTCAATAAACATTTTATCTAAAAACATTTACTCACAATACGTAGACCTTTTAAAATGCTTTATATCACGTACTCGTTATATTATTTATTTATATATATATATACACACATTTTTCTACTACAAACAAACATTTAGAAAAATAATCCACCGTGTTAGCTATTAACCGGTTCATATCCATAAAACTTTAGCTCCTCTCTCCCCTGGTAAGCAACCACTCCAACGGTAATAAAGCTTTTAGACCTTTTCTAGGTTTCCAGTGTAGATGGAATTTTACCTATTTATAACATTTTTTTAGGGTCGGCCGCCCCACTGCCAAGTCTGCCAACAAAAGTGGCGGTGCCTCTGCCCGGCGGTAACCCCGAGGTTCACGGCCCGGACGACCCTTGGCCCAACCAGTGAACTGCCGGCTTAAGGTCATAATATTGGTGGACTCGAAGTGTTACCCCGGCACCGGCAGGTCATAGACCCGGTCACCTCTCATGAGGGCTAATCTTTTTTTTTTAGGTGAATTTTATTGACACTCCATAATTACTTTCGACATAATGTTTACATGTTAAGATTTGTGTGTAATTGTAGTGCCGAAATAATAACGGAAAGCCAATAGAACTCACCTTTATTATCAGGGACGTCAATTTTGATCCAACCCGGTGGATATCCACCCTACCCTACCCGTTAGGGTAGGGTATTTTTAAGGGTAGGGTAGGGTATGGAATATGGATTTGATTTTTTAAAACCCGCCGTGGGTAGGGTAGAGTATGTATATCTATTTTCTACCTGACGTGTAACGCTCCCAGACCCCGGCCCTGGTAGCGCTAAATGAGTTATAAATGGTCCGGTCAACTGCTTAGACCGTTGTCCTCGCTAGGTCTAAAAGGGCTAACCCGAGTTGACAAGACCTTTATGTCTCACACTTATATGGTGGTGAGCATTCTACTATTTTTCCTATGTGGGACATTACATTCTCACCCCTTATAAGGATTTGGGCTCGCTCGCCAGGCGGCAAGATCCATTCCCGGATCTTCCCTACCAGAGGTAACTAGAGGTCATCCTTACACCGTCTTCTTGTACGATGCAGCGCATAGTTCCGTCTGATGGTCGGCTTTGATACTATGCTCAGAACGCCCAGGCACTCGGGCCTGGTAGTGGCTTAAATGAGTTATAAATGGTCCGGTCAACTGCTTAGACCGTCGTCCTCGCTTGGTCTAAAAGGGCTAACCCGAGTTGACAAGACATTTATGGTCGGAGAAGTTCACCACTTTTGTTAGTTGTCAAAATATGAAGTGAACGTTATTTTAGCTTAAGTTAAACCATAATTTAAATGGTGATGTTTTTTTTCGAAATCTGTTAACTTCTGTTTTCTTGAATTATAGAAAATAAACAAGATCAAGTACTCGTTATTACAAGCAATTGTTAAACATATATTTTCTATGTCCACGACTACTATGGATTATGAATCAACGTTAATAATAAAAAACATTTTGAACAAACAAAACTCTAGTATAAGTGTCCAGAACGTAATTCGTAGTGTATGTAGTAAAACAAATTTATTAAAAATGGCGAATGAAGCAATTTTATGGCGCCGATAGTGTCCATTTCATTTTTGTGAATGAAATCAAATATCCATGGATATGATATCCATAAATCCGTGGATATCCTCATGGGTAGGGTATGGATTTAAGAATGTTTACCCGGACGGTAAATGGTAGGGTATGAGTATGAAAAATTTAAGATGGGTAGGGTATGGATACTGCCGAACCCGTGCCCATTGCCATCCCTGATTATTTATTTTTTTTTCCTTTCGATTGAAACTTTATTTTTTTTAAGCAGATCAAAATTAGAAAATAAGAGGCTTCACCCACGGGAAATACCTGTGTAGAGAGGGGATTTTGAGATGTAGTGACAGATGAAAAGATAAGAACCATACATATTAAATACAAAATGAAATTATGTAGTTCATATTGAACCACACTATGTCTCTACACGCGTGTAGAGACACCACAAGTGTTTCCCCTTCACCCACACTATATCAATAGTTCTGAAACATGATGTAGACTTACATCGTAGATAGATCATTCCCCTAAAATATTAGCCAGGTGCTGTAATATACCGGCAACCTCTATTCGTACTTACAAATTTTTTTGTTGTTATCACAATTACTTTGGCGCTCAAAAATAACTTTGAGCATCACGATTATTTTTATATAAAATAACGCCTCGTGACATCGACGTTAGTTTTCGATATTAACTTCACCGACATCGGCGTTGGTTTTAATAATAACGTCGGTGACACTAATTTTATAGTTAAAAAGTCTCACGGGTGAAAAGCGTTAGTCCGGTGTTGTTATTATTAAAAGAAACGTCAATGACGTTCCTAAAGTGGTGCATAAAAAAAGGGAATACATCCGTGGTGCCGGAAAATGTGTCAATAGTAAACACGTGATGTCGATAGAAGCCAACTACATAAACATAAACAACAGCTTCATTGAAATTTTCAATGCATCTTATACATGGGCCGTCATCAGTGTTAAATGCACCTTTTGGGCTTGCTATTGGTCCAAGTTACATCATGCTTTCATGAACACAAGTATAAGTTTAATAAGTTTTGCTGTAACACTTAAAATTTGTGTGTAAATGATGGCCCATGTTGGACACTGATAATTACTTTCGGCATCGCAATTACATGTTAAAATTTATGTGTACTTAGTGTTGGGAAAAACGCCAGCAGAATATGAAAATTATCGTAAACATCCACAAATATTTTCCCACTAGTAAGTTTAACGGAATAATATACTAGTAGAAAGCCACGTAGTGAAATAAAGCAGAATAAAAAACAGGAATTTTTACGCGTGGAAACCCCTCTCAATGTGAGAGTAAAAACCACGAGCCGGAGCCCACAAAAATCTCCACTAGTCAGTAAATAAGAGATACAAGTATTCCACGTACATCAACTCAAACTACTCCAAAGTACCAATAAAAATACAAGAGTATACGAGTTGTGAAAGATGTCACCAAAATAACCGCAGCTCAATCTGTGAAGAACCGTGTACAATCTGCCACGTAGTGAAATAAAACAGAATAAAGTAACACCAGAATTTTAACGTGGAAAACACCTCTCAATGTGAGAGAGTAAAAACCACGAGCCGGAGCCCACAAAAATCTCCACTAGTCAGTAAATAAGAGATACAAGTATTCCACGTACATCAACTCAAACTATTCCAAAGTACCAATAAAAATACAAGAGTATAAGAGTTGTGAAAGATGTCACCAAAATAACGCATGATCAAATCTGTGAAGAATCGTGTAGCATAATCTGCCACTCCGACACTGAACCAACCAACCGGATTGAAGTAGAAGGAGCGTCGAACAAGTACCGAAAAATATCACTCACTGGTGGACAACAATTTAACACACACTTTTCATTCTATTTTTACACATTGACTAATTTCACAAAACTCTCATTGCTGCTTTTCTCTCTCTATTTGCAATAAACTTTGAGTTTGTCTTGCATTTTACAAAATGCTACTTCCTTCCAATTTATAGAATGAAAGAGTGGGTAACATTTATTGTAAAATATAAAAAGTCAAGAAAATGAAGATGACTTTTGTTTTTCTACAAAAGCTGCAGCATGCGTATTTCCTTCCATAGATATCTAGGCCAACTATTCATGTAGATAATATTTGACTACAAACAGTGACCATATATACAACAATTAGGGTGTCGGAAATTATTAAGGGGTATCAATAGAACCCGTCTCATTCTACTATAAGTATCCGAATGCATTTGATCCCAAGCATAAATTTAATAAGTTGGGCTGCCATTTGTTGATAAGCACCTTAGGAGATGAATCTGCAACGTTTTCCCAAGGCCGTCCATGTCGAATTTTCGGTCCTAGAACAAATATTTTTCGCTAGGGCTCTAGAATTTAAAAAACGAAAATTAAACATGTAAAATAGTGTTCTATTGACACCTCATAATTTCTTTCGACACCACATAGTTTGATTATTATTATTTTCCGTTTTTTTTCACATTACATCATAAAATTATTCCAGCGGCTCGCATGTAGAATCGTCATTGTCACTGACACACCAGAACAGACGTTCGTTATGTGCAAGAAACGTCACTGCGCCGATGTTATCCACCATCGTCTTCCGTGGATCACGTGCCTATACGGGTCGGAAAGTTAATATCGGTGACGTTCTTTTCTACAAAATAATAATTGTGATGCGTGAAGTAACTTTTTAAGTGCCGAGAGCTTTTATGATGCAACGGTTGTAGGAAGGTTGTACCAAGTGGTATACATTTGGGCCTTTCATTTTTACTCTCTTTCACATAATACGCTTTTATTTTATTGTGTGTGAGATATTAGAAATAAAAGGTTGTAATGTATGCTACTTGATACAACCTTCATAGAACGGTTCTATTGTAAAATTTATCATCAAATAGTGATAACATATTTGACCAAACTAGTGTAGTCAATTTGAATGGAATTGGAAGAATATGACCAAGTCTCTAATGCCTTTTCTTCCGGGAAAATACTGAAAGAAGAGCCTTTCTGTCTAAAATAGTATATGGAGAATGGTGTTTTTTTTTTTCAGGCAACCAAACGGGTGCGCTTTGTTTCTCGAAGGAAGTTTTTATCAAACATACGATAAACAATTAAAACAAGAAAGTTGAAGATAGTTTGAAATGCTTAATCTTGATCGTGTAGCTTCTTTTTTGTATAGCCATTGTTTTTCTTTTATTATTCTTTTAGCAAAACTTTGATGTACATATGACTATCTGCTTTGCTTAATAAAGATTCGGTTAAAAAAAAATACCTTCCTTTATTTTCGTCTTTTTTTATTATTACTATTTTTTTTATGGATTAGTTGCTTTATATTAGCTACAAAAATTGGCTGTGAATTGAAGCGAACGAGTTCAACTACTATGGGCCGATTGACAAAGAAAGTGAGAGCCCAAAATAATAGAAATAACACTTACCCAAAAAAAAATACAATATAATTATATGGGTGGACTATAAGTTCGTGGGCCCTTGAGTTGACAATTTTGGGGAGGTCCTACGCCATTGCCTGGTAGGCCACGGACGTGCTTGTCTCTTCCCCTTTGCCTTGGGGTTGGATGTGCGAATCTCGAGAGATTTGAGTCTTCAATGGCTTATGAGGTTTTACTTTCATTTTCTGTGTGTGTGTGTGTGTG
Organism: Gentiana macrophylla; assembly: GCA_026214975.1. Lineage (NCBI taxonomy): Eukaryota > Viridiplantae > Streptophyta > Magnoliopsida > Gentianales > Gentianaceae > Gentiana > Gentiana macrophylla. The sequence goes on along the minus strand of CM047810.1, from coordinate 24,298,270 downwards.
TGTTTTTTTTTTGGTGGTGTTGTGCTTTTTGTTCCATGATGGCTTTTGGTGGTCATGGCGGTGCATTATATTGTGGATGTCATTGTTTTTTCCTCCCTGCTATCCTTTCACTGCATTGATCTTAGAGTGAAGGTCATTTTCCGGGCTTTTGTTCTCAGGTCGTTTGTGTTAGGCGGCTGAGGATCGATGGTGTTTTTATCTTGTTTAAGGGTCTTTTTGTCTCTTTTTAAAAGAAGAAAATGTTGTTATCACGTGTTGTATTGTGTCTTTGTGGTTTGATGGACATTGTTTGGCTCTTTGTCTTCCTTGCCAAAGTATACTCATCGGGGTCATAATGAATTTGACACTATTTTTAGGTTTATTTAGTCTTGTTTAGGTGGTCTGACATCAAATTGGTGTATGTTCCGGTGTCAATCCGGATTTACATTACGTTATTTGTTTGTTGTCATTTCCATTGTTTTTAATAATATTTTCGTTTACATATATATATATGTTTGACGGATACGAAATATACGCACGTATATTTTTTTTTTTTGTTTTTACCAGAACCCAAATCCAATATCTTTAGGTTAAGAATCATAGTAATTACCACATGATCAATCCCTTGTTGACAATAGTATATTAATTGAATTCGATAGTTGTAACCTATGCAAATCATAACATCATCAATATTTGGGATACTTTACCATTAAAAAAATTTGAGATATTTTACATATTCCATTTCAAATATAAAAGATTTAATATAGTTCAAAAAAGACGTTGTGGTTTGACCGCAAAGTATAGTACAAAAATCAAGAATTAAAAGCCCTTCTATGACCATTTACCGAATGAGCTAGATATATAATACATCAATAGATTAATATTATTGTCATAATCATTTAAATACAACAAATATAATAACCTCATTGTCAGTCTGACCATTAATTATATGGCTCTGAGGCCCTTCTTAAATAAATGCCCTATCATTAGAGGTCTTACGTTAATATCAAGTTGTGACACATTAGAGATCGTACGGTAACATCAGATTGTGACACTTGGGTCTGAATGGTTATGTCAAGAACATTACCTTACACCAACATTATATTCTAGCGATGTTATAATCACCGGTGTTAACCTTGGATCTATATTTTGCAGATGTCAAATTACGACAACTTTAATGACACGTTTGTTTCGTATGAATAAAATAAAATAATGAGAATGGGAATGTAATAATGAGAACAATGAAATGAAATAATGAGAATGAAAATGAAATAAATTCAATAATAGGTGACACATTGAGTAATGGGCAAGACAATGTGTTGGGTAAGGTATGACGGTGGAGTATGATTGAAATGGTAGGTTTGGTAGGGTAGGGTAGGGTTGTGTAGCCCAGCCTTACCACAATTTACCTTACCACGATTCTTTACCCACCCTTCCATACCTTACCATACTCTACCCACCATTCCTTCAATACCACTCACCCTAACCATCACCCAAGCATACCTTACCTTTATACCTTATTGTACCCCATCCATCATACCCAACATTATCCTACTACCTACTACCCTACTTCACCCATCTCACCTTACGTAACCTGGCCTCACCCAACTTACATTTCCTCACCTTATCTGGCCACCCTAACCCACCACACCTTTCCCCACCCTCCCCACTCACTCACTCCATCCTACCTCACTTCGCACCTGCCCTAACCTATCACCCTCCCTATCCATTAGCTACCGCACTCTACCTCTATGCCTACTTTATCTTACCTTATCCTACCACCTAGCCTACCCCACTCACTTAAACCTACCCGACTTACCCTACCTTATCTAACTGTACCCTACACTGTCTCATCCAAGCATCCACCCATTCATATTCAACCTTACCCCAACCTTACCATACCACCAACCTACCTTTTCTCACCATCCACGCAACCCGTCCAAACACCTTACCTTACCTTACCTAACCGACCCCACCCAACCCACCACATGCCACACTAGCACCCCCGCTCTACCTTACAATATACCCTACCATACCTTACCCCACACCCCACCTACCATACCTCATCCTATCACCCACCCAACCTCACCTCACCCATTTTTACACCACCATAGTCCACTTCACTTTTACTTACCACTTACATTGTTTGTTGATATTCATGTAAAGTCCCACATTGGTAAATTTGTAGAATGCTCACCCCTATATAAGTGTGTGTCATAAATGTCTTGTCAACTCAGGTTAGCCCTTTTTGACCAAGTGAGGACGACGGTCTACGTAGTTGACCGAATCATTCATGACTCATTTAGCGCTACCAGACCCGGGGTCTGGGAGCGTTACAGAATGATATTCAGAACCGACTATCAGACGGAACTATGCGCTGCACCGTACAAGAAGACGATGTAAGGATGACCTCTAGTTACCTCTAGTAGGGACGATCCAGGAACAGTCTTGGCCGTCCTGACGAGGACGTCAGTCCCTTATAAGTGGAGAGAATGTAAAGTTCCACATCGGTAAATTAGTAGAATGCTCACCTCCATATAAGTGTGGGACATAAATATCTTGTCTACTCGGGTTAGCCCTTTTAGACCAAGCGAGGACTGTGAGACATAAATGTCTTGTCAACTCGGGTTAGTTCTTTTAGATCAAGCGAGGACGACGGTCTAAGCAGTTGACCGAATAATTTATGATCGATTAAGCTATTTATCAGCCCGAAGTGCAGGGCGTTGCAATTCATTCCAATCTATTTCATTCAACCCCATTACATCTATTTTCGGAGGTAATGAAAATGAATATTTTTCGTTCATTTGGAAAGAAAATTTATTTCATTCAACTACCTTATAATCATGCTTAAACGTTGGAATGAAATAACAATGATTTCATTTCTATAAAACAAGTCAAGTGGTGAAAACATCAGAGAAGTTTTAGATTGTACATCCGCATCGTTTAGATACCGCCTCAAAACAAAATCCAATACCAGTGCCCTTCTTGCACCTTGAGTCAACAACTTGTTCCGACAAATTAATCTAATTGGGTACATTAGCTGATTAATTAGCTGTTAAGTATCTGTAATAAACTTGGCATAATATTCCGCATGTTTTTAGTTAAGGGAACGAACTCATTTCTGGGTACAATGTTTGGTCATATATATAAAATGATCTCTTTTAGTATGCTCCAAAAGAAAAGAAAAAACTAAAAAAATTGAGTTCATTGACCGGGTCAAAATCATATCTTCAAATCTTGTTTCATATGCATATATATATATGGAGTTTAACATTAACTTGTGATATATTTGGAAGGTAGCAGGTTGACGTTGAGATGGGAACAACTATTTACAGGCTTTACTGATTTAATTAACTTAGCATAATAACTGTCTTAAGTATGCAGACGAACAACATAATTTCTCTTATCCTCTCCTCTGTCCTGTTCACCACTATCTACTACGGTAGATATATATAGGTCGAGTAAAATAACCAATAACCCGACCAAATTATAAACCAACCCGAATCGATCAAAGAATATCAAACCAATTGACACCAAACGATTCGGTTTGGTTTGAAACCAATCTGAATTGAGTTTATTTTTGTTATTATGATTTATCACTAAAGTAACTTGAACCCAATTCAATTTAATTACCCTTTAAATTTTTATCGTTTCATACGCCTTGAATATTATGATCCTAAACATACTTTATAATATTGATTATTTTCATTATATTTTTGAACAAACATCGCTAAATAACAGACATTTCGACCATCGATTTGTTTGTTTTTTTTTTTCAATATTCTAAATACAGAAGTTGTCTATTCAAACTAACATTCAAATATTGAAACAAACTCAAACTCACCCAAAACGTGATCAAACTCAACCTCATGCATGATTAATTAGGTATGAATACACGAGTAATTAAGAGAAAAAATATACAGATCCTCCTTTAAGTATTAATTTATTTTTGATCGCATGAAGGCACAATTTGTATCAGATATGTTGCATACATACATGAATGGATAAAATACACTTCACGTTTTTTTATTTTTTAAATTTTAAATTTTATTTTTGCACACGTAACATCTAAAACAATCAGGTCCAAAATAGATGATCTCTATCTTAATTAATAAGCCTTTGTTTCAGATGGTTTGATTGAATACATATTGGGCCGTACTTGTAATTTATTGTACTACTTAATTAATTTGACAGGATATTATATTATATTATATTATATGATTTTAATAAGTGTATGTATATATGAATCTGGTTTCCTATAGGTGCATCCCTTTCGGGAAACCTAAATTTAGCAACTTGTACACCTTGTTTTTGAAGTGTATATCCGCCTTCTAGTTTACACAAACTGGTATTCTTCCAAGATCTATCAGTGTATAATCTCTTTTGGATTCTACCTATAGGTACATTTTAAGAATATTTTTTTATGTAATTGAGGTATATTAAAATAATAACTGATTAGTAATTTAAGTTATTTTTCTAACCTACAAATATATACATATATATAAATATATATATATATATATATATATTTTTTAGCAACAATATATATACTTTCTTTCACACACACATGAATACACTTGTATATGTTGCATGTGAGAATTTGCATGTCAAATGATACTATCTTTATAAAACAATTGTATTGTAAAATTTTCACATATATACGTGTGTTGTTGTAGCGTATTAGTATCTTTTATTATGTATGTATACACATAATATTTATGGACAAACGTGTTAGACCTTTATACATATTTTTCATTGGAAAACCCTGAATACATTTTGATAGCTCTTTCAAAATCCGTATTCTCATAAATAGATAATAGAGATAAAAACGTTTTTGATACAATTCGTTTCAAAAAATTTACAATTAATTCCTTAATGTTTCAAATTTACACTTTAATATCTCATGCATGCGTTTAATTTTTTGGTTAAATTTTGTGACATGTCAAGTTTCTACTCGTACCTTTCAAAAAAAAAGTTTCTACTCATTGATGGATAAATGACATTTTGGACTAAAAATATCGAGAGATTTTATGATGCAACGGTTGTATGAAAATTGTATCAAATGACATACATAAGAGCCTTTCATTTTTAATCTCTGTTGCGTAATACACTTTTATTGTGTGCGAGGGGTTGGAAATAAATGGTCGTAATGTATGTCACTCGATACGACCTTCATACAACGGTTGTATTATAAAATTTTTCAAAAATATTAAACAAAAAATGGATATATAAGGGTCTAAATTGCAAAGACAATACATTGACGATGGAAATAATTTTTTTATAAAACAAAATGGATCAAATGTGTCCTTATTAATATATAAAAATCATTTTAATACTTGCACTTGTCGTCGTATGTTTTCTTTGTGAGAGTCTTTTAACACCTATCTGTTATTCAAACCGAATTTAAGTCAAAAAAAGAATTTTTATCCCGATGAAATTTGAGTGAGGATATCTGGATTTTCTAGAATTAATATCAGCGCTCAAACACAATTAATACTTAGTGACTCAATTTCAGTCATTCAACTTAACTAATCACTATCCTACCTAAAATTGGGCTAAAACACACCATGATATTTACTAACAGAAATCCTGTGTAAAAATTAATTAATTGGTGTAAAAATTAATGCTAAAGGTGAAAATACAAAGATGTTGTATTAAAACCATTTTTTTAGGTGCGAAAAAATTTCTAATTTTCTTTTGTATAGAAATTTCCAAACATGTACGGGGGGTATAATAAAAATCATAAAAAATTGAAATAAAAAAACTTTGGTTGAGTTTTTGAAAAAGTCTTTTTATTTGTTATGTTTTTGGACGAACATGAAGATTTCAAACTTAGAAGACAATCAACAGCATCCTATCACATCTGTATGCTTAGTGACCATCGCCTGCAAATTTTTTTATCTCTATGCTCCTCATCGTTTTGCAATTGCCGTCTCTTCCTTTATCTATATACCACTATAATCATCTATACATATATTATTATATCTATATATATACCCTCAAAGGAGGGGAAATAGTAGAGAATTGGTGAAAGAGTAAATCGATCGAGTTGAATTGATCCAATCCGGGGTTCAAAAAATGGATTCGAGCCGGTCTGATGGATCATCGAAAGAGCGGTTGAAATGGACTTCAGAGCTCCATACTCTCTTTGAGAAGGCTGTGAATCAGCTTGGTGGTCCAGACAGTAAGTGTAATTGATTAATTGCATGTATATATATATTTTCAATGTTTCATATATATATATATATAGTGCATGCTGATTATACATATATATATGTATACTATATTTATATATATACTTGGTGTTCTTCCACATGATGATCAGGAGCAACTCCAAAAGGTATTCTGAAGGCCATGGGGATTCCTGGGCTCACCATCTTCCATGTCAAAAGCCATTTACAGGTTCTCTTTCTTTTTTTCTTTTTAAATTTTTTATTTTAATCTTCCATAGTTTTCCTAATTAATTGGCATATATAGTCCTTAATTACTGTAACTTAAAGCCTTAGTTAATGCTCATGTCTAATGATCTCTCAACTCATTTAATTTTCTAGATGATCATATCGATTTCGTGTAATTAAGTCATTTTGGATCTTAATTTGGGTGTGTCACACACAAAGCCAAAGCATGTATGATTATTTATGTTATTTCTATTGAAAAGTACGGCAATAATCTTAATTAGGACATGGGTCACAATGCAAGGGAGTATTTCTGATATGAGGACTTGCTATTAGAATAGATTGTCAGGTGACTGTCATGTGTTTAAAATCATCCGACTTTACAGTATATTTGCTGAGCGGGTGGTGAAAAGGGATACTATATATGGTAAAGAGACTCAAGTAACGTGCAATACATATATCAAGAAGTTATATAGTATGTGTAATAATTAATAGAGATACGACCTAGCCATGTTATGTCATAATTATTATGCCCGTATCATTGCTAATAAAGTATATTTACATTTTTAGGGTTTGTATATTATTAAACACTAGGTTTATCCTACTTTTGTTGTAATATTGATCTAGATTTTTTTATAAATTAATAAAATTGTTTATTAAAATCTAAGAATGTGACATAGCTAGTTAAAAGCAAAAACATAAGTCTTTCTTCTTCTGTTAATTTGAAATGATGTCATCATATATTTTCAAGGAAAAACAGATCTGGGGGAATTCAGATGTCCATTTAAAAGGTCCGGCTTCAACTAAGACAAATCAGAAAACAACTTCCTTTCATAAAAATTAAAAAAATAAAAAATAATCAGAAAACAACAAAAGGAAACACTAAAACTATCAGATTTGGTGATATCTTTCTGATGGGAGAATTGATATAATTAATTAATTCGAATCTCGATCAATTCCTGACGCATCATACATCTAATTAAATATATTCATTGCTCGGACTGCCTCTTTTTTTTTTTACCTCCCACTATGATATTCTATTCAGTCATTTGCTCACTTCACCCTCTAATATAGAATAAATTTAATGCACTTTTAGATGTTTTTATTTTATAATATCCTTTTAGCTAGAGGAATCTTAATGAGAAGAAAATGATTAAATTATACCCAAATAAAATCAAAAAGCATTTCAGCCTTTAATTTTCTTGATTAATCGAATGATCAGGAATTAAAATTTTCATTATCATTAACATGGTTGTTTGTTTGATCCAGAAATACCGGATGTCTAAATTTATCCCAGAATCACCACAAAGTAAGTTGATCCACCATTATTTGTATTAAATTAATGTTTGCTTATTAATTAGTCTACTTATTTATTTTTATTATTGGATGGATATACAGGAGGTAACAGATTCGAAAGGAGAAGCATATCTGAAATATTACCAAATTTCAGCGCAACATCGTGAGTACTTGAAAATTCTTACTTACATATGTTCATAATCCCCTAGATTAAAAATAAAATATTATATGTTTTGTTTAATTGTAATAGAGGTGCCCAACTGAATGAAGCATTACAAATGCAAAAGGAAGTACAAAGGAGACTAAGTGATCAAAATGAGGTAATTAAATTAAATTACATTACTTGTTGCGATTATTTTGTTATGGTACTCACACTATTTCAAATATAATACGATTGGTTGTCGATATTTTTTTAAATCTTTTAATGTGTAATTGAAGGTTCAAAAAAGTTTGAAGATGAAAATTGAAGCACAAGGAAGATTTCTAGACAAAATCGGTGAAGAGTACAAACACCGAGCTAGTAGCGCAAGACCCAACAAGCCTTATTCCCCTGCCGCCTCGGTCTCTGCCTCTCTGTCTCGCCGCTTTCTCTCGTGAAGAATCAGATTCTGACATCGACAAAAACGAAATTCGATCATTCGCGGAGTTTCGAGCCCCGAAAAGGTTAAGAGTTGAGGAAGAAATAATGCTACCACACAAACCAAAAACAGCAATATCACCAAATTCTGAATCTTACATTAATGAGAACATGTTTATGTTCAAAGGATTGAATAGTCCTTGTTGGGCTCAAGAAGTTGGATTCCCATGGAATGTTGCTTCTCACTCATCACCAATGATGCCAACGTTGTACGACACTCTTAACTAATCCGACTCTGAACAGATCAAAAGTGAATTTCAGTCTTTGCAAAGTCGAAATTCTTCTGAAATGTGGTGTCCGTCAGGATCGACTATATATGGTGTTATTAACAATGTCCTAAAGATAAAGAAAAAGCTAGTAGTGGTGATCGATGTGATTTTTGTGGTCTAAATAAATAAGAACCTTGTAATATTACATACATAAATATAGTAGTATATATTGCTAAGGATTAAGGCCTTTTCAATCTTGATAGTCAAGCACAAGTAGCATTAATATATTTATCATACAAGATTTGTGCTTGGCAATCAAGATTGAAAATGTTTGCATACAAGGCTTGGAAGTTGGAATTTGTAATTTTCCTTCTAGTTTCTTTTTGAGTGTCGTCTTGTGAAAAAATATTGATCTGAATGATTTGTATTTCTGTTAACATTCGTGTTTTGATCACTTAGGATTTCTTCATTAATTTGATAATTGGCATTAAACTTTCCTGAGTGATGCAATAATATTTTAAATTAGACATCAAAGTCTAACACATCTTATTGGAGCATAACACTCAACACACGCCTTTTAAACTTATCTTAAGTAACACATCAACCTAATGGTTGGTAGCTTAATTATAAAAAATCTCAGCATCCGATGTTCGTACAGCGGTATCCACAACCACTTTACACGCTAGCATTAGAAAAACATATAAAACTGTCGAAAACATTTAAAAAATAATAATTTATAACTGTAGAACACAATTAATGTAATAACAATTCTAAACACAATTCAATAAGGGCGAAATTGTCTTTTCAGAAAATAATGGAATTTTATATCCTTTCTTTATGTTTTGATTAAAAAAAAGGGAGAAGAAGACTAATTGAGGGTTGAAAAGGTAATTAAAGAATTTATCCTAATCAACTACCCATAACCTGCTAGATATTTTTCAATAAATATTTTTATAATCGATTGTATACGAGTTGTCGAACGAAATAATGTTACGTAACAAAACGGGGTTCGACCTGATGCATGCGTACGTTAATTCATGAAGGGTTTTATGCATTTTCGGATCGGATTCATGTATTTTCAGATTCATGCATTACTTCCGAACTGATGCACCTTTACATGAGTGCATGTATCCGGTGAACAGTGACAACCCTACCCTTTCGTGCAGGAGTATCTATATTCGTTTATGGGGTACTTGCCGCCTATAAAAGGCATAACATATGCAAACGAATTGACATACATACAAAACACAATATCATCAGATTTTCGCAGTGTGTCCTCAGGTTTGATTCAAACAAGTCACTATTTGAATCAAACACCCTTCATTGTATCCTAAGAGATTTTCCAACATAACCCCCCATAACCAATCACCCGTTAGCAGTTCAAAAATCCCCTCCCCATGTTCGAACTTTGGCCTGAGAAAAAGCAAGATGAAGAAAAAGGGAATCTCCCGAATTGGCTTTGATCCAACCTTTGAATTTCAAATTAGTGTAGAGAATCGTGATCACCGAGACGTAGAATCGTTCTGTGGGAATTTACGGTGATCCAATAGCTATGAAATTTCATCAATTTCCGGAATATTGAGTTCTATGAATGATTTGGAACTCCTAAACTTCCTAATCCTGGTTGTGTGCAGTTGTCCTTTCCTTTTTTGTGTTATTCTTAGCATAGATTGCTCTTTGTAGGAATCTTAAAAGAAGTTGATCAAGTTAGAGTTTTCGATTAATTAGCAATTTCGTGTTCTTCTTTGAAATTGAGGTAAACGGGTGTTCATGTTGATATATTTACCTTGGTTGTGTTGATTGTGCCGTTGGTATCGTACTTTTGTGATAATCCAAGAGTAGGTTTTGGTCCTTGTGTTGATGATTTGTCCTAAACTCTAAGTAAGGAACTTTTTATTGAAAAGCTAAAAGACACCAAAATTTATCGGTCATTGACGATGTCTGAAATTGTCCATGGTTGATCTGACCGTTGAAACATCAATGTAAGCTTTGTATGGGTGCGTCATGCCTGCTAAGAAGTGTACGGGAGGACCTCCGAGAGATCTTTCGCTAGACAAGCCTTTATGCCGAGAAGGAGATGGGTAAGCTTTAGAGCTCGACACCGATATCAGGATCAAGCACTTAGCGTTGTATTAATACCAATTAGTGTTAGTAAATGTGCTATTATATTTTCTTATATCACTCCCCCTCAAGTGCGGGACTACCAATTGGTGTTAGTAAATGTGCTATTATATTATTTATATCACGCCACCTTATTTGTGGGCCTATAAGAAGGGAGAAAGGTCAAACACTTGACTTGTTTCTTTTGTTTTGGGAAGTGTGGTCCTATAAGAAGAGAGTGAGACCCAACACTTGATTTTTTTTTTCTTCTTTTTTTAATTGTGCTGGAAGCGGGGCTTGAACTCGGGATCTCCTACTCTGCTACCGTATCAGAATCAAGCGCTTACCATTCTACTAAAACCAATCGATTTTAATAAATGTGCTACTATATTTGCTTATATCAACCGATCTCCAAGGTGTCGATACCGACCTCCGGATACTGATGCCGAACTAGGGATAATTAGACCAAAAAAAAGGGGCTAAAGACAATGGGTGACCAGCTCGGACCAAACCTGCAAGTGGGCTCTTATGCTCGTATTCCGTTGGAGGAGTGCCATGTGTACAGCGACCGATATTGCCCATGTCAAAAGCCCTCAAACCTGAGCTGAGATATACATATATAGATAGTAGGTTAGGTCTGCCGGAAGATGACGTGGCACGAATTGGGAGGCTCAGATGCACCTCTGCTTTTATAGCAAGATAAACTTAACTGAGACACTTACTTTGATACAGAGTACTAAACTGTTTATAAATGGCAAATGCACAATGATACTCTTGAATGTGGACTTGAAGATTTTACATTGAATAGTCTTCAAAAGCAAAAACATGCAGGACAGAAAACACATGAAACTAGTCTTTTGAGTGACTAAACATTTCAAATACATGCAGTTGCACTTTTTCCCCTTCTTTTTTTTTGTCACACCATTTTAAACTAAGTTATCCCATCACTTGCATGGTATTTTTCTCCAGTTACAGTGCATGACCTTCAAACAAAGGAAACAGATCCACAAATCTTTCCTTTTACACGACGTGACATGAATATTTCACATGGTTTAATGGTATCCGAGACGTACAATGGAATATATATAACCATAGGCAAATGACTCATTGATTGATACATGACAGTAGTGATTGATGTATCAATTAATTGCTGAGTCGTGGAGATTCGAGCGATTCAACTTGAGACTTGCCACAAGGACCCTTTGTTCTTATAAATACTCTATACTCATTGAAGGTCATGGGAGCATATAGAGGAGGGTGGTCCTCTGTGACCAGTTCATCTGCAGGCTTGATGAGTAAATCACCCCTTGGATTATAGAAGAATGCTAAGGATACTCTTTCTTTCACTGAATTCACAATCACCCTATGCTCCACACTTTTGTAGGTTGCATTGCTAATAACCTGCCACACAATATATGTTCACCACCTTATAAATCTTTCACTAATAATTATATCATATCATGATCTTTCGAATTGTTTAACTTCAATTTTATAAATTAAATGGTATAGGAAATGTAAAATGGACACCATATTATGTCACACTATATGTCACTTTTCACATATACACCATTTAATTAATCAGCGACATCACTAATATTAGGGAATTGTTGTTAAAACTAAAGTGTAAAATCTGAAACTTGAAATATGAAATTTATAGAACTAAAGTATAGTAGGTGCGAGTAACAATTTATTGATTTTAATATATAAACAAGTTCCCTTCAAAAAAAAAAAAAAAAAAAATAAAATAAAATATATATATATATATATATATATATATATATATATAAACAAGTTAATGTTTTAGTAAATTTAATAGATACAAATACAAAAAAAAATGGTTGTCACGTATGTCATCAATTCATAATCCATCACTTAAAGTTTGTTAAGAAATTAAATTCAAATACACTGAATATATTAGGCGATTGTCTGGATTAGTTATCAAACACATCTGAATGTCATCATAAATACATGGCGGATCAGTAAATTTTATTAAGCGGTCGAAAATATTTTACAAAGTAAATAATTTTTTTACAGAAAGTCAAAATTTTTTATAGGTAAAATATAGAGATTCTTATTTTTAACGGGATCATGACACCATTTATTTCCATTTAGATCCGCCCCTGACTGTCATTTAATTTTTTCAGATTAAGTGATAAATGCAAAAAGGCTAGGTTCACCTACCAATGCCTCCCGAAAGATTACCGAAACCCAATCACTATCTTTGATTTTTTTTTTTTAATCATGTCATGATTTTAAGTGAATGAGTGGCTTTGATTAAATTTCGGTGCTTTATTTGTGAACATTTTCGGGTGATGTAGCCTTGTTGTGATACATGATCGTAAACATATATACGGTGTCTTACTCATTTTTTTCTACCTTAATTGTGTAAATATACGCCTGCTGTGATGTCGTAGCAATAAACTATATAAAAATAAAAAAAAGTTATTTATATATACTTAAATCATAATTAACTTTTGAAGTGTATGTAATAATTATTACCGACAAATGTTGAGGTGTATACCTGAAGTTGGTCGCCAATGTTGACAATAAAAGCATTAGAAAGAGGCTTAACGGTGATCCAGGTGTTGCCATGGCGGACTTGAAGGCCGGAGACGTCAACATCGGGGAGGAGAAGGGTCATGCCGCCAGGATCGGAGTGTGACGAGAGACCAAGGGTTAAGTCCGGTTGAGGACACTTGGGATAAAAGTTGACACGTAAGCATGCACCAACTTCTTCACCCCCAAATGCTTCTTCAAGGTAATTTTCATGGAGTCCTAGATTTTGGGATAATATCTTCATCAACTTCCCTGAAAGCTTAACCAGTTCTTCTCCATATTCTGCCACCAATTTCCTACACGATGACATCAAAATGATATGTCTACGTCATTTGATATAAAATACTCATTTAAAAAAAAAAAAATGATCATTTAATTAAAAATGGCAATTAAATTTTTACACCATAAAATAATTTATAAATTTGCACATGTTTACAAGACCTTAAGTCCTACTTCCGTGGGCCTACATACAATGACAACCCTTAAGAATTATTACCTACATTATAGATCTACATCATTTTCCCACATTAATTGTCTTTATTTGGTTAGGGTTGGAAAGTTCAAGAAATGCATGCAAATACAAGGACGTTTATTTGCTAATTAAATCAGACTGTTATATGTACTAATGCTTGTTTACCTTTTATGGCCAAGTGATCTGCAAATTAAAAAGCAAAATTAAGCTACATGAAACTACGTATAATCCATGGGCTAGTTAGTTAATATTACTCTCACAATCATACAAACATAATAAGTGTATGTTACTGAAATGTCTGTTTATGCGACATTTATTAACCGAAGCGGTCTCATTGTCATACAAATAAATGGTCACACTGATGACACTTGGTATATTTGAGTGGTTGTAATATATGAGGTGATTAAACTACATCATAAATGGTGATATGTATATCTAAATCTTAATCCTCCGTAACCTTTTTAGCCATCTTTATAGAAAAAATTGTACTCACTCCGTTCTACAATAACTGAGGTTGTTGCCAAAAACACGTAGATTAAGAAAATAATTAATTGTTTTGACTTTGATTAGATAAAGACTAGAATACCTTTATACTCCCTCCGTACCTATTTATTTAAAGCAGTTGCCAAAATTCATACATAAATTTATTGAATGAATCTAGACACTTTTTAATTCAAGATTAGTTGTTATTTAAATGCACTAGAACAACTTGGAGACTTTTAAGAATCGCTTGAGATAAATAGAGACGTGAGTAGAAAATAAAGTAAATAATGCTAGTGCATTTAATATATTGTGTGGAAAAAATAAAAAGATGAGTAAAAATGAAAAAGTGCATCAAAATTTTGTATTGAAAAATGTTTTGCCTCAGTTATTTTGAAACAAATTTTTTTGGCAACAACCTCAGTTATTTTGGAACGGAGGGAGTATAATAAGTATCGATTAAATGTTATGTTTAGAGTTTTATTATTAGCACCGCAATGATTCTATCGGTGCACCACATCAATCGGTACGTGCATCAAACCGATCACGCTTAATCGTTTTTGTGAAAGTCGAATCTAGAGTTAAAAACCGACTTTTCCAATGGTCGATTCTCAAATTACACCTACGGAAAGTCGGTTTTCGGCTCCACAACCGACATTCAAAAAATCGGTTCTACTAAGATGCACAAGTAGTATGGTGAACCGATAGAATCAATGTTCTGAAAATAAAAAAACCCCTGTGTTTGTTTGAAATAATTCATAGATATTTATATCATGAAAGTTAAATCCAATGGAGACTTGAATCACCATATATATCCATTCATTTAGTTCCTTGCTTTAATGATTGTAGGTGGGATGACCACCCTGCCGTTCTAAAAATGTAAGTAAAGAGCATGTGCGTTTCAAAAGTCATTGTTGGTTGTGCATCTATATCTCTTTTTATAACTACTACTATACTATTTGTGCATTTTTGTTGTGGTGCATAATGATAACATGACATGTACCACTACTTTTGCATCATTATTTTTCCACATTTTCATAGTAGTTTCTAGTCTTTGAATTCATGTTCATGGCTTCATGCCTACCCCTATTTATGAATCGTATGGCCAGTATTCTTTAATGCCTTATTAAAACTAGTTGCCATGTGTACATTTATTAGTTATATCTTACTTCAATTATATCATCAAATAGAAACTTGACACATTATGTAATATCTCACGTTGAGAATGTGGAAGTTCCATCACACTCATATAAGAGTGAGATAAACACCTTAACAATTTTAGGCCAATCAAGGACAATGAGGCCGGGTCCATTAATTTTTTTCAAGTAGTGCTGTCAGATCGCAGTTTTGGGCGTCATTATTGGTATCAGAGCCGACTGCCAGAAATAGCTACGTGTCAAGTTGTCAGAGACAGTGAACGCCACCTTTGGTAGGGACAGTGTCCTGGCAAGGACACCATGTCTTATACTAAGTGTCATGCCGTGATAGACGGAGAATGTCACATCTAGTTACCTCTGGTAAAGACATTGTCCTAGAGAGGACGACAAGTCCTTGTAAAAGTGAGAAAGTGTGATACCCTATATTGGTAATGTGGAAGAAACATAATCTTCAAATAAGAGTGTAATATAACGAAAATTGTTAACTCAAGTTAAATATTTTAGGCGAAGAAAGGACAACCGGTTTAAGTAGCTATCAGATCTATTTTATTTCAAGTAGCGCTATCAAACCTGCAGTATTGAGGGTCACACTTTAACAATGTTTTTTTTATTTAATGTAAAATGTTACCTTTTTGTAAGTAATTTGGATTTCTAATGTCTCATGTTGCAGAAGAAAGGTGCAGTTTTTTTCTTGTCAAGCTAACAACTATGTAACTCGTAAAAGGCAAAAATAGCCCTTGTTTGTTTTGAGTGTTTTGGATTTGGGTTTTTTTTTGGGGAGTTTTTTATATATCACATTACTAATCATTTCTTATAATTCTCACACCAATCAATTTTTCAACTATAAATAAGAAAATATTAAATCATCTCTCACCATTTCACTTTATCTACTTTATTTTCTTTTTTTTAGATTATTTTATTCATTATACTACATTATTTCAATTTTTCACTACTCATTTTTTATCTACACAAATTTTAAAAAACATTTTAACTTTCGAATTATTATTTCAATTATTTTTATCATATTTTATTATTCATTAGTATATAAAACCTCCACAAAAAAAAACTCCAACCCGAAACAAACGGAGGAGACTCAACTACCCAAAGAATGTCGGGCCAAGCCATTTTAAGCACGTCTACTTAATTTACGAAACAAAGTCTAAAAAGGAAGTGTTTTCCACCTACACGTGCTTTTATTGCATATATAAGAAAGAGCATGTCTGGTTGCTGGCCAATATTTTTGTCAAAGAATAATGCACTATTGCCGACAATTTTTTACTGTATTTTTTATTTTTATCCAATTTGATTGGTGACTAGTTATGTATTTAATTACATTAATTTCCACCCCTGGAAAACGAGTGAATTATTATCGATATATACAAAGTTGAAATGTATATAATCAACTGTTGGAAAAATCTCTCATCTCGAAATTTTTTTCAAAATATAACCGTTACATGAACGTGTGTCATCAAACGACATACATTTCAACATTTAATTTTTCATATATCTCGCATTTAAATTAAAAGTGTATTATATAAAAGATAGTAAAAAATACATTGATCTGATATACGCTACACTTGACACAATATTAATACAACGGTCATATCAACATAATAATAGACATAGTAAACATAGGTAATGAATATATGATTTTCTTCTGTGACTATGTGTAAACGTCTCAGAACTCGAGATTAGCAACATTACTTAGTCATATAAGATCCAATAAATTCTTAGGCTCACCTCGGTTTGCCTAAAATATGTAACAAGATCTCTTATATCACTCCTCTAAACAAGGTAATTTCGATTGCGTGAAAAAAAACTTTCTTATATCTCTAGATTATATCGTGGTAATATTTCTTTCATTTTTCCAACGTACCGTACATTCCCCCCTCTTAAGTAACAAACATCCTTCCTTATATCGTGGTGATATTTCTCTCATTTTCTCAATGTGCAATAGTACAATTTATCCTTCTAAAGGAAGGAACGTCCTCGTCTGGACCTCACCAGATGATTTTACGGGTGGTCCTCATCAGGGGCGGACGCAGGATCCCGGGTGAGGGGGGTGATACTATGGGCGGGTGTAAATTTGTAGGGAGGGCAAAAAAATACACAGCATACATATTTCCGGATCCGAGTGGGGACGAATGCCCCTACCATTGGGGTGGATCCGTCCCTGGGCCTCACCATTTCTCCTGGTGAGTCATATATTGAGTTCACTGATACCACACTAACGCATCAAGAACTCGGATCTTGCGGCGCTACTCGGATCTTGCGGCGCTATATGACTAATTAAGTCAATCGTTTTCGCTTTGGCTAAAATGCTTACTCAAATTAATATGTTTGTTATGTCACAACTTTATATTTTGGTGATGTTTCTCTCATTTTTTTCCCATTTGAGATATTAATTAAATTATATGTTTAAAAGATCATCATCTAAATATATATATATATATATATATATATATATATATATATATATATATATATATATATATATATATATGTGTGTGTGTGTGTGTGTGTGTGTGTGTGTGTGTATAAACTTACATGCCTGATCCAGGAGTTTAGTTCAATGTGTTTTAGATATTAAAATAAATATATTGTACAGTACAATTTAAGACAACTACTTATAATGTTATACATATTGATTATAAGTTGTATAGTATATGTAGTGATTTGTAAATGGTAATTGTATTGTATTATATTCATAATGAGTGTTACATCAAGTATTTATAGGCAGAGAGATAAGAGGCCTAAAACGGTAAAATACAAATTATTATAAATAATAAACTACTTGATAATATTATGCTCAACACGCCCCCGCAATCCCGTGGGAAGAGGATGAACACGGAGATTGGTCTTCATGGAATGGAACAACGGTGACCCCAACGGTTTGGTTAAAACATCCGCAAGTTGTTCCTTCGAAGTAATGAAGGAAATAGCAAGGCGATTAGACGCAACAAGTTCGCGAACATGGTGGAAGTCAATCTCGATATGTTTCGTGCGGGCATGAAACACCGGATTGTGCGCAAGATAGGTAGCGCTAGCGATGTTGTCACACCAAAGAGTCGGAGTAGTAGCGATAATGGAACTTCCATTTGAGTGAGCAAGTGCAAAGCCATTGAATCTCAAAGCAGATGATTGGACAAGGTCTTGTATTCACCTCGTGCTACTCTTTGAGGCAGTCAAATGTTGCTTGGTACGCCAACCGATTAGATTCGACCCCGAAGAAGACACAATAAGCACCAACCGAAAGCGACGGTTATCGAGTCACCGCCCAATCGAATCGAGTAAGCCCGGATGGTAATAGGGAAAATACGAGAAAAGCAGTCCCTCGTAAATCGTGTTCTTCAAATAGCGTAAGATACGTTTGACCGCACTCCAATGCGCATCGGTAGGGGCATGCATGTATTTACTGACCTTATGAACGGCGAAGGCAATGTCGGGGCGAGTGAAAGCAAGGTACTAAAGACCACCCACAATAGTGCGGTAGAGCGCAGGATCAGAGCATGGAGGACCATCATCCCAAATCAAGTGAGTAGAGGCACTCATAGTGAGTCGACAAGGCTTAGCCTTATCCATGGATGCACGTTGTAAGAATCGTAGGATATACTTACGCCGAGTAAGAAAGAGTCCGTCGGCGGTGGGAAGAACTTCAATGCCAAGAAAGTAAGACAAGGCACCAAGATCTTTCACCGAAAGCGTAGCCGTAGGCCCGAATAACACCTTTCAATAAGGGAGGGGAAGAACCAGTAATAATAATGTCATCAACGTAAATAAGGACATAAACTCGAGCACCCGATGACGAGAGTAAATGTATAGGGAGGGTCGGCCTTAGAGCCTGTAAAGCCAAGCGTGTGAGCGCGCGTGATGAACCGAGAAAACCAAGCCCGAGGAGCTGTTTGAGGCCATAGAGCTCGCGCTTTAAGCGGCAGGCGTAATCTGGGAAGTCAGGGTGGACAAAGCCCTGTGGTTGTTGCATGTAGACAGGCTCGGAGAGATGACCATGCAAAAAGGCATTATGTATATCAACCTGCCGCAGAGACCAACCCTGAGAGACTGCAAGAGACAGAAGCAGACGTATGGTAACCGGTTTAACAACAGGGCTGAAGGTCTCATGATAATCCACGCCCTCTGCTTGATGAAACCCTTTAGCAACTAAACGTGCCTTGTGACGCTCGAGGCGACCATCTGCAAGGTGTTTGGTACGGTAAACCCACTTATTACCAACAATATTCATATGAGGGTGACGCGGCACAAGATCCCAAGTGTGATTTTTCAACAGTGGTCTCAATCTCATCCCGCGTCGCATGATGGCCAAATTTCATGTTTAGAGGCATCGAGATAGGAGGAAGGGTCTAAAGAGGTAGTGGTGGCAAGAAGTGCCCGAGATAAAGGATAACGAATGTAGTCAGGCATTTGGACCGGTTTAAGTTTATTGGTTTGGGTGCGGGTGAGCATGCGGTTGGGATTGGGAGGTGCAGGAAGCAAGGCCGTGGGTAGGTAGAGGAGAGGAGGGTTCGGCCGAGGGGTGTGGGGACAGGTCGGGTGGGGCAGAGTGTGGTGAAGGAGGTGAGTGGGGTGCGGGCGGCGAAGTGGGAGAAGGCATAGGAGGAGGGGTGATTAGGAGGTGGGGTAGATCATTTGTGAGAGGAGGAGAGGTAATGGGGCGAGAGGTTGATGTGTAGGGAAGAGAGATTCATCAAAGATGACGTGGCGAGCAATATAGAGACGACCAGTGGCAAGGTCAAGACATTTATAGCCATGATGGTTTGGAGAGTAACCTAAGAAGATGCATGTGGCAGAACGATAGTCAGTTTTGTGGTGGCCAGCAAGCACAGCCAAAGACGCGGAGAAAAGAGTAATCAGGAGGACGATGGTAGACCATTTCATAAGGGGTTTTATAGTCAAGAGCTTTAGAGGAAGGCGATTTATGAGGTAGGTGGCGTTGATAAAGGCATCTTCCCGATGAGGAGGAAGATTAGATTGGGCGAGTAGGGAAAGACCAACTTCAACAATTTGACGGTGACGGCGTTCAATAGCACCGACTTGTTCATGTGTGTGTGGGCACGAGCGGCGATGCTGAATGCCTAAGGTAGTGAGGGTGTGAGAGAGGTGGCGATATTCACCCCCCAATCGGATTGTAGGGCTTTGAGTTTAGTGGAGAAAAGGCGTTCAATGAAATTGAGGAAGTCGGGCAAAATCTTTTCAACGTCGGATTTTAATTTAATCGGAAAAAGCCACAAATATTTGGTAAAATCATCAAGAAAACTAACGTAATAACGAGAACCATAAGTAGATAATTCGGTACAAGGACCCCAAACATCAGTAAAAATCAAATCCAATGGTGCACTAGAAGTAAAATCCGAAGTATAAAGAGGAAAACGATGGCTTTTGGCCAGTTGACAGGGGGCACACACACTAGTAGGTGCCTTATTTGGAACATTAAAAGGAAAGACGCTTAAAGACTTGTTGGAGCACCTGGAAGGAGCAATGGCCAAGACGACGATGCCAAATGGTGGAGGAGTGGTGGGCGGCAGTGAGAGCTTGTGCAGGAGACCGACTGGGTTGAGGGGTGAAGTGATAGAGTCCATCTTTGACAACGCCTCTAAGAAGGATGTGACCCGAGTAGTCCTTCACAACAAAAAAGGTGTCATGAAACTCGAAGAAAACAGAATTGTCAGTGGAAAATTTTTGAACAGAGAGTAGATTTTTAGTGAGTGCTGGGGAGACAAGTACATTGGATAAGTGATAAGTGTGGGGTGTGGAAACAATAGAAGAAGAACCAGAATGAGTAATAGGTAAACCTGAGCCATCTCCAACATGTATTTGGTCAGTGCCGTCATACGGTTCGGAATGAAGATTGAGATTGCCAAAGTTATTTGTCATGTGATGAGTTGCACCAGTATCGGGAATCCAATCGGCCTGTGGAGTAGGATACTGCTGGGGATGTGGGAAAGCGGCATAAGCTTGTGGAGCACGAGGTGCGAGCGAGGCCGTGGTGCGAACCCCGAGATTCGAATAACGCCAGAGAGCAAGTCCGAAAGGTGTGTGACTGTCTTAGCACAAATTTGACACTTGGGCAAAGAGTCGTAGAGGTGAAGGGGACGGTGGAGGAGGGCGGGCCGTCATTGCCACGACCACCACGCCCCGACCTCGATTATTTCGAATTACCAGAACCAGTATTGCCATAATTATCACCAATGCGAGCATGCCCAGAATTATTATAATTATTATTTCTATAGTTATTAGTAGAAGAAGCAGGACGGGTATTACCAGAGACATAGCCAAAGATAAGGAGTGGAGGCGGAGCCACCGGAGTGGAAGATGAAGGTGCGGCGGCAATAACAATGGGGCGGTGGTCTTTGAATTCGTGCCTCGGTTATGGCTTGGTGAGAATAAACATCATCCAACGAAAGAAAGGTGAACCGAGAGCATGGTGACAAGAGAATCAAATTCAGGGCCCAAGCCGGCAAGGAGATAGGCAATAATGTCGTCGTCGGAGAGAGGATGACCAAGCGAGAGGCGATTGATGGCGAGATTTTGATTTTGAAGAAATAATCGGCGGCCGAGTTTTCTTCCTTGCGTGTGGAGGCGAGTATCGCGCGAGATGGACAAGCTTCGACACCGCCCGGGATGCAAGCGCGGTGGAAGGCGATCCAGATTGCCACGAGGTGGTTGCCGTGTATACTTGCATTAGAATATCATCGGAGAGGAGGAGGTGATCAAGGAGAGTATTAAATTGTCGATCTTTGTCCAGGCCGTGAATTCGTGGATTGGCAGACGTTGTGGCGGCGGCACCAGTGCGGTGATGAGGTGGATGGCGGCGGTGGAAAGAGCCATCGACAAAACCGAAAAACCCCGGCCTTTAAGGTAGGGACTATCCGAGCACGCCAGAGATTGTAATTGTGGACGGGTAAGACGGGTGATACGATATAGTAGAAGGGTGAACGACGGCGTAGATTAGGCCGGTGCGTTTGAGGTAGCAGCAGATGGACGGCGGTGGAGCTATCGTCTCCGTCGGACATGGCGCCGAAGAAGAAGGGACGCGCGCGGCGGCTTAGGGTTTCGTTTTTTTTTTTTTTTGTGAGGATCTCGAGAGGCCCGATACCACGTGTAGTGATTTGTAAATGGTAATTGTATTGTATTATATTCATAATGAGTGTTACATCAAATATTTATAAGCGAGAGATAAGAGGCGCAAAAGCGGTAAAATACAAATTATTATAAATAATAAACTACTTGATAATATTATCTTCAACAAAGTATAATTAATAATGTAAAAATACATTGTTCATAACACTTTTGTTTTAGTTTAACTTTTTGACATTTCGATCGGTGGGGGCATGTGCTCCACCGTACGCCCGCCTCTGTTAGAGAATATAATGAAGTGTGAGTTTGGAAGGCACTTTAAAGATCGGTCATTCTTAACTATTAACTTCCTATTAGAAGATAAACTCACAAAAGATATACGAATGGAGTCAAAAAAAAAGAGAGAAAGTTGATATATGAAGATAAAGTTGATAAATTAGTCAAATAATTAAATTTAAATGTGTACTTTATTTTATCTTTAGTCATTGTTAATATTTGTTTATCTTTATTATTATGACTAGAATTTTAGTATAAATATCGGTTGTATTCTACCATTTGATCGTTCAATAAAAAGCAATCAGTTCAGTGTTTTTACATTGTGCTATTATGTTTTTCGTCATAGTATCGGAGCCAAGGACGGAAGCCTGTAAGCCTTAATATTGATGAACCCTCTCACGTTCCGTTTTTTTCCCTCAAACCATCATCTACGTACCAAACACAGAACACAACTCCATCTACTATCTCTTCATTGTTCCATCTATTACCTTTTCTCGAGTCATTTATTTTGTGGCTTTACCAAAGTCTTGTCCTCTTTGATGTTTTATTGTATTAAAAAAAAAATGGTACACGGTAAAGTAATTTTTAAATAATTATTTCAACCAAACTCTATCATACTTGAATATCATATTTATCTTTGATTTGAATTCCATTCTTTATCTCTTATTCGTTTCATCTCTAATACTTCCAGATTACACGATGAAAATTTTAGAATATAAGTGTTATCGGAAAATTATATCAAGTGAATATATATTATATATAAAAGATAGCAAGGGTTGGTGCATAAGATGGAAAACAGTAAAGAATTAATAAATGTAGTCATTAGAAATTTAAGGGAACATCATTTATTAGCTTGTTTGGGACATTTTGTTTGGAACATTTTAAAACTTTAAAAATTTAAGGAAACGCTTGTCTAGTCCTTAAAAACTTGACTACATTACAATTAATCATTTTATCTCAAAATTTTATGGATTACTCCCTCCGTCCCAAAATATAAGTTCTTTTAGCTTTTTGGTTAAGTTCATTTAGCTTTTTGGTTTTGTTCCATAACATAAGTTCATTCAAATAACCAATGAAGCATTTATTACATTTTTCTCCTCTTACCCCTCATTTATTATTTATCCATCCACTACTTTATATTAATGACAATGAAAGGTTATTTTAGACTTTTTAATCAAAATTTATTGCACACAACCAATTGAACCAACTTTCTTAATCTGTGTGAAAACCCCCAAATGGACTTACATTTTGGGACGGAGGTAATATTAAGCATGAACATAGTTAATGAAATTCCGTACATGAATTATACGTATTTAAATACGTATGAATATAATACTCGAGAAATGATACGATCACAACCAAATTACACAACAATGATCTAAACCATTGATTATTGTGAGACATATATTGATTGATCTAGATCCACAATAATCAATGGTTAAGATCAATGTTGTGTCAAACATTTGTGTAATTTGGTGATGCCTATATCAGTCCTCATAATACTCCGTTTTTCTTATAAAATACAATAAAAAATTTTGGGTTAAAAAAATAGGGATACATACAAAATAGGGAAATATTATTTATTTTATTTTGATTTCTCGCTTTTCGAGTGTTACTTCTCTGAATTGGAAAATTTTAAAGTTGAAACAATAACAATGAATTATTTATAGTGCTCTCTGGCGATTTGGCCTACTAATTTCCAATTAATAAGTATCAGTTGGTTTTGATTTGGGAGTTTTAGAAAAAAATTAAAAATTATAGGTTGCAAATGTCAAATGATCCAATTTTGATATTAGGAACTAAAGGGAATAGTTGAATATTTGAATAAGATCCTGACAAACTAGTCAGCCCCAAAATTTCAGGATTTAAACTATACAAATGAATTTGTGACACACAAAAAATATTTATAAAAAAAAAATCTCGAATCATCACGCAAAATACGAGTAGAGCTGTTAACGAACCGAGCTGAATCGAGTATTGGTGGTTCGAGCTCGAGTTGGTGTAGCTCACGAGCTCGTTCGTGTGTTAAACGAATAAAAAAAATTGTTCAAGCTCGGCTCGTTTCAAAGATAAAATGTTTGAGATCGGCTCGTTAAACATATTGTTGCCTTCCAACTCGAGTATGGCTCGAGTTCAACTCGAGTTCAGTTCGTTAAGGTATAAAACATAAAGTCTGAAATGCAAAATAATGAGTTATAAATTAATATTACATATATCACGCTACAATAATCATTATAAAAATATGTAAATATTATATAAAACCAATCTATAATCTCAATTAGATGAATGAATGACTTATTAGGGTTATTGTGTAAATTTATGTATTTATATAATCACGTTCGCGAACATAATTAATCGAACGTTCGTGAACCAAACTCGTGTTCGTTTGTTAAGCGAAAGAGCCTACAATCATTTTCGAACTCGGCTCGTTAAGCTAAACGAACAAACGATCACGAATATTAACGAGCCGAACACGAGCCTATTCACGAATGACTCTGTTCGTTAACGACTCTAATTTATACGAGTATTTTTAATGGATTAGTAGAGACAAAACGATTGTAATAATAGATTTTACCTGCATGGAAAAGGGAGATAAGGCCATTTATTCTCGTCCCTCAAAGACATGGGAAGCAAATGGAGGAAAAAATAGTCGCTCCAATCCAGCTTCACTCCTTTACCCACACCTAGCCTGCTACCATAACCTTCATAGGTAACCGGCGAATTCGCATACTGTTGCTTCACATCTACAGGAAGATGGAAAAATCCACGCCATATTTCTCTCATTTCTTCCATTAACCGGTGGCTAACTCCATGGTTAACCACCTGGAAAAATCCCCATTCACCACAAGCATTTGATAAACGACGACTCTCGTCCTCCGCTGCTTGCCGCTCAGCTGATGAGTACTGATCGTCATCAGAGAACAAGTTTTGAAGATCAATCACAGGAATTTGGACGTCGTTGTCAGCAGACGTGTCGGTGTTGTTGTGGGAGGAATTAGGCCTGTCAGAGGGTACTTTGACGTACCGATCCGGGATAACCCGAATGCCGCTTTCAGACAAGGATTGGACACGCACTATTGGTTCTGGCCAGCTTTGTAGGCAGTTCATCATCATCATCTTTTCCAATGATTTTTCGGAATTGCAGTCGTGATATATAATTTACAATATTGCCCTTTCAGTGTACTTAAAGAAGTAGTGTAAGTTTCAGAATGCAAATTGGACGTTCCAAAAGGGTTATTAATATCAGTAACATAACTCAAATGGGACAAAATAAGAAAATGCAGTCCAAGTTGCTTGGAGTTTGGGAGGGGGGATTTATGTTAAAGAAGATTGATTGCTGTGGGTAATGGTGAGTGTTATATATAAGCCAGAGAGACAACTTAGTAGTGGGGAGAGGGAGACAACTTAGCAAAAGACATAGATTAACTAAAGGCACAAGGAGGAAAAAGAAAATTTGAATTACGATTTGATCATTTATTTACACCACACTAAGTTTAACCGTACAACATGCATACTAGAAATGACATTTTAATAGTCGGCTTCGACCTAAAACCGACTCGCCGATGCCGTAGCTGTATTATGAGAACTGTCGGTTTTCAGAAAGTCGATTTTCAGATCCATAACCGATTTGCAGACGGTTGATTCATTGTGGTGTGTGGTATGTATGATGTAGCGGTAAAATCATTGTGGTGTAAATAGATGTTTTAAGAAAGAATCTGACGTGCATAACAACGAAGAATACAACGCGATCCGCATAATCGATCATAATCGTAATGAATGCGAATTGATCGTAATGTAATAAAGATCAACGATCTGAGATAATTGTTGTGTCATTTCGTTGTCTTCATATCATGACTATGTTTAATAAGGATAGCACATAGTTTTTTTTTTTTTTTTTTTGGAGAACTGGTATTTTCCGGTGAGGTTAGGATTTGGTACTTTTCCTACACTTATTAAACTTAAAACCTGATATACATATATCAAATAAAAAAGAAAAGAAAAGAAAAAAAACACTGGCAGAAAATAAAAACAATTCACGCAATTGAGTATTTATTTTTTCTTCCCATAAGGGTAAAAGGCACAAAAATATGTGCACAAAGTTTACGGAAAAAAAAAAAAAAAAAAAAAAAAAACACATTCAATAGTTCTCAATGTTTCTTGTTTCTCTCTGGTAGTATCTTTTTATTAAGGGAATATCTTTTCACACAAATTTTTATCTTCTACACACGTAATTTTTTTCCGGTTTAGCCTTTTTTTTTATTTTACACGCGTTCATTCGACCAAAGTTTGGTCGAGAATATGATACGATATCCATCTTGAAATATGGTGAATATACGTGTTGAGAGTCAACACCTGGTTGATTCTGACCATATTTTAGGTAGAATGTTTGAAGTTTTCCAAACTCATACATAGTCAGAGCATCATTCTGACCAATATTGAGTCCGGAATACTCTACACATTCGCACTAGAATTGGGTCGAGGATAACAACAACAATATAAGAAAGCACCACTATTGATTCATTGAATTTGAGACTTTGAATGTAATATTAAAAGTTTTTTGTACTCAATTTTAGTCAGAATGTCTTTCTGACCGGTATTGAGTATGAAAAACATTCAAAATTCTGACTAGAATAAAATCAGTATAATGATCGTATTCTGACTCAAATTGGGTCAGAATGGCTGCTGTGTGAATTGACCATAAATTGGCCAGAATAGTATATATTTTTCGGACTCATTTACGGTCAGAATGGCAGGCGTGTGGAATATCAAGCAAACGTTCTCATTCGACTCTTGGTAAGTGTAAAACAACATTTGTGTGAAAAGATAGTCCCTTTATTAATTGTACGACTGAAATCCATATGTTCTTATTTAACTGTCGTAATTACGAAAAGTAAAAATTCATTTTTATCTGTCTAGTTAAATTTTCAAAACATTATTTAATACTATATTTTTCTACCTCTACTTATTTTTAAAGGGCGAGAGATTGAAAACAATATTGCATTAATTATATTTAAGGGGTTTTATTGTTATTTGATGTTAAGTCAAAACATTAAATACTCTACTTAATATATGTGTTTTTAATTTTAACAACTGTAACAGTTAAATAGGAAAGG
Organism: Gentiana macrophylla; assembly: GCA_026214975.1. Taxonomy (NCBI): domain Eukaryota; kingdom Viridiplantae; phylum Streptophyta; class Magnoliopsida; order Gentianales; family Gentianaceae; genus Gentiana; species Gentiana macrophylla. The sequence goes on along the minus strand of CM047810.1, from coordinate 24,270,507 downwards.
ATGAAGTGCCCCAAAGTTGGCTCCGCCTCTGGCTCGTAAATCTTGTGGTTAGCTACAACTTTGATTGAAGGCTTCTCTTTCGTCAAAAAGAAAAACAAAAAATATCAGATTGGTTGAATGTGTTGACGTCAACAATTATTGTAATTGTAATTTAGAATAACAAAATATTTTCCATTGATATCACAATTGAGTGCATCGAGTATTTATAGTCATCGAGTGTCTTGGCCTACAAGTACTAAATATCTATCTATATTTATATCTATATCTATATCTATATCTATACTTATAATAAAACTGCGATAAGATGTTTCCTCAAAAATATTTCCTACCCTCGGTGTTTCCTCTATCTTTTTAAAATTAGTTTTATAGATTATAAATTACAACAATTCTTATCCTTTAATTTTATTTTAGTTTACCAAGCGACAGCTTTCTCACAAAAAAAAGGAAAAAAAAAAAAACCAAACGACAATAATTTTCTCATTTCATCATCAAAAAAAAAAAAAAAAAGCACCGACATCGATTCCTTTTTTTCTAATCTAAATGTGCTTCCGTTTTGGATAAACTTTGTATTATTATTGCTTATCTTTTTTTTTTACCTCTTATCCTTAAAATTAACTTTATTTTCTTATTTTATTAACATATTATATTTTTATTCAATTCCTCTCAAAAAAAATTATATAGTTGTAACTTGTGTCGTTATTAAAAGTGAATGTCATTTTTTTTTTTTTTTTTGAGAAGAAGAAGATGAATGTTATTTTAGACACCAAAATTTCTCAGTATACATATATTTTTACTCATAATAAAGTACGATGAGATGTTTTCCCCAAAAATGTTTCTACGTGTTTCCTTCAAAAATTGTTTCATACTCTCGATGTTTCCCCCGTCTTTTTTAAATTATTTTATAGATTATAAATTACAACAATTCTTATCCTTTAATTTTATTTTAGATTACCAAGCGACAGCTTTCTGCCTTTCTCACAAAAAAAGGAAAAAAAAAAACAAACCAAACGACAGCAATTTTCTCATTTCATCATCATCAAAAAAAAAAAAAAAAAAAAAAAAAAAAAAAAACCGACATCAATTCTTTTTTGAGGCGATTATGCAAAAGCGATACAAAATGAAACAATAGGAGTAAAAAGGACATCAAAAATCTTATTTGGTTATAAGGACACAAAATTAATACATGCAAAGCTAAACTACCTCAATTGATAAAAGCCACACTGAATTAAAAAAAAAAGAACAGCAAAGCCGGCGCCAAAAGCAAAGTTGTTGCTGTTGTTCTGTTATGTTTTTTTTTTAAATTAATTTTATTAATTCTTTTATTTTTATAATATATAATTTCTGCATGCTAAAAAGTTTTTTTTTTTTTTTTTTTTTTTCAGGCTAAAAGGTGTTATTTTTGTTGACCAACGTGATGCATTCACCACGCGATGTATTGAAGATCATGATGCATTGACCACCCCGAATCATTGACCACCGTGATGTATTGACCATCCCGATTCATTGACCCCCGCGATGCATTGACCACCACGATCGCGATGACCACCGCGATCTGATGACCACCCGATCACGCAGAGACATCGCGATGAAGTGACATCGCGATGAAGAGACACCGCGATCTGAGACACCACGATGAAGTGACACCGCGATGCACTTACAACCGCGATCGACGAGACACCCCGATCGCGGAGACACCGCGATGAAGTGACACCACGATGCAACCGACAACCGCGATGTCGAGCTACTAGAATAATTAACCGAGCCGATCTCAGTTTAAAATATAGTAATCGAGCACGTCGCGAGCTAATCCCGATGCATTGACCACCGCGATGCCCGATGCAATGACCACCGCGATGCGAGACCACCACGATGCAATCGACAAACGCGATGCGAGACAACTGCGATGCATTAACCACCGCGATTCGGTGACCACCGCAACGCATTGACCATCCCGATGCATTGACCACCGCGACACACGCCACGCATTGACCACCGTGATGTATTGACCACCGCGATGCGATGATCATCCCGATGCATTGATCACCGCAACGCGGTGACCACCCGATGCATTGACCGCCGCGATGCGGTGACCACCGCATTCATTAACCTCTGCGATGAGAGACACCACAATCTGAGAGACATCACGATGAAGTGACACCGCAATCGCAGAGACAAAGACGATGAAGTGACACCCAATGCAGAGACACCACGATAAAGTGACACCACGATGTAGAGACACCTCCATACGGAGACACCTCGATGCACTAAGAACCGTGATGCGGTGACCATCGTGATGCATTGACAACCGCGATCAGAGACCACCCACGATGCATTGACACCGCGATGCGAGACACCGCATTGAAGTGACACCGCATTGCGGAGACACCGTGATGTTATGACATTTGGCGATCACGAGAGACACCGTGATGCGAGACATCGCGATCTGAGACGCCGCGCGATCACGTGACCACCCCATTGTAGAGACACCGCGGTTCAGAGGCGCCTCGATGCAGAGACACGCGCGATGCACTAACAATCGCGATGCTGATGACACGCGATGCACGAGAGACACCGCGATGCACTAACAATCGCGATCTGAAGAGACACCGCGATGCAGTGACCACCCCCGATACAGAGACACCGCGATGCAGTGACCACCCCGATGCAGAGACACCGTATGCAGTGACTACCTCCGATGCAGAGACACCTCGATGCAGAGACACCTCCAATGTAGTGACAATCGGATGCATTGACCACCCTCAATCTATTGACCACCGTGGCCACCCTGATGCAGAGACACCGCAATGTAGTGATACCGCGATGCATTGACCACCGGGATGCATTGACATTTGATGATGTGACACCAACATTTTATGAAGTGGCACCGTTATATCTTTTGATATAAAACTCCGATCAACATAATTTTTCAAGTCAATTCATATTTTTCGTTCTCTTTATTCTTATATCTCATTTGATAATTTTCTGAATTAATTTCTGAAAACCGAAATTGAAGTGACATGTGAAGATGAAATGACATTTGACGATGCAGTGACATGTGAATATGAAGTGACGATTCGTAGAACACAGTGATCGATTTCCATGAATTCAACACCGCTTCTTTCTGATCAAAGCGCTAAAAATGAGGATTCCATTGTTGGATGGATCAATTGATCATACTTTTGCTCACAAAATAACGAAAAATCAAACCTCGGATCCTTTCCTAATATTTCTATCGGGTTCGATGAAGCATGTTCATTAAAATTTGTTTCAAATAATAACCATCCCGATCACCATTTCCATTACATATAGTTTCATCTTTACACAATGACTCAAAATATTAGAAATCCATTTGGTGCATCTTAAGGCAAGTCTAATGAATAAGAATCAATATGAAATTTGATACCCTGTAGTTCCCAAAAGAAATTTGATACATGTATGAACGTAGAAGTATCTTAGACTTTTAATCAAATTAATTAAACTAAACAAGAATCAAACATAGCAACCGGGTGACAATCTATGCATATTCTCAAGTTCTTTACTATCCTGATTGTTATTCTTGGGTTTAGTCCAAATGCAATTGCAAACCATTCACTTTGTGAACTTCAGAGATCTCTGCTTTTCACGCTTTTCTCCTTTGCTTGCAGTGATCTCTCTTCTTCTTCACTTAACTCGAGGCTTTCTTGAACTTATCGAGAGACCGCGGCACTGATGACGGAGAGTTTGTAGGAGTTCATAACCTTTGTCGACTTTCCGAGATCGACGAGTTTCTTCAATTGAGCAGAGAGAAGCTTTTGTAGTTTGAAGGTAGATCTTTATGCTTTTCTTCATTGAATTTCGGGATTTCTTTGGTGGCTTGAACTGTTCTCTCCTTCGCGCCACCACCGCTTCCTTAATCATCTCGTAGTAATTAGGATGAGATCTAGGCTTTGCGACAAGAAAGTTGACTTGGTTGTGGAAAGCTTAGCGAGTTGCCTTCTTAGTGATTTCACGGCGGCGGGGCGGTTGATGAGTGGAAGAGCCATAGAGAGATCTGAAACTTACGGTCAAGAAAATAGTTGAAATTTTTGGATTCTTTGGGTCGGATTACATTATAAGAATATAGGGGTAATTTAGTCAAGAAGCTCAATTATTTTGTCCTTATAACCAATTAACTTTTAGGTGTGTCTTAAGTGCCTAATTAAGTCTCCAAATCAGTCCTTATAAACAAATATCCATTCTTTTTTTCTAATCTAAACGTGCTTCCGTTTTGGATAAACTTTGTATTATTATTGCTTATCTTTTTTTGTTTACCTCTTATCCTTAAAATTAACTTTATTTTCTTATTTTATTAACATATTATATTTTTATTCAATTCCACTCAAAAAAAAAAAAATTTATATCGTTGTAACTTGTGTCATTATAAAAAGTGAATGTCATTTCAGACACCAAAATGTCTCAATACATATATTTTATTCCCCAATTTTATTCTTCAAATTTTCGTGCATATTTATTCTGACCCAAATTTAGACAGAATATGATTTTTTTTCATGCCCGAAGTTGGGTTAGAATGTGTGAAATAAGCTTTCTGACCGGAATTGAGTCTAGAAAACACTTAAGTTCTGTCTGGAATTAAGTCGCAATAATCAACCATATTCCAACTTATGTTGGCTCAGAACGGTGTGTGTTGTGTGAAAATATGCTTGGTTGATTTTTTTTTTTGAGGGATTGATCTTTTTCACAAGGGTCCCTTTATTTGCACCCCACCGAGTCTACCGGTCCCCCACACTACATGTTCACCAAAGCATAATCAACCTTGTGAAAGACGATTCTGGAGCCATAATCGAACTCGGAAAAGTTGGTTAGTTACTCCATAATTGACATTGACAAGATCGATCGATTCTATGAAATCAGTATGGTGCACCGGTAGATTCAGTGTGATGCAAATAATAGCTCGTTTTTAACAAATAGTATGAGTCATGAAGAATTCTTTCCTTCAACGCACCAAATATAGAAGATCCATTATTAATCTTTTGATGGTGCAATTAGATTCAGTGTGATGCAAATAATAGCTCATTTTTAACAAATAGTATGAGTCATGAAGAATTCTTTCCTTCAACGCACCAAATATAGAAGATCCATTCTTAATCTTTTGATGGTGCAATTAGTCATATTGTTTATTTTTCTCAATCGACGTCATTCAATAATATAATTAATATTTTATACTACTAAACAATACAAAATAAAACTAGTACTTATGCATAAACAACTATAAAACACATATAAATTAACAACAGTAAACATCAATAGCCCACTTGAAAATATACATATGATGGACCTTATAGTTTTTCTTTTATTATAGATTCCAAATTCAAACACTCAATTTCAATATCATACTTCGTCCATATATATGACTATTATTTTAATCATCATAATAATAGTATAATTAATAATAACATGAAAATATGTACATTCCAAGTGCATTTTTTTCATAAACATGTACTATAATAATCAAACGTAAGAATTCACGGGTTAAAAGTAATCACATACATGGAATACATAAATGTCATAAGAAGTTTTGACTCAAATTTATTTTAATTAATTCTTAAACAATATATACTGCATATAAAGTTTCATTACTTGATTAACAAAGTTATGATTTTAAATTTTCTGTCTTTTCAATATTTACAGTCAAAAAACAATAACAAACCTACATATGAGATGAATTATAAAGTGTACTTTGACAAAATATAGAACTAATACAAAAAATCTAAATTTTTACATATTAACAATGATGTTATATATATGTTTATCAATTCAACATATTAAATATATTTCTACACATTTTTTTACAATAGTTTTGAACGGGGAAGTAAATCAATTTATAAATAAAATTTGAACCTGAGGGTGTTTTTTGTATAAGTATATTTCACCATATTTTGATATTAACATCAAATTTTATATTATATGTTGAGACATCAAAATTTTATTTGGAGTTGAATAAAGAAAAACATTGTTAGGTATGATGTCCGTAGAAAAAATAATGTATTTTATTTATATATATATATATATATATATATATATATACACATTCAAATGAACATTACAAAGACTCTCATGGGATTCCTTACGTGACAATAAAACTCAATGGATAAGAGTTATGTACGTGAAGATTGAGTTTATGGCGATACTCTTTGATAATTAAGTCTGTGGTGAAATTGACTAAAATTCGAATTCTTTACAGTCAAACAACCATTAATGCATTAGATAACTTGGGATGCGACCGCCTTGTTCCGGTTGTCGATGTTTGACATCTTAGTAGCTACACTTATTGTGATGTGATCATGTCATGTAGGACTTGAACCAATTCAATATAATGATCTTGTAGTGTGACATTGATGAGATAATCTAATTGAATCACAAAATGACAATTAGAGTGAATTTAATCTTAATCCTGATGTGAATATAGACTTATTCCCTTTCAGTTTTTTTATGTCACAATAAAGTTAGCTCTGAGAAATATTTCCAATCCCCTCCACGTTAGTCAGGAATTTAAGTCACAAAGATGGAGTCCAATCCTTCTTTCGGGAAAAGAAGAGAGACGGTTCACTTGGTTCTTACTATGCTTTGTTGCATATACGAATCGTATAATGAGGACAATATGTTTTGAAGAGGTTGTACCAAAAATGTCTTGTTTCGTATACTAATTGTCCGTGGAGGTTTATCAATAGATTATTGTTATATTAGTAGGCGCTCGATAACTATATGCATAGAGTAAGACACCTACATCCGGAATATAGTTCATCTCGGGTCTATGGTGATGTCACACCAGAACAAATAAGCCGACTGATTCAACTAAAGAGTTTGATTGATCACTTGATTTATTGGAGTTTGTGGTTATAGGCTCATGGTCTCTAATTTGGCTCTGGTTATATATCAACTAATGAGTTTGATATATGCGTTGAAATTTGAAACTTGATCTTGATAATATACCGATTAAAGGGAGAAATGTGTTTCCTGTTAGTGATTGAAGCAATTGAATTTCCAGCTCAAATTATTTTTTTGTTTAAAATAATATGCAAAATAATTATTAAATGGAAAATTTATTTTCTGTAATAATTGTTGTCATAGATTATGTATAAGATAAATAATATATAAATGTAAAAAAAAAGTAGTTTTCATATTTTATGATAACACCCAGAGGTGTGACAAGTTGTATTTGAATTGGAAAATAGTGATTCTTTAATTTTACTACCTTCGTCTCATAAAAAGTATCTATTTTTTAAAAATGAATGTCCCATAAAAAGTACTACATTTAGAAAACTAATATATCATTTAATGCGCTCTTTCCAAACATACCCCTATCATAACATTTAATGATTATAGATTCATTTCATATTCTAATAAAGCATTTATTATATGATAGGGGTGTATATGCTCATTAGTAATTAAAATACAACACATTAATTGTTTTATTAATTTGTGTGCACCACAAAAAATGGATACTTTTTATGGGACAAATATAGTACATCTTATATTTAATTGGATTTAATAATTAAGGAGATGACAGAATCCATGTAAGGATAAGACTAAAAGATGTTCTGGATTATCGCTTTTGTCAAACCCTAAATTTGCCTTTAAAAGCAAAGCTTAAATCATTCTCTAAACTCTAATCACATTAGGCACCCTACCTCTCCTCTCAAATAACGAAAAACATCTTAATTAGTACTGAGGTAGTACTAAGCATATTCAAATCAGAAAAAGATTGGATCTTCTTGATAAGCCGCTTATTAGATCTAGATTAGTATTTAATTAATATGATTACTAGATTCATATCTTAACACTTTCTCACTCATTTTCGTTTCATTTTTTTTCTTGATTGAAGATGTGATATCTGAAACGAAACCCTAGGCTCTTGTAAATTTTTCTTTGCACAAAGTCCGATAGAGATATGGTCTTTGAGCGGTGGCTCTAAACCAGGCGAGGCTTTTGAGGGTTTTGTCTCAGTCAATGACTTCCAAAAAACACATATTTAAACATTATAAATATTATTCATGATATATGAATATAGTGGAATTAAAGTATTCTAATTTATTTTATAGAGCTTAAAATATAATTTGGTGTCTCTACGTGTTTTTTAACATGTAATATTATTATTAGAAAAGCACTACAAAAAAAAGACCTTTTCGTGACTAACAAATTCGTCGCGAAAAGTGCTGATTTTCGTCAGTAAAGGTTTTCGTGACAAAATTTTTTTGTCGCGGCGTTTGTTGTGTAAGCTCCGACGCTAAAGGCGCCTATTGTGACAATAAGATTAATAGTCACTAAAGACGTTCAGTCGCGACGAATCTTGTACTTTTGTCACCAAAGCTTTTCATGATAAAACACACATTTCTCACCAGAAGGTTTTCATGTGACAAAATTTTTGTCACAAAATAATGAACAATTTATCACTAATTAAGTGTTGTCACCAAAAGGTATAAACACATTTTTACATTAACGGTTAATTATGACAAAGGCTTTGTCACTAGAAGTCATATTCTAATAATAATAATAATAATAATAATAAATATTCAAAATATAATAATAGAAAAAAAGAAAATAATAATAATAATAAATATTCAAAATAGAAAAACAGAAAATAATAATAATAATAATAATAATAAATATTCAAAATATAATAATAGAAAAAAAAAAGAAAATAATAATAATAATAAATATTCAAAATATAAAAATAGAAAATAATAATAATAATAATAATAATAATAATAATAATAATAATAATATAGTATAATAATAAACATACACATTCATAATCAATAATAATATCCTACAACCATGCAACAATCCTTTTCACCATACATTATTCATATAGGGGGTATACAAATTATCTGATAAGATACATTCAAAGTTATTAAGAAATACATGCAATAATTCATCTTCAGCATACGATTTTTTTGTTGTTGTTGAGGAATGCATACGAATATTGAATTGCCAAGAAAATCTATGCTTCAAGAACAAGTGAACAAGATGAATTAAGAAGTCAAAAACAGAACCTTGTATGAAATCATGAATACTTCCTCAATTATGAAATTCATAGCTAAAATCTAACTTTGTTGAATTGGGGGGGGGAAGATTATATTTACCTTGCTCCAATTGGAAGGAGAGACAAAATCGTTTTTGAGATTGCTAGATAGCTAAATTCCAAAGACAGCAGAATCCCTAAGAGCTGCACTTGACTTGCCCTTTTTACAAGATAAAAAATTTCAGCAAACAAATAAAAACCCACGAAAATTAACAAGCATATGAAGCGTTTTCAACGATTAGAAGCATACCTCTTTATAGATTGATAAAGCATTTGGGCTACTAAATCAAATTGCAGCTCTTACCAAATTTCCAAAATCACCCCATCCATTATGTGGCAAACAAACATTTAGTAGAGAACTTCAATAAAAAGAAAGACCATTTTAGGCTTTTTAATCTCAAAAAGGCATATACTGGGTATGTTTCTTAATCATTATGCTCACACACAAAACAAAACTTTTGAAATGCAGTAGGATGTATTACAAAAAGACAGGAATTGTGCAGAATCCGAGGACATTTTCTCTTCATTTCACACAAAACTATAATTACAGGCTCATGTTATGGAGATTAAAAAAGAAGATTAAGACTACAAAAGCTAATGCATATCTGATCATAAAAACAGACAGATATAACACATATTCATGTTGACAGATGGCATGTACAGACTGTTAAAACAGTTTATCAGCTACACATCTAAGCCTTATGAACAAGCACACATTCAGAACTTTACCTAGAAAACATGAGTAAACTTGTCAAGTGCATGATATAAGACCCAAAGGACCACCTATGTACAACACTGCGCAAAGTCTTTGATGAGCTACATACCTGAATGGCCGGTCGTGGCCCATAAATAGACATATGACCTTTTGTAAAATATGGATGTTCCACCACTTGAATGCAACCAAAGATTAGCATCACTCTAACCCCACTACCACCAAGCAAAATATTCAATGAAAAATGTTGAGTGATGCCGACGAAGCAACTCTTAACGGTTAGTCACAAGATGCTAGATTTGCATACACATTTACCTTCCATCATATTTTTTGAGTATGGTATTCTTGGTGCTGTATGCATGAGGTGACCTTCTAGTAATGAAACTCACCTGAACGACAGAAGAAGAAGAAGAAAAAACATATACCTGTAGTAGAAATCAGTATAACTGTATGAGAGAGAGAAAAGGTTGAAGTTGAACCAACTAAAATCTCGCACTATCTGCCACAAACATTGAATTTGAGAGACGATATGAAAGGCAAACTGAACTGATAAAACAAGACTGTAAAACACTCATGTTTTATCCAGGCTTAAACAAGCTTATGCAATGGAAGACTCAAAAAAGAACATGACTTATAAAAAAGAACCAAAAAATCTATACAGAAAAGAAATGGTAAAGAACCGACCTTTATTACACAAGTGTGGGAAGGTGTGCTGGTGCTTTCTCCTTTCTCTTTTGCTCCTTTTCTTCTTGTTCCTTTTTCAACCTTATCTGATAGATAATTTTGTTTGAGGAATGATAGATTAATTAATAAGCACATTTACACAAAATAAAGTGGAGATTGAAACTTGGCCATTATTTACAACATGAATCTGGCAAAATACAAAAATCTGGCCATTATTTAAACTTTATGCATACCTTTTTTTTTCGGTTTCTTCAAAACTAGTAAATTCAAGAACAAATGCAAGTTATTGATCTAAACATAACAAAGACAAAACTGATATGCAATATACTTAACACCTGAACAGAGAGCAATACTAAGAACACTTGAACAGAGCTGAATGACTCAACCAACCAAAAAGACCTGAAGAAAAAGCTAACAGCCTAAATTAGAGACTTGTACAAAAAGCAGATCACACTTAAGAGTAGACATGTACTGACCCAAACATGAACATGTTGATGTACCACTTGCACTTATCTCCTTTTGCCCCATAAGATGCAACATATCAATTTATACACAATTCACAAGAAAGCTGAAATAACCATCATAAGAAAGAAAGGCAAAAGAAGCAGATAAGTAAAAAATTGATCCACAAACCAAAACAAGCATTTACACAATGCTGAGATATTTAAATTAAATCATGCATTGTACAACCTTCAATTATTAAAATTTTAAGCATACTGCCTCTTTGTCACCAGCCAAGGAAAATCAACGCCCGTCTACTGCCTTTCATTGATAGTAACTCCATTTTGGAGAGTGCCTTCATAAAAGCTGTTAGATGGAAACTCTGAAAGTGCAGGATACATTCGATATTGAACCTGCAATTCTCAGGGAGAACTTAAGTCTGTCAAATTTAGCGCTTGGAAGGGAATTTCAGCACAACAAATCACAATAAAAAGAAGCAATGAAATGACACTTAGGACAAGCAAACAAAACATGTGAGGCAAACAAATTGCTTCAGCTGTTGCGAATGAAGAGCTTCACATCAAACCAATATAAACTTAGAACCTTTCCTTTTTAATTTTGGGAAGGGTGTCTATGCAAAACAACAGCTAATCGAGCTTAAAACATATTGAACTTGGTAGAATAAACTCTAAGGGCAAACATGAGATCGCAAATCGATACATTTAGAGAAATCACTATTACCTTCAAAGATCGCAATCATGGAGCAAAAGTGGGTGTTCGGCCAGTGAGTTCTGTTTCGGCCTTATTGGACTCTTCATCAACTGATTATCCAATTCCTTGAAGCTTCGAAACTAGATCAATAGGTTTGAGAGTCTGCTGCAATTTGTCGAACACCTTATATGCATCATCTATTTCTTATCCTCCGAACAAGAAAGGCGAGGAAATTTCACCTTTCTTCTAGATCGAAATCTGAATCAAGAATTATTTGAGAGAAAACATCTTTATCCTTCATAATTTCTCCATCAATGGCCACTGGCCCGGAGAGTTGAAGAAATCGAGCTTGAATTAAGATGAAATCCGCAAAGCTTTAATTCACCGCTTGAAAAAAAATACCTCCGATCATGTAAAAACAAGGAAAATTAAACTCTTTACACCGTCCATCAGGTTCTAGAATCATGGATCTGTGTTTCCAATGAACTTTTGAAGAAGATTCTAGGTCAAATAGAGAGGAAAAGGGAAAAGGGAAAAGGATCGAGAGTAACTGCTCACTGCTGCCTACGGGAGATATCTGGAAATTGGTCAAATAAATGAAAAGCTAACAGAGGAATTTATTTAATTATAAATATATGATAAAATAACTGATCGAGTCGAGTATTAGATGAGTCGAGCTCAATTTTTTTATATTTATACAAAAATGAATTCGACAAAGCTAATCGAGTTTACGAACTGGGTCGAGATATATATATCAAGTTCTTGATCAGTCGAGTTCCATTTCGTTGTAGTTATTTCTTGACGGGCCACAATGAGAGTTTTTAATTTTTGCTTAAATCGGTGTATAGTTCGTGACAAAATCTCTTTGTCACACAATTATTAAGGATTATGTTTTGTCACCAAAGCTTTATATCCCAAAATTTATCACAGGAAGTGCATGCGAGGCTTAGGCATCCAGTGAAGCTATGGTGACAAAATGTATTTTTCCTCACTTATAATACAATTTCAGGTAACAAACAAAGTCATTGTCACTAGAAACAGCCATTTGTGACAAATTTTTCTATTTGTCACAGCAGGTTTGTCACGAAAAATTCTTTTTTTTGTAGTGAAGGTAGCAGAACATATTGAGATATAATTTCAATTATCTATCTCCCTATCAGCTTAAGATTTTGGGACAAATGGTAGTTCAATATGATATCAGAGAAGGAGGTCCTAGGTTCAAACCCCGCTGCAAGCATAATTTCCCAAAAAAAAAACTATATCTACAAGTGTTGGGTCTATCTCCCTTCTTATCGTCTCACACGGGCATCTATCTCCCTTCTTATAGACTCACACGGGTCTCTTTACCTTCTTATAGGCCTACACTTGAGGGGCGTATTGAGATATAATATTAATTATCTACCTTCCCACCAACTTAAGCTTAGCTTTTTGAGGGGTATATTGAGATATAATGTTAATTATCTACCTCCATCTCTCCCTTCTTATAGGCCTACACTTGAGGGGCGTATTGAGATATAATCTTAATTATCTACCTCACCACCAACTTAAGCTTAGATTTTTGAGAGGCGTACGATATAATGTTAATTATATACCTCACTCTCTCCCTTCTTATAGGCCTACACTTGAAGGCGTATTGAGATATAATGTTAATTATCTACCTTCCTACACTTGAGGGGCGTATTGAGATATAATGTTAATTATCTACATCCCCACCAACTTAATCTTAGTTTTTTGGAGAGAGGGTAGTTCAACGGAACATTCATCAAAATCCAATATTAGATTTATTTGACCACATATATTGAATCTTATTCATCTAGAAATAAAATATTGTCATAAATATATAACATAACTTATAAATATAAATATATAATAGATAATTCTATATGTAGCATATAATCGATATTGTCAATGAACATATTTTTGTATCAATAATACAATATATATGTTTAACTCATATGACTTAGTAATTCTCATATGGCATAATCAATGATTCTTCATTTTTTTTCCTTCTGAAAATGTATGATTCTTCATATTTATGATTAGTAAATCTAACTGACGATATATTTTTTTAGCGAAATTTGCTGGTACAATAGAATGAAGGTACAATATACCACAAACTTATACAAACATATCATCATACAAGTCAAATAAATGATTTTTTTATCTAAACATGTTTTTCATATTAGAAGAACGATAAATTTAGCAAGGAAATTGTGATTTAATACGTGACATAAAATCTTTAACAATTACATTATTCAACATATCAATTTTTTTAAAATAAACAATTACTTAATAATATTACAATTATTACTATATTCTTATTATTATTTTTATATTTAAAATATCAATTCAACTAAACACGTTCAATCATGTAAGAAAATGAAATTGAACACGTGCAACGCACGTGCATTTTGCTAGTAAAATATAAAATACAATACTTTAAATATTTATTCGGTATTGATAATAACATCAACACGCCCCCGCAATCCCGTAGGAAGAGACTGAAAACGGAGATTGGCCTTCAGAGTGTCAAACCGCGGACGTGGAAGTGGTTTCGTAAGTAAATCCGCTAGTTGATCCTTCGAACTCAGGAAGGAAATGAAAAGGTGATGAGAGTCAAATTGACTATCATTTACTATGTGATTATACCCCGTTTATACCTCGTTTTATATGTTTCCGGGGACATTTGGTTGTATTTTGATGTATTTACACATTGGTTATCATTTCGGGACCTAGGACGTAAAGTCCAGGATTCTCGGTCTTTTTCGGTGTATTTACTATACTCTCGGTCACCCTAGTGTCCTGTAGGGATTACGTGTGGTATTTGTTATGATTTTGTACAGGACTTAGGTGTTTGAGAAGGCCGGAATGCGAGTTACGAGGATTGGAACGTGTGCCCGAAGCTTAAACGTTCAAACGGATCAAAACGCGGTGGCACTACAACCATACCTTCCATTGATCTCGCATTTTGATCCACCTAGAGGAATTTTTCTGTTGGAATAGTGTCTCAAACCCAATCGGGTTGGACCGGATCCGACCGGTCGGATCATTTCTACTATTTCTTTATGTTTATACATATATTAAATGGTTTTTCGTTGTCATATATATGTTCTTTTAAAGAACCAATTATGAATTGTTATATGATAACGTCCTTAGTATTAAAGCGTGATAGAGAAACCATGATAGTCGATTATGGTTGATGAGATCTCTAATCACTTTAATAAGTTTGATACTTAAATGTCTCTAGTCGATGTACTATTATTAAGCGGGACATTGATAGTATAAGCAGACTAGCACGTATTAGATGTCTTCTGTCTTTAAAGGCGAGAGATAGATCTAAATCTATCGAAGTGTATAGACACTTTGACCGCATGCGTGGGCGTGTATTAGAGAACGCGCGACGCTCAGATCGACCCACTTACACGGTTAAGTGTCACACTATGTGACGGTTGTGTAATTATCCTTAAGACCGAGTCTTCATGGCATCACGGTGTGGATTGTCATGCTTTGACACTATTGAGGTTTCCAGCCACGGGGCGATCATGCGGTAGTGATTGGGTATGATCTTTGAAGCATCGCGGAGTATACATGATTGGTCATCCCAGAATCGCGTATCCTATGATTAGGATCGAATATCCGAAATGGCCTTCTTATAAGGAATGTCTTACTCGTGAATCTTCACAAAGTGGGAGTAAACGAGTTACTTCCGAGAGAGCATGATATCCAGATTATAAGATACGGTCGTTGATGTTTTGACACTCGACTAACGACCGTATGGATATTATTACAAATGATAGGATTGTAAGTTACACGGTGGCTGTTTCACATGAAAAGTAGTAGTCATTGCATTTGACTCTTCCGATGATCTGGGGTCACGGTATGTTGCTGACGCTATCCCGTGATCGTTAGGCATGAAGGGCATTTTCGTAAATTGCACTTTGTGTCTACGGCCAACATATTCGGAAGCCTATCGGGTCACACACATAAGAACATCTAGCCGGATTAAAATGTGGTTATAGATGATAACCAAATAAGGAAAGTTTTATCTCACGACTATAAAGGTTATAGTGGTAAATTAATATGGTGGTATTTATTTATTATGAATAAATATAATACAAGATATTAATTATGTTGATTAATTAAATATATATATATATATAGTATATATAAATGTGGCCGAAAATTGTGTGTATGGCACACGTGACTTTGCCAAAATAGTTGATCATGTAATTAAATATGTGCACATATGCATGTGGCGCAAGTTTAGATATATTGGATATATTTGACTTGTGCAATTTAATTAATAAGATTACCATAATATTAATATTAGATATTAATTGATTTTGAGAAAAATAGATTTATAGTAATAAGATAAATATAATCAATATATGAGATATTGACAATATATTGGAAATATTTAATATAAGATATTAAATTAAATGAGATAAATCAATCAATTATATTTTTCTTATTTTATTGGGAAAATATTTTCTTCTCCTCCACTCTAGTTGGGGCGCCTCTCTCACTATAAATAAGAGGTGGGTGTCAAGCTCTTTTCTACATCATAATTCCAAGAACTAATAGTTCTTGTGTAAAATTGGAGAGCATCCTATAGAGAGTTGGAGAGAGGGGAAAAGGGCCGATCTCCCAGCAACCGGAGTTTTAATAGCAATCCATGATGGGATTCGTGAGGCGGTCGCTCGTGTGGACTAGCGGTAGAGGCCGAACACTTGGGCGGCTCTATGCGAGAACTACTCTCTTAGACGGTCAAAGCGTCGATCTTTTAGATCAACCAAGGTAACCACCGTCTACTAACTCGTTTGTTTATTGCTTAAACGAAGTCGATCCTGGTTAAAAGGAAATAAAATTTTAAATTCCGCTGCGTTCCCGCGTAGATTTCCTAACATTTTCTGGGCTGGACATCTTCATGAAAGTTGTATACAATTGAATGAGCTTTCCTACGCATCTTGAATCACTCAAATCGGAGGTCTACAGACAAAGTTATGGCTGTTTTTCCGAGGGTGTGTCACCATAGGCGTTCTTGATAGGTTTTGTGAAGGAAAAATCGACAGCGTCGCTTTGTCAAGACAGCGCCACCCCGCTAGCGATCAGATCGCAAAACACTTTAAATACCCCTCATTTTGATCTAGATCAAAGCCCTCTCTTTTAGATCGATTTTTCCGCTTTTTCTGCGTTTTCTTCATCTTTTCTTAGCTTAGATTAGTTGTAGGTAGATTAGCTTAGTTTAGTCGTAGATCATTGTAATCCGGAGGATCTCGGGGATAGCTTGACGCAGCGTTATTGACGGGATTTCTTCCGGAAAACCAATTTTCTACCGGTAATTTTAATTAACATATTGTTCTTGTTTTCAATCTTGTTTTATGTTAGCTTTGATTGTTGATTTCTTTTATTTTGCTTAGTAGTATAATGAGTAGCTAATCCGTTTATAGCGAGATATGTGATAGCCTTCAAATCGAATCCTTAGCTCGTTGATTGAAGTGTTTTGATGTTATGATTGTTAGATTCTCGGTGTTGTTATCGTTCTAGAACTTATTCTAAATGACTTTTGTTGAATTAATTACTCGATAATCGTTTATTACGTGTCTTCTTTACATATGTATTTTGCGAGAGGATACGGGAAAAAGGGTTCTAGGATCACCCAGTAAAACCGACCGTTGTTGTTCGGATTCGTCGTGTGAGGTTTATATCATTGTTAATGAGCGTCTCATAAATCGTAGACCGTGTCGGGTCAGTTAAGTCCGGTCAGCGGACTGTTGAACCTGACATAAGAGGGTAGATTATTGAATTAATGTCTATACTCGGAATTAGGAAACGACACCCTTTGAGTGACAACGAGGCGGACTGTTGAACCTAACATAAGAGGGTAGATTATTGAATTAATGTCTATTTTCAGAAACAGAAGACGACACCCTTCAACGATGCCGAGAACATTAGAGTTTGTCGAAACACTTCCGGAAACGAGTTAGGGTTAGAGAGTAGTTGGTTGGATCATAGCTCGGCTATCTTGTTTTTCGTAGTTTAAAATCTTTTCTCTTATGTTTATTTAGTTGTTAGAACCGGTGATCTGACAAATCACCACATTCAATTATTGTGTTGACCTGAACTAGGGACGAGACCGACTTTGGTACTCGACCAGATTCCCTGTGGGATACGACCTTGACTCACCAATTCTAGGCTACAGTTGACCCGGTACACTGCCGGTGAGATTGGACACTTAGAAAAGGTCGATCAAAAGGCGTTTGGACGCCACAAGCTCCCGAACATGATGAAAATCAATCTTGATGTGCTTCGTTCGAGCATGGAAGACGGGATTATGGGCAAGATATGTGGCCCCAGTATTGTCACACCATAATGTAGGAGGTTGAGGTAGGGGAATATGCATCTCGGCAAGAAGACTACATAGTCATTGTGTTGAAATAGTGTCCTAAACCCAATCGGGTTGGACCGGATCCGACCGGGTCGGATCATTTCTACTATTTCTTTGTGTTTATATATATATTAAATGGCTTTTATGTTGTCATATATATGTTCTTTTAAAGAACCAATTATGAATTGTTATATGATAATGTCCTTAGTATTTGAAGATGTCTAAATCGTCACGGGTGTCCTTGCGGTGTATGGATGGTGGATATCTGGCTGTATTTAAGGTGTGGTGTTACTCCGGCGGGTGGTGGTATGGAGAGAGTTAGAATGGAGAGAGCTTTGGCTTGCAAGTATAGTGTGTATTTCATATATCTCATCCTCTTTAGTTTACAATGACCACCCTTTTTATAGAGGTGGATAACTTAGGAATAAGTAATCTATTAGATATTTTACTAATAGCTAGGTCTTACTTAGATACTAAGCAAGGCGAAATATCTAAGCTACAAGTGGGGAAAAGATCTGGATCAATCGGCGACCATCTCTCGAGGTCGCAAGGAGCAAGCCCCTCTCGGCCTCGCCCCTGGCGACCCTTCTTGACTTGCCTGGATGAGATTCACAGGATCTCATTGCACTTGCCTGGGACCGCAAATGCCTTGGTCGCGGCGAGGTGAGACACGATGGCCGCCCGCTTTGCGATCTCTCTTGTCATGCCGGAGGGTGGGCGCGATGGGTTGTCCTCATTGTTGAGGTGGTGGAATTATTTATACCCATCAATGGCCCCCTACTCCGTGCTTTAATGATATTCCCTGAGGATATGAAGGATGGAGTAATTATCAACACCTTTTATGACCTCATCGTCGGATGCGACTTGTACACTTAGGGCCGTGCTTTCAAAGCAAACGACCTCAAAGTAACTTTGGGCTGTTTTGCGACCTTGTCGTGCGGATGCGACTTGTTCGCTAAGAGCCGTGCTTTCAAAGCATGCGACCTCAAAGCAACTCTGGGTCTATTTTTTGCGACCTTGTCGTGCGATGCGACTTGTTCGCTAAGAGCCGTGCTTTCAAAGCATGCGACCTCAAAGCAACTCTGGGTCTATTTTTTGCGACCTTGTCGTCTGATGCGACTTGTTCGCTAAGAGCCGTGCTTTCAAAGCATGCGACCTCAAAGCAACTGGGTCTATTTTTGCGACCTTTGTCGTCGATGCGACTTGTTCTCTAGGGGCGTGCTTTCAAAGCAAGCGACCTCAAAGTAACTCTGGGTCTATTTTTGCGACCTTGTCAAATGATGCGACTTGTTCTCTAAGGGCGTGCTTTCAAAGCAAGCGACCTCAAAGTAACTCTGGGTCTATTTTT
The DNA here is from genome assembly GCA_026214975.1 of Gentiana macrophylla. NCBI lineage: Eukaryota > Viridiplantae > Streptophyta > Magnoliopsida > Gentianales > Gentianaceae > Gentiana > Gentiana macrophylla. Next base: position 24,251,162 of record CM047810.1, on the reverse strand, counting down.
GCGACCTTGTAAATGCGATGCGACTTGTTCGCTAAGAGCCGTGCTTTCAAAGCATGCGACCTCAAAGCAACTCTGGGCCTGTTTTGCGACCTTGTCGTCTGATGCGACTTGTTCTCTAAGGGCCGTGCTTTCAAAGCAAGCGACCTCAAAGCAACTCTGGGCCTGTTTTTGCGACCTTGTCGCCGTCAATCGTGGCTGACGTCAGTCCTCTAGGTTTTCCTCTGCGAACGATGCGGCCCGTTCAAAGAATCGCCAGGTAGTTGTGCGTGGGGTCTTGTTGGGACGCCGTATTTCAAAACTGACAACTGCCGCCCTAATCTGAACCGTTGGATGAAGCGTTCCCAACCGTACGATCGTGGCCCCCTTGCCTATATAAGGCTTTCGCTTCTCACCCTTCACACTTTTAGTGTTTCTTATTTTCTCCGTTGTTTGTTGTTTTTAGAATTCTCAAGTTTTTGGCAGAGCTTTGAAGGTTCAACGGCGTTCCTGCGGTGGTTCTAGGATTTCACGGCGGTTCTTTTGAAGATTCGGCCACCTCTTTGAGTATTTCCCGGCTTTTTACGCGGTTTTCCAATCTTTCAAAGAAATCGGGTAAGAAATCCTTTCGTTAACTCGTTTACTCATCCATCCCCGCCTTGTTTTTCCATACATATCAATTTTGTCATTCTTTTGCTACGGAGATGCAACATTGCCTTGTTTCCGATTAAAAGCGGGATTTTTCTGAGGAGAGATTATAGCTTTCTGGGAAAATTGGGGTTTCACCCGCTCCCCTGCTATCCTCTGTAATTTTATTTGCGATCTCTTGCAAAAGCGGAGGAGGCGGTATTGAAGTGGGTGCGATCACCTTCTTCAGGCTAATTTATTATTATACCAGTCCAAAGCTCCACCTTTTCCTCCCTTGTTTTTGCGAGGATGTCGGGGAATGATTATTCAGCGACGACTTCTACGGGAAAGGAGATTTACGATTATCTTGAGGATGACCCCATACTATCTCTGCCTCGGTTAGCGATCTGTTGGACGAGGTTGAAGTGGAAAGTAGTCGCGAGATATTGGCGAGATTACGGCGATGAGGCCGCTCATATGGATGTCGACCCTTTTGAGTTGGAGGCCGCCGTCTCGCCCGAAATCCGCCAGCGTGGTGAGCCTTAAGGAGAAAGCGCGGGCTCAAAAGTCTCCAAGATTCGTGGGTGAAGAAATCGCTTTCCGACCGAAGGACAAAGCTGCGGTCCCAGTACTAGCGGCGCCCGACCATGACGAAGCTTATGTTCAGGGCGCGCGGTTCATGAAGTTAATGGGGTCCAGTGAGGACGAAAATGCGGAATTGCCCGGAAGGATATCACGGATGCTCATAAAAGCAGAAGAAAAGGAAAATTGCGAGCCAAACCATGGCGATTGGTGAGGCGGCTGCTGCGCCGATACCTCACCGAAGAGCTCTCGTCTAACAATCCCGAAGCTATGCGAGAGTTTGCGATCGTAGCGGCGTATGAGAAGGACGTTGATAAGAAATGGTCCCGACTGTGCAAGAGTAGCGATCTCAACAGGACCATTAATAGCATATTCGGAATCGACACCAGTGTGTATCGGTTTTCTTTTTTCGATTATAAGAAAGAGTCCGATAAATTTAAACCCGGGGACCACAAGGATTATGTAGGTGCGCGTCGCTCCGAGGACACCCTTATCCTCCACTTCCATCATTTGTGTGCGGGTGCGAGACCGCTTTTCGATCCTTTTTTGTGAAGATGCGCAGGAGATGCACGGCGCTTCCCTCGATTTTGCCGTCGGGGCTATTATCCAGTTGATGGCCTTCATCGTTATGTGCGGATTCGAAGATCGAGCCGAGCGTTAACTTTTTGGGGCAATTTTATTCCTTCCGTGGGACGTCTATTCTGGACAAATCTCTACGAGGTCGCGGACTCCCGCTTACTATTCCCGCTTCCCAATAAGTTTCACAAATGGGGCGTGGTACCGAAAGTCGAGTCGAAGGTAGGTGGCCTTTTCCTAGGCGTAAGTCCGTGGAGGCAAATCCACGCTTTTAATCTTTGACCCCACTGTGAGTGAGCGGCGCTACGTAAAGGGGTGATGGCGTTAATTGATCGGACGGGCGGCGCCATCTTGGAGAAATGTTTCTGGGTTGAACTTTTGATCTCGCCGAGCCTTTTGTATGTATGGCGGGCTGGTGGGCGGGAGGAATGCCGCGCCCATGGTACGGATGGGTCTCGAGAGCTGCGATCCGGATGGATTGGGGTTGTCATATCAACAAATGTTTTCCCTCCGAGTGCCTGGAATGTAGGGGCGACCATACTTAGGCCGCTTTGTAACTTTCTTTGTCCACTTGTATTTATTTGTAAATGCTCATTTTGTTTTTCTGGGTTCTAAACCGCCTTCTTTTGTAGGTATGGATCCAAATGCTCGCAGGCTCACGAAACAAGCTTAATGCGGAGGCGAGACAAAGCGGCCAATGCTCGGCAGGAGGCTTTGAAGAAAGCTCAGGGATGGTGCCCAGGAATCAGAGCGCCTCGATTGTCGAAGAGACACATAACCCGGAAGGCTGCGACCTCTTACGCTTGTTGCGACTTCCTCTCGCCTTGTTGTTGCGGGGCGAGGTCGGTGGTGCCTCAAAAAGACTCATCCCCTACTAAAGAGTCGCGCGGCGTGAAGCGACCTCAACCAGAGAAAGCGAAGGATGATCGCCCACCCAAGCGGTCCGCTCCCGGCCAGCGCGTCTTGAAGAGGTTGAAACTCCGGTGGAGAAAAGCGCACCGCCGAGAGCGCCACAAAAACTTTGCCTCGAGGTTATTCTCGGGAAAGAGGCCCTGTGGTTGGATCCGAGCTTTACCCAGGATCTTGACCTATCCAAAGCTCGTCGGGTTGGTGAAGCGATCGGCCGATGTGATTCCTCTTGGGCCGATCCTCTCGGCTATCCGATCATGTTCAAGTGGAGATTGGCGGGGCATATTAGCCCGCTGCGGCTCAAGGCGACTCTCCGCCTCAAGATGAGATTCTTTGAAATCGAGAGATTTGAGCGGCCGATTTGGGATTGCGGCTTCTACAGTAAGACTTTTTTTTTTTTTTTTTTTTTTTTTTTTGCTAATTATCCCTGTTTTCCACACGGCTCGGTGCTCGTTTAAACAGGTACTTGAGGTCATTGAGAGGCGCGATGCGAGGTGAGGAAAGTGGACGGCGCGGTGGGAGCAAGCCTGATAAAGCGAGGTTACCGCCGAAAAAGAAAGCTAAGCATGCTGGTGGCGAGTGGAGAAGATGAAAGCAATCATGGAGGAGCACTCTAAATTGGATCTTTGAGATCAATGAGAAAGTTGCATCTTTGACAAAGGATTATCTGGAAGCGCGAGGAGGAGATCGCCCGCGTTGAGGGTTAAGCTTCTTGAGGGTGAGCGGTGCCAAAGAGGCTGGCTTGAGAAAGCTATTGAGGAAAGCTGAAGAAAGCGGTGAGGGTGTCGAGGAGGCCAAGTCTGGGGCCGTCACGCCTACAAGAAGTCGGATGACTTCTTCGACCTTATAGAGAATAGCTTTGACCAGGGCTTTAGTCACCTAGCTCGTTGTGATCTCAATTTGATCGAGGCGAGGGGCACATCACTCTGGAAGATATCTTTTTGCGGTGGGTGAACACGCATCAAGGTCATCCCGATTTAGTGGTCTTTCACCCGGAAATCCCTTATGCAAGCGAGCTCGTTACCTCGATTCAGATGAAGCAGCTTAAGCGCCGCGAGCTGTTTGGGATCTGCTCCTGTTAATCCTGTAAACTTTGAGATGTTGAAGAAGCCTCCGCCTCCGAGCAAAGCGACTAGTTTACCCGCACCCGCCTACTCTCGCGCTCTCTAGATTTCTTGGACTTTTCTGCGAGCTCTTTGAAAATTTGATTTGTAACTTTGACTATTTACTTTTGTGATTTGGCCTGAATCTTGATTTGTAATATCTTGACAATTTATTTTACGCATTTTTCAATTTATAAAACTTGGCTTTTCACATCGATTCGATTCGATCGGCGGCCTTTCGCGAGGTCGTGGCGAGTTATTTTATTCTGTCTTTGTCCTCTTGATTCGATGCGAGGTTGCTTAATAATTTGGCAGCGTCAAGCGGTCATGAAAGCGTCGTCGTCTCGTTCTAACCATAGTGGTTT